>CM076581.1:1481048221-1481648221 GCA_034641835.2 Pinus albicaulis
AAGATCTGGGCTGTCCGATCTGGACACGTGGACGGTCGAGATTAAATCCGAGGATCGCAATCGGCAGGTCACACAAAAAGCATGCGATTGACACTTGCGATGTGATTGAGCGCTGTCTGTATGATCAGCAGGGAGATGGACAGCTAGGATTTGATCGGAGCAATCGCAATCGGGGGGTGCGAAAGAGGGGATGTGATTGAAACTTGCGATGCGATTGAGCGTTGTCCATCCGATCAGCAGGGAGATGGACAGCTAGGATTTGGTTGGAGCAATTGCAATCAGGGGGCGCGGAAGAGGGGATGCGATTGAAACTTGCCACGCGATTCAGCAGGGAGATGGACGGCTAGGATTTGATCGGAGAAATCGCAATCGGGGGGCGCGGAAGAGGGGATGCAATTGAAACTTGCGATGTGATTCAGCGCTTGGGACTTTTAACTTCGGTCCTGGGCATAAGTCATATGAGTAAAGCGGGGCGGGGTTTATATATATGACCCGATCACACCATAACTTTGATGCGGGTCTTTTTAATCAACCCATTTGTAAATTCTCCGATGCGATTGCGCATTAGTCTTTCAATCAACCCATTTGTAATATATCAGCACGTGCCTTGGGTTTTTAATTAAAAACTTTGGGAAAGGTGGGTTTCATGATTTTACAAAGAAAACATTGATCAGAGCTAGATTTTAAAAAAATCTTAGCGCCTGATTGCGGGCTTATGGGGTAAATGAAATGATAATACGATCTGGGGTTTATAACGAAGGGGCTGATTGCAATCGGAGTTTTGAAATGGCACAAAAGACATGCACACTTGAATTTTTCCGATGCGATTAGCGCTATTTGAGTTCGGCGCTTGGTTTTTATGACAAGGGCATATGGGGGAAGTGGTTTGGAAACTCAGCCCAAGGGGCTTAAACCCTGAATACAGAAATGGGTTTTTACACAGATTTTCAGTGGTTTTCAAAGGTTTCTGAGGGTTTCGACATAGTTCAAAAGGAGTTTAAAACCCTACAAAGGCAATTTTATGAAGGGGAAAATGAGGAAAATGGAAAACAAAGGAGTTTTATGGAAAAAAAAGGGAAACAAATGAAGGTTAGTTTCTGAGAGGAAGAAGGGAATAGGACAGATTGAGGAGGCCTCAAGGAAATTTTTAAAAAGGGACTTTGAGCTCGAGGGGAATCAAAGATGAAGGCTTTTTTAGACATGAGCATGAGAGCTTCCAGAGACTTCAAGAGATAACATTTTAGCAATAAAACTGTCTCTTGGAGGCTGAACAAATGTTTTGGCCACCTTTTGATAGAACAAATTTTATAGGTGGCCAACACTAAGTTCCTAATTCTAACAATTCAAAAAAAATGGAAAAACAATTCTAAGCCCACAATTAGTCTTAATCATCATTGACTACTTCACTTTAGACAAGGATGCTTTGTTTGTGCAAAATTGTTGCATTATAGTTAATGGTAGTGATAAAAATCTTATTTCACAAGATCATGTGACTTTTCTTAATTTTCCTTCAAAATGTTAACCTTGGTCTAAAATTTTAGGGTTGGATGAAGGATAAGGAACCAATGCAAGTTATGAAGGTCTGTCAATTCACTTTTTCTATTGACCACTCTTTGATAGTATTAAGTATGATGGCACTCTTGTTGATTGCTGTGGTCTTATTCCTTGGAAGGTTTTATCAACACGATTGCCATGCAAGCTATTATACATTGTCTTGAAACTTCCCTATTTTTGCAGAGAAGTTAGCGTCATGCTAGTGATTAATTTGAAATTGTATTTTAGTGGAAAAATTCACTGTTTTTTGGTGTAATAGTTCATAATTTATTCTAATCTTTTTTTGCAAGTGTACTAGTCACGATGATAAATGGGTGGTTTACTTCAGAGGGTTCTTAGTTCTTTCTAGATACACTTTTCATCATTTTCTTTGAATACTTCTCTAGTGCTTTACCTTCATATTTTATCCCCTGCACAATTGCTCCCGAGGCCCATGTTGTTATGTTTAAGGTCCATGTTGTTATGTTTATTGGTTGTTTCTGTGGAAACTTTTTCTTGAGGTTCTGCTAGGTAAATCCAAATGCAAAAAAATACTATTTTACATATTGATATTTGTTCAAGACATTTTTGTGTGATACTTGAATTTCATAAATCTAGATTTCTATTTAGTTATCTATATCAATATATAAGAACAAGCCCATGGATTTTTCATATTTCTCAAACTGTGGAGTTGTTCCTTTCCTATTGCATGTTCTTTTATATTGTTATGTTGTGATTCAAATTTCTAGTTGTGCTTTTTAGTTATTCTCCTACGTAGGACATGCTTTGTTAGATTATATCAAAATTTATTCTTATTGTCTTTTTATTATGTATATTGAACATATTATTTCTAGCAACTTTTGATTTTCCTATATTTTCTATTCCTTTGGTGTATCTTTGCACCTTTAGGGGAAATTTCTAGTTTAAATGCTAATTCTTTAAAGGGTGCTAGCTCAATGGAAGAGCACCTGCTTTACAAGCAGGAGGTTGGTGGTTCAATTCCATCGTGCCCTAATATTCATAAGGAATGAAGACAATCAGTTTTTGGTGACAGATGCTCTTTTGACCATCACCAATGAGCTTATGGTCACATTTTTCGACCCTCACCAAAATATGAAATGGTGACGGTCAACGAACGCCACCATATATACGCATCAATAGTGACGACCATTAAAGGTCTATCACCATAAATCTTTGTTGTTGATATGAGATGGTGAGGGTCATTGTTTGTCATTATAGTCATTATTCGTGACAGACCTTGATGTCACCAATGAGTTTATGGTGACGGTCAATGAATGTCGCCATATATATGCACTAGTAGTGACGGCCATGAAAGGTCCATCACAAAAAATCGTTGTTGTTCATATGAAATGGTGACGGTCACTATCCGTCATTATAATCAATATTCGTGACAAGACTTAACGCCAACACAACATATAGCTGCACACCTGGTGACACCACTTTTTGGTGACAGAGGCTATTGTCCGTCACCATTGCTAATATGAAATGGTGATGGTCACTATCCGTCATTATAAATCATTATTGGTGACGGAATTGAATGTCACCACAACAACTATACTTTCGGCGACGCCACCTTTGGTGACATTCAGTTTTTGGTTACAAAGGATCTTTTGACTCTCACCAATGAGCTTATGGTGACCATTTTCGCCCTCACCAATGTCCTTTTTTCTTGTAGTGACTACAACATATCACCTTCAAATGAGGCCAGTAAACTGGTAAAAGCTATGGAAGAAATTTCACTTCAAACAAGTGAGATTAATAGATTGAAGAAAGTGATAGACAATCTTGAAGATACAAAGAAGTTAGCCCAAATTAATGCCAAAACTCATGAGAAAAGGGCTAATAGGTTAAATGAAGAACTCAATAAACTTCAAAAGGATTTAACCTTAAAGGAGCCAATATCATATGTGAAAAACCAGTTATGGAACAAAATTATTGAAGCCATCAATGATGTGTGGCCCTCGATTAAGGTAATCTTTGAACAAAGAGATTTACTAAAGGCAGCGCTAGCAGAAATTCAGAAAACCAAAGATGAGCTAGGTGCCAAACCTGAGCAAGCCATAGAATTGATTAAGTTTCTCAACAACAAAAACAAGTAGGAGTTAGAAGAAATTGAGATCACTGACAGCACTGAAACAATCCTTGAAATAAGGAAAGTCATCACAAAGAAGAACCTGATGAAACAGTTTGAAGAGAAATGTGAAAATATGAACATAGCCATAACCAAGTTTATGGTTAAATTTGAAAATTTGAGACAAAGAAGTTTGCCTAGCATTTTGGTCATAAATGATAAACTTATGCCTCAGGAAGATTACAATAAGAAGATCAGAGAATATGCAAAAGAGAAAGTGAACAAGACAGATGGACAAGGTATTCCTACAGGGGAGGTCTTACTCAGAAGTTTTGAAGATTTATTTTATTTGCAGCATGAGATAAGAAATTTATTTGTCATAAAACCAACTTTTGTCAGATACACTGAGGAAAATGAAAATTTCAGGAAGCTAAAGAAGATACAAATTCCAAATGATGAAAATTGGCAATCACTTACTGATTTACTGTGAAATTTAAAAGGCAGATAAAAGGATAAAACAGTTGGCTGATTTTTTCACAGTCAAAACAGAATTTATTACTGCAGTAAATCAGTTTTTACAGAGTTAAGGAGTATCAGGTTAAAGAGAATTTGAGTTAAAGAGTATCAGAGTTTAAAGGGAATCAGAGTGAAAGAATATAAGATAAAGAAGATCATATTTCAAAACAGATTTGAAATATTTGAGCCAGCAAAGAGGACACCAAGGCAGCCAGTTGCACCCAATCCACAATTACTTTCTATCTATATGGATAAATAGGACAGCTTGTTGATTTGTTAAGCAGATGTCATTATTTTGTTGTAAAGATATTTTTATTTTCCTTAGATTATTCCTAGAAGCATTCTATGATATTTTGTAAACATTTTTGTATAAATACTTCACTCTTTGAAGTATTATTGTGGAATAAATTGCTGAATATTTCTATATTCATTTTTGTTGTACTTGAAGGCTTTTGTGTTTCAAATTCAAGTAGCGGACTGGATCAAATCAATTAGCATCATATTTCAGGATTCATGTGATGAAATTATTTTCTACTTGTCATTGTTTATCTTCTTTGTTTCATGCATCCATATATGTGTTCCAAATTTGAATGATAATTCAGGAGTATTATTTCAGCATTTGTTAAAAGCACCTTGTCTTTACTGTTTATCATTTCTATGTTTTCTGCTGATTTCTAGAGTACGGAATCCTTAATTGCTCCCTCTTTTGTTTGACCTCTTCCTACTACTTCCTTTTTCCGGATCAAAGAACCCTTCTTTTCTCTTTATCCCGATCAAATCACCTCACCAAACAACCTTCCAAGATCTTGAAAGGCTTATCTATCTTGCCTTGAAAACATTTGACTTTTTGACCTTAACCTAGCTCTGTCTGCTTGACTTTTGAATCTTTAGCCCAATGGACAAACAAATTTCCCACTATCCATCTCATTAAGTGATTTTTCCCACCAAAACAAATCAAACCAAAACCAAATTGCGCAATCATAACTAGCCTAATATTTTATAAATCAAAACAAAGTTAAATTTTATATAGAGAGCCCTCTCTAAACCCTAGGAAGACTAGATCCTAGAGTTTAAGTTGGTATGTGGTTACCTCTAGTGTTCTTTTAATTTTAAATCAAAATCTCACAACTTAAAGAATTAATAGAGTGATAATAACCTAAGAGTGAAAAATGCATTTTTGTTGGATATTTTGAAGATGTCAAAGGATATAGACTTCTTCAACCAAAATCCAAAAATATAATCATTAGAAGAGGTGTAAAATTTGATGAAATTATATTGGCCTACGAGCCTAGTTCGGCGGGTGTGCCACCTTTGGCTTGCGAGCCTGATTCGGCATATGTGCCACCTCTCTCTCTCTCTTCTATTTTTAATAGCATTCCTTCTAGTTTAGATGATGACAACAAGGATGACAATCCTCCTCCACCTCTTGCAGATATTCCTTGATCTCCACATATTCCTAGATGGGTCCTATATACTCGGGATATAGCAGGTTCTCTGGCAGGTGACCCTACAGATAGACGTCGTACACATTCTCAGTTTGAAGGAGCCTCTTCCTTATTGGCTCAAGTTTCAGAAAATCATGATCCAGACACCTTTGAAGAAGCTTCAGGTCATCCAGATTGGGATGGAGCTATGACCGAAGAATACGTTCCTTATCGTGCAAACAATACTTGTGATCTTGTTCCTCCCCAAAGGAAGAAAGCTATCAGATGCAAAATGGGTTTGCTGCATCAAAGTTTGGACAACATGGAAAAATAGATAAACATAAAGCTTGTCTTGTCGCTAAAGGTTTTTCACAAGTTGAAGGCATTGACTATACTGAAACCTTCTCCCCTGTTGCCAAAATGAATTCTATCCGCCTTGTTCTTTCCCTTCCTGCCTCCTTTAAATGGGAAGTCCATCAGATGGATGTTAAATCTACCTTCTTACATGTAGATTTGCATGAAGAGATCTACATGGAACAACCCCCTGGCTTTATCCAAAAAGACTCCAGCCTTGTTTGTCGCCTTAGGAAGTCTCTCTATGGTCTCAAACAAGCTCCTCGGGCTTGGTATGCCAAAATGGATAGATTTCTCTTAGATAATGGCTTTTCTAGGTGTCATTCTGACAACACTGTCTACACCAAGAAAGTGAGTAATTCCTTCACCATCCTTGTTCTTTATGTTGATGATATTATCCTTACTGGTAGTGATCCAAACCATATAAACCATGTGAAGTCTAGCCTCAAAAAGAAGTTTGAAATGACAGACTTAGGACACTTGCTTTATTTCCTTGGTCTTCAAGTCTTGCAACTTAGAAGGTATTACCCTTCTCGGTCCAAGTATGCTCCAAGTATGTATGTGATCTTCTATGCCACTTTCACATAGAAGAATGTAAGCCAACACCTTATCCCTTTCATTCTAGAGTCAAGCTTTCAGTCAGTTGTACTTCCCCTGAAGTTGATGCTACCTTATACCGTCAACTTGTTGGTAAAATTTTATATCTAACCCAACCCATCCTAACCTTTCCTTTGTCATTGTTATTTTTTCTCAGTTTATGCACAAACCTCATGAAATTCACTGGAAATTAGCTAAAAGAATACTTCAATATATTTGAGGTACATTTTAGTTCGGGATTCATTACAATGTAGAAGCATATCCATTTTTGGTTGGTTTCACTGATTCTGATTGGGCTGGTGACTCTGATGATCAAAAGTATACTACAAGTTATGTATTCACTCTTGGTTTAGGACCTATTACATGGTCTTGTAAGAAAAAAAGTGACATCTCTATTTCTTCGACAAAACCAAAGTATCGTGGTGTTGCTGAAGCCAACAAGGAAGCCTTGTGGCTTCGTCAGATCCTGTCTGAATTTGGTCTTCATTAGCAACATCCAACTACACTTTGGTGTGATAATCAGAGTGTCATTTAGCTATGCAAAGATCTAGTTCAGCATCAGCGCATGAAACACATTGAGCTACACATACACTTCATCATAAAGCTCATTCATGATCGTGTTATTGAAGTGCACTATTGTTCAACCAATGGTCAAGTTTTTGATATCTTTACAAAGGCTCTCACAGAAGCAAAGTTTACCAAACTTCGATCTATGCTTGGAGTTCAGGAAAGTTATTAGTAAGGGGGGATAGGCTCTAATGCCTCCTTCCTTCTCCTATTCTGTCACCTCTATAAATCCTTCAATCCTATCCCAAGTTTTTCTTAAGGGGGGATGTTAGGATATTCCAACACATAGGAAATAGTTAAGTATAACTTGGTCTAAGATAGAGTTAGGTAAAGTGTGTTTCTTTATTATGTAATTTTGTAACTTATAATCCGACGGTCATGATATGTAGTGATCTGATGGTTCATTCTCTCCTCGGTATTACCAACACTTGATATGTGGCTTAACACCTGATTGGTCCATGATCTCTATTTAAATAGCATGGAGGGTCATTTGTCTGTGGACAATTTATGAGAGAATCTTAAGTAAATTTTCTTTCTTTATATTAATAAATTGCCTAAAGTGGCAACATTGGCTTAGGCAGTGGAATGTTTCCCTCTTTGAGGGTTTTAACCACGTCAAATACTGGTGTACTAATCTATGATCTGTTTGTGAGCGGTGACCTTTGGTGTTTGATCTAAGGAACTTACCCTGTAAATTCTTGAAACTATTTTAGCACTAATGAAAATATGATATACCTTAAGTTCTTCATATTTTTAGACCCAAAGTAAGGAAAACAATATAAATATTTTGTTGTGAGACATTAAGTAAAATTTGTAATCTTTCATTTTTTCACTTACAAATTTTAATCATGCTTTATATCCACATATTTTTTTTTTTTAATGACTAGAGGAATTGACAAACCGACCATTTTCTTACTTGCTATACACAAGGTCAATTATGACTGATACCACTATAACCTCTATGTTCATAACATATACCAATTTTGTGGACACAGGTAAATCAAGGGGATTTGAACATTGAATCTCATGGTATATAACACTTCATTATCACAATGATCAACAATTGAGCTTCCCAACAAGGGCTTATCTCAACATACTAGTTACCATCATTGGAAATTCCATTCTCCTAAGCACATATAGCCTAAATGTTGTAACATTGCTCTAATACCACACTGTAACACACCTAACCTTCCAAGTCACCTGAGAAGATGGGGGCTAACCATTAAAGCTTTCCCCGATTTTGAACTTCGATTTCTGAGAAGTTATTTATATCCTCTACTCACCAATTACTTTTTAATGTCATATATTTCATCACATATTGAGTTTGGCGCACTAAATTACATGACACAATTGACATGTGGTCGATAATGTGGCTTCCTAGGTCCATGTGTTTCTACAAGGGTGGTGTTGCACCAACTAAAAATCTTCAAAGGGCTCTAATTTGGCACCCTAGAGGGAAAACTCTTAATAAATAGAGGATGTTGGTAACCTCATATATGGGATTTTAAATAGAGGAAATTATACATTTATGACCCTTATCTCCCAAAGGTAACTTAGGAGGCCATGTTTTTTATTACCACATCCACGTTCCAATTGCTTTGGACATTTTTGTTCTAATTATTGATTGTTTTATAAATTTATATATAATTATATGTCCAAGAAAACATTTTTTTTCCAAAAAAAAACCTTTATGTAATTCTTAACTATTACCCAAGAGTCATGTGTGATTTGATGTTGTTATCTCTGAAATCCTAAAGACAAGATCTGTGGTTGAAGAACTAGATCTACAACTAGGAACATGATGCCACAAACCATAGGTATTCAATCTTGTTGATTTGGATCTTGGAGATGCCACAACCTACAAATATATTTGAGAACATGAAGAGGGGTTTGTAAATGTTTTATCTGATACCATGAAGGTGTTTACAATGACATCCCAAGAACATAAACTATTGTGAAATCCAAAAACACCTTACACAAGAGATAATGGAATTGATCTATTAGATTTGTTGTATCAAATAGAAGAGAATGTCTACTATATATAATAAGGAAAAAGATCAGAAGTTCTGAAACTGAGGAGCGGTTGTGACAGATCTAGTGAAGATGAATCCTAGGGTTTTTGCTTGACTGAAGGAGACATCCCACCATCGTCAAACTCCTGCCGAATTCTGTGCTAATGGAAACTAGAGACCAGAGAGCCACCATTTCAATGAAGGATTCATTAATGAAAGAATCTGTGTGAGAAATGGTGGAGAAGGTCCACTTTTTACAAAGTTTTCCGACACCCAAAATAAGTTAACACATTTTTTGTCGCACAAGGCATTTTTCTACATTTGTAGGTTGGCGAGGTCCCTGTTGGTCAATTGGGTGGATCTCAACCCCCAATGTGACGCCATTTAAAACCATGAACTATTGCTTGCTATTTACCGTAGAGAAAGGCTCCGCCTGTTTCGCACTACACTCAGCTCTTCAATGATTCTACACTCCACCGTATGACCCTAGGTTTTAGATGCCAAAGCAGTCACATCACAAGGGGAAACGACAAATGTGAAGAGGCAACCATTTTTAGCAGTAAGCCACTAGGGCTCGACAAAATGGCCTCATGGATGAGCTCTGGTAGCCAGGGGACCATAGATCTTTCATCCCCCTCTTTTCAGATACAAATCTGTCTTCTCTCATGAAAAAGCACGCTTCTATGGGTTCGCTCTTCGAATTTGGTGAGGAACCTTTCGCATTCCCTTGAACTTAGGCTGGGGATTCCCTATGCCTTTCAACGATTACTCCATGGAGGTAAACAACTAGAATACTCTCTCCCTCTCCCTTTTTATAATATTGAAAAAGATGCTTTTGTGGTTCTTACCCTTCGTCTGCGAGGAGGGGCAGTTGGGCAGCCATCTTCTGCCCAAGATTTCTCTTAAAAATATTTTGTCCATGCACAGCCTCCCAAGAAAGCTGCTCAACCCACGGAGGCCCCCAATCCTTCTCTGGTTGATAAATTGGAGGATGTTCCCTCTGTAGAAATTTCCCACCCGGCACTTGAAAACCATTTTCAAATCTATGCCGAATCGACCATTATTTCCTGATTCAATGGATTATGGCCTCGCATAGCATATCTCTACCAATGGATTCACTCCACTTGGACCAATAACACCAAGGTTATTTTCTACTCGAAGGGCTTCTTCATAGTTTTTTTTTTCTTTCAATGAAGATTATCAAAAAACCTTAACTGGTGGTCCATGGTTTTGGGGTAAAGCAAGACTTTTCCTCACCCCCTGGTTCCCAGACTTCAACCCTTCTACGACAGTCATTGTAAAAAGATTCCTATTTGGGTCAGGCTTCCAAATCTACCTGCTCATTTATGGCACTTTTCTGTCTTTCAAGGAATTGGAAACTCTCTGGGTCGCTTTCTAGCAACAGATGCCTCTAAGGGGGAGATGGGCATATACACCTATGGCAGAATATGTGATGAAATTGACATAAGTAAAGGTCTGCCTGCTCAAATCAATATCAAAGTTTGCGATTTCCATTGGACACAGACCCTGGACTATGAGAACACTGCTTTCTGATGTCGTCACTGCCATCAAACAAGGCATCTTTAGAACTCCTGTACCACGTTCCTCGCCTAAAAGAACAGAGGCAATCACAAATCAAACTCAGAAAGTTGGAAACCCTTTAATCCGCCTCCCATGGATGACATTAAGTCCTTTAGCTCAGATAAGGATGAGATTGAATCATATAAGGATGTAGCAAAGCAGGAGAAGGATATGCCTTTGGCAAACCTTGGGGGGCCCAATGTTGCTACGAGTGCTCAGAAACGAACTCATGATTCCTCCTCCTCCGACTTGGATAAGGAGACTCCTCCTTCAGTCAAAAACAGTCCTCAAGTGGTTTTAGCCCACACGCCCCATGACGGTTGAGTTAAAGTTACAAAAAAGAAAGGGAAAAAATTATGTATTGAGGATTCAACCCATTCTGGTAGATTCTTGTGTCTGTCTCTTATAGCTCCCATGTTTCTCTTCATGATCATCTTTGTTACTCTCTTGGTTACTTAACGGGACCGAGGTTGATAGATTATCATTTCCGGCATCCTTGCTATCTAACCTAGCTTGACTGTAACTCCAGTTTGTACTATATGCTTTTTAATAGAATTAGTCTTATTTAAACAAAAAAGGAAAAAGATCTAGTTTTCTTTGTTGAACATATAAGGATGCCCACTTAAACTTACAACCAACAATACTTGGTTGTATTTGAAAATTGGAAAATAACACTAACACTTTTTAAATCTCACTATGTTATTGAAAGTAAAATTTCTTATAGTTAAAACATTTAATGGTGTGTTTCTTAGTATAAAAGAAATGTGAAATTTATTTCATGCTCAACATAATAAAAACTTATAATTCTTTCCAATTTCATGCTCAACATAATAAAAACTTATGATTCTTTCCAATTAACAAATGACATGTTTGTCTCTTGTATAATAAAAAAAAAAAAAATTAAATATATTTTAATTCTAATTTTATCACAAACTAAAAAAACAAATATATTAAAATAAAAAAAACTTTAAAAAATATATTTTCATCTCCAAATATTTGATTTAAAATAAATTTAAACTAATAATTATTTATAATTGATAAAAATATATTAATGTCAAACTTCAGTGTCACCATAATCTTCATTATCATTGTTACGATTTTCTATTTGAAGACAAATAATTTTAACCTCAAATACAGCGAGAGAGGTGTGTAGTGTGGATGGGGTTTAATGATACCAATGGAATATGTTGGTGAAGTGATACTTTACCAATTATTCTCAATGACGTGCACCACGTGAAAAGGTTGGTGACTATTGACTTCACTATATGAGAGTTTGTAGGAGACTTTGATCAAGCCTTTGGATGATTCACTATTCCATCAAAAGTCCATGTACTGCGCTCACCCTTACTGACTATTGTCTTTTAACCTTCCAATATTCCACATATGTGTATGCCATGTCAGTCAATGGTTAACATTTGTTGACTTCATTATATAAAAGATTCTTTGAAGTCTCATTAGTCTCAATTATAGAGAATGGCGTGCACCATGGGAATGGTTACCTTCGATAAAGCCGCAGAAACTAGTAAAATCCATGGAAGAAATGTCACTTCAAACAAGTGAGATTAACAGATTGAAGAAAGTGATAGACAATCTTGAAGATACAAAGAACTTAGCCCAAATCAATGCCAAAACTCATGATCAAAGGGCTAATAGGTTAAATGAAGAACTCAAGAAACTTCAAAAGGATTTAACTTTAAAGGATCCAATATCATATGTGAAAAACTAGTTATGGAGCAAAATCATTGAAGCCATCAATGATGTGTGGCCCTCAATTCAGGTAATATTTGAACAGAGAGATTTACTAAAGGCAGCACTAGCAGAAATTCAGAAAACCAAAGATGAGCTAGGTGCCAAACCTGAGCAAGCCATAGATTTGATTAAGTTTCTCGACAACAACAAAAAAGCAGGAGTTAGAAGAAATTGAGATCACTGATAAAACAAAGACAATCCTTGAAATAAGGAAAGTCATTTCAAATAAGACCCTGATGAAACAACTTGAAGAGAAATGTGAAAATATGAACATAGCCATAACCAAGTTTATGGTTAAATTTGAAAATTTGAGGCAAAGAAGTTTGCCTAACATTTTGGTCACAAATGATAAACTCATGCCACAGGAGGATTACAATAAGAAGATCAAAGAATATGAATAAGAGAAAGTGAAAAAGATATATGGACAAGGTATTCCAACAGGGAAATTTTTACTCAAAAGTTTTGAAGACTTATTTTATCTGCAGCATGAGATAAGACATTATTTGTCATAAAACCAACTTTTGCCAAATATACTGAGGCAGATGAAAACTTCAGGAAGATGAAAAAGATACAAATTCCAAATGATGAAGTGTGGAAATCACTTACTGATTTACTGTGAAATTCAAAAGGCATAAAAGGAAGATAAAAAATAGCTTTTTGGTTTTTCAGTCAAAATAGAATTTATTGCAACAATAAAATAGTTTTTACAGAGGTTAAAGAGTATCCGAGTTAGAGTATCAGAGATTAAAGGGAATTAGAGTAAAAGAGTATAAGATAATGAAGATCATATTTCAAAATAAACTTGAAATATCTGAGCCAGCAAAGAGGACACCAAGGCAGCCATCCACAAACAATTTACTATTTTATTTGGATAAATAGGAGAGCTTGCTGATTTATTAAGCAGTTGTCACTATTTTGTTGTAAATATATTTCTATTTTCCTTACATAATTCCTAGAAGCATTCTAGGATATTTTGTAAACATTTTTGTATAAATACTTCACTCTTTGAATTATTATTGTGGAATAAATTATTGAAGATTTCTATAGTCATTTTTGTTGTACTTGAAGGCTTTTGTGTTTCAAATTCGAGTAGCGGACTGGATTGAATCAATTAGCATCACATTCAGGATTCATGTGATGAGCTATTGAAGTGAATTATTTTCTACTTCTCATTTTTTATCTTATTTGTTTCATGCATCCATATATGTGTTCCAAATTTGAATGATAATTCAGGAGTATTATTTTAGGATTTGTTAAAAGCACCCTGTCTTTACTGTTTATCATTTCTATGTTTTCTACTGATTTCTAGAGTAGGGAACCCTTAATTTCTCCCTCTTTCATTTGACCTCTGCCTACTACTTCCTTTTTCCGGATCAAATAACCCTTCATTTCTATTTATCCAGATCAAATCACCTCACCAAACATCCTTCCAAGATCTTCAAAAGCTTATCTATCTTGCCCTGAAAACATTTGACTTTTTTACCTTGATCCTAGTTCTGTCTGCTTGGCTTTTGACTCCTTAGCCCAATGGACAAACATATTTCCCACTATCCATCTCATTAAGTGGTTTTTCCCACCAGACCAAATCAAACCAAAACCAAATTTCACAATTATAACTAGCCTAATATTTTATAAATCAAAACAAAGTTAAATTTTATAGAGAGAGCCCTCTCTGAACCCTAAGAAGGATAGAGCTTGGAGTTTAAAAGTTTTTCTGTGGTTACCTCTAGTGTTATTTTAACTATAAATCAAAATATTAGAACTTAGAGAATTACTGGAGTGATAACAGAACCTAAGAGTAAAAAATGCATTTTTTTTGGATATTCTGAAGATGTCAAAGGATATATACTTCTTCAACAAAAATCTAAAAATGTAATCATTAGAAGATATGTAAAATTTGATGAAAATATATCGGCCTATGATCCTAGTTCGACGGGTGTGCCATCTTTAGCTCATGATCCTGGTTCGGCATATGTGCCACCTCTATCTATCTCTTTTTCTTTTAACATCATTCCTTCTACTTCGGATGATGACAACAAGGATGAAAATCCTCCTCCACCTCCTCAAGATCTTCCTTCAGCTCCACAACTTCCGAAACGGGTTTGCTCTACTCAAGATGCTATAGGTTCTCTTGCAGGTGACCTTGCAGATTAACATTGTACATGTTATCAGTTCGATAGAACCTCTTCCTTATTGGCTAAAGTTCTAGAAAATAATGATCCAGATACCTTTGAAGAAGCTTCAGGTCATCTAGATTGGGATGCAGCTATGACTGAAGAATATCGTTCCTTATTGGTAAACGATACTTGTGATATTGTTCCTCTTCCAAAGGGAAGAAAACTTATCAGATGAAAATGGGTTTATAGAACAAAGTTTGGACCAGATGGAAAAGTGGATAAACATAAAGTTTGTCTTGTTGTTAAATAATTTTCACAAGTTGAAGGCATTAACTATACTGAAAATATTGATAATGGCTTTTCTAGATGTCATTCCGACAAAACTGTCTACACCAAGAAAGTGGGTAAGTCCTTAATCATCCTTGTTCTTTATGTTGATGATCTTATCCTTATTGGTAGTGATCCCAACCATATAAACCATGTGAATTCTAGCCACAAAAATAAGTTTGAAATGACAGACTTGGGACACTTTCCTTATTTCCTTGGTCTTCAAGTGTTGCAATCCATAGAAGGTATTGCGCTTTCTCAGTCCAAGTATGTCTGTAATCTTCTATGCCACTTTCACATAGAAGAATGTAAGCCAGCACCTTATCCCTTTCATTCTAGATTCAAGCTTTCAGTCAATTGTACTTCCCCTGAAGTTGATGCTACCTTATACCGTCAACTTGTTGGTAAAATTTTATATCTAACCCAACCCATCCTAACCTTTTCTTTTTCATTGTTATTGTTTCTCAGTTTATGCACAAATCTCATGAAATTCACTGGAAATTAGCTAAAAGAATACTTCAATATATTTTAGGTACAGTTTAGTTCGGGAATCATTACAATGCAGGAGCATATCCATTTTTGGTTGGTTTCATTGATTCTGATTGGGCTGGTGACTCTGATGATTGAAAGTATACTACAAGTTATGTATTCACTCTTGGTTTAGGACCTATTACATGGTCTTGTAAGAAACAAAGTGACATCTCTATTTCTTCGACAAAAGCAGGGTATCCTGGTGTTGTTGAAGCCAACAAGGAAGCCTTGTGGCTTCGTCAGATCCTGTCTGAATTTGGTCTTCATTAGCAACATCCAACTACACTTTGGTGTGATAATCAGAGTGTCATTCAGCTATGCAAAGATCCAGTTTAGCATCAACGCATGAAACACATTGAGATACACATACACTTCATCAGAAAGATCATTCATGATCGTGTTATTGAAGTGCACTATTGTTCAACCAATGGTCAAGTTTTGATGTCTTTACAAAGGCTCTCATAGAAGCGAAGTTTACCAAACTTCTATCTATGCTTGGAGTTCAGGAAAGTTATCAGTAAGGGGGGATAGGCTCTAATTCCTCCTTCCTTCTCCTATTCTGTCACCTCTGTAAATCCTTCAATCCTATCCCAAGTTTTTCTTAAGGGGGGATGTTAGGATATTCCAACACATAGGAAATAGTTAAGTATAACTTGGTCTAAGATAGAGTTAGGTAAAGTGTGTTTCTTTACTATGTAATTTTGTAACTTATAATCTGACGGTCATGATATGTAGTGATCTGATTGTTCATTCTCTCCTCGGTATTACCAACACTTGATATGTGGCTTAACACCTGATTGGTCCATGATCTCTATTTAAATATCATGGAGGGTCATTTTTCTGTGGACAATTTATGAGAGAATCTGATGTAAATTTTCTTTCTTTATATTAATAAATTTCCTGAAGTGGCCGCATTGGCTTAGGCACTGGAATGTTTCCCACTTTGAGGGTTTTAACCACGTCAAACACTAGTGTACTAATCTGTGATCTGTTTGTGAGCGGTGACCTTTGGTGTTTGATCTAAGGAACTTACCCTGTAAATTCTTGCAACTATTTTAGCACTAATGAAAATATGATATACCTTAAGTTATTCATATTTTTAGACCCAAAGTAAGGAAAACAATATAAATATTTTGTTGTGAGACATTAAGTAAAATTTGTAATCTTTCATTTTTCCACTTACAAATTTTAATCATGCTTTATCTCCACATTTTTTTTTTAATGACTAGAGGAATTGACAAACCGACCATTTTCTTACTTGCTATACACAGGGTCAATTATGACTGATACCACTATAACCTCTAGGTTCACAACATATACCAAATTTGTGGACACAGGTAAATCAAGGGGATTTGAACATTGAATCTCATGGTACATAACACTTCATTATCACAATTATCGGCAGTTGAGCTTCCCAACAAGGGCTTATCTCAACATACTAGTTACCATCATTGGAAATTCCATTCTCCTAAGCACATATAGCCTAAATGTTGTAACATTTCTCTAATACCACACTGTAACACACCTAACCTTCCAAGTCACCTTGAGGATATTGGGGTCATAAATTACTGCTTCTCTCTTTGATTTTGAACTTGATTTCTGAGGTTATCTACATCCTCTAGTCACCAATAACTTTTTAATGTTATAGATTTCATCACATCTTAAGTTTGGCACACCAAATTATAGGAACCCTTTAAATATTCCACCATTTGTGCCACATTATCATGCATGACACAATTGACATGTGGTAGATAATGTGGCTTCCTAGGTCCATGTGTTTCTCCGAGGGAGGTGTGGCACCAACGAAAAATCTTCAAAGGGCTCTAATTTGGCACCCTATACTTAGAATTCAATGAAATTTATATCTTGGGAAAAATCTTAATAAATATAGGATTTTGGTAACCTCATAAATGGGATTTTAAATAGAGGAAATAAGTATACATTTATGACCCTTATCTCCCCAAGGTAACTTAGGAGGCCATGTTTTTTATTACCACATCCACAATCCAATTTCTTTGGAATATTTTGTTCTAATTATTGATTGTTTTATAAATTTATATATAATTATATGTCCAAGAAAACATTTTTTTTTCCCAAAAGTAATCCTTAACTATCACCCAAGGGCCATGTGTGATTTGATGTTGTTATCTCTAAAATCCTAAGGACATGATTTGTGGTTGAAGAACTAGATCTACAAATAGGAACATGATGCCACAAACAATAGGTATTCAATCTTATTGATTTGGATCTTGGAGATTGCACAACCTACAAATATATTTGAGAAAATGAAGAGGGGTTTGTAATTGTTTTCTATGATACCATGAAGATGTTTACAATAACATCCCAAGAACATAAACTATTGTGAAATCCAAAAACACCTTATACAAGAGATAATGGAATTGATCTATTAGATTTGTTGTATCAAATATAAGAGAATGTCTACTATATATAATAAGGAAAAAGATCAAAAGTTTTGAAGATGAGGAGCGGTCATGACGGATCTGGTGAAAATGAATCCTAGGGTTTTTTACTACGTATCACATCACGTTGCCATCAAACTCTCGCTCGACCCTAGGCTATTGGAAACTAGAGACCAGGAGTGCCACCATTTCAACAAGAGTCCATTATGGGGAGGTTAGGGAAGGACATGGTCCAATTGTTTTGCTGTGTTTTCCTCGACACCCAAAATAAGCACAAGATTTTGTAGAAATTATATGCACTAAGCATGCATATGTCCAAGATCCACCTAATATCACACTATTTAACTTTATGCAAGATACCGAATCTATTCCACTTGTTAATCTTTTGCAGAAAAATTAATTGCATACACATGTGAAGCATAAACAAAAATTATCAATCGCACATAACACAGTTTTTAACCGGGAAAACCTGAAGCTGAAAACCCCAGCTATATATTATGTAACATGGAGATCATATGAAAATCTCATACAAACATACAAAGCTTATCACAAGCCCTCAATATAGTACAATCGTCATATACTAATCAGGCCTAATCTTGCAAATCCATGCATCGATCCTTGCCACCTACTAGCCTGCCTCCACTGCGCAATCTCTGCTGAAGAATATCTTTTAATGAATTCAAATTACTCTTGGATTTACTGCGCAATCCTCATTGGCATCTCCATTGTGTGTTTGATGCAATAAATGCATCACTAATAGTCACAACAGATAGTCTATCTTGCCCTTTCACCTATCTCTCCACTGGTCTCCACTGAAACTGCCATGCACTATAGTTAACTGATGTATTCTTCAGTTGATTAATGAGTTATTATTTGTGAATTAATTAACTAATTAATTAACTAATTAATTATCCTCCAACACCGCCTCCATCCTGCCTTCCATGCAATATAATTCGAGCTGCCATCAAGGGCATACTCCAATCGCAATCCGTTGAAAGACATTTCAATGAATGCTCAACTTCGACACCAAAAAAACACTGCAGCAAATTCGAATTCCACCAGCACAAAACTCAACCGCTTCAATAATTGCAATCTTCTCCAATGATCAACTGCTCTGATACCATGTAGGAATTATATAACTTATGTGTTATATATCCAAGATTCTCTTGATCACACACTATTTTAACTTCATGCACAATACAGAATCTATTCCACCATTGATCATCACATGCAGAAATTAAATCAATTGCAATGCACACATGAAACAATAAAAATTCACACACATTAACACAGTTGTTTAACGGGAAAGCCTGAAGTTGAAAACCCCAACTATCTGTATATAATATATGTCATAGAGATCATGTAAAAATCCTCATACAAAGCTGATCATATCAAGCTCTCAGTACAATACAATCGCTACACACTAATTAGGCCTGATCTTGCAAATCCATGCACCGATCTTTGCCACCTGCTAGCCTGCCTTTACTGCACAATCCTTGCTGAAGAATGGCTCTAAATGAACTTGAATTCACCAAGCTTGCACTGCACAATCCTCATTGGCATCTCCACCGAGTGTTGGATGCAATCAATGCATCACTATAGTCACAACTGATAGTCACACTTGCTCTTTCACCTATCTCTCCACTGGTCTCCACTGAAACTGCCATGCACTGTAGTTAACTGATGTATTCTTCAGTTGATTAATGATTTATTATTTAGTGAATTAATTAACTAATTAATTCACACTACTCTCACTAGTGTATCAATCAGTTAGACTAGATACAACTAGCTCAACTGAGTCTAACTGAGTTAAACTCAATACAACTCCACCAACTACTTCTATAACTCCACCAAACTCTGTCACATGAGTTCTAACTGAATTCCTCATGCATTAGCTCTAGAAAACCCTTAGGAATAGCATAATTCCTTCTGTCAGCTGCTGTGCCACATCTGTGAACTTAACTAAAGTGCTCTAAGAGAATAAGATAATGTTTAGAGTCCAAATATTATTAAGAGCTAATAATATTCGACATATCTATTTTTAGACTGGCAATCTAAAGTAGATTCTACCCAATATGTTTAAAAATAGAATTCCATCTATTTTTCCAACTTGACCAACCATCCACAAATAGCATCCTGCAACTCATAGAATATGATCGACATGTCTAAAAATAGACATAGTCTAAAAATAGACTTTGCGCCAAAAATAACCTGCGGCCCACTTAGTGAAGGTGACTCTTTTCACTAAGCTCATCATCTTGTTGAATCTCACATAGGTGCCCATAAATTCCTATAACTTTACCCGTGCCCTTTGAGCTTATTTCCTGGCTCTGATTGCTCTAGCCTCATAAATGGAATTTTTTGACCCTAGTTGTCTATTATCCATCTCAAGGGCATTATTCACACTCTTGGCCCTATCTAGATTTACTTTGAGGTCTTCAATTTGTGTATTTCTGTTCTACAGGAGCAAGTTTGTGATCCTTGCTTCATTTTCCTCATCACTATCAATATGAATGATTTCAAACTCTCTCTCAACCTCATGTTAATATTCTCCTTCTTCTTCTTTGATCTTTTGTTTTCCTTTGTCAAGTTTCTTAGCTGAGGAGGATGGCATGGTCCCTTTCCTTTTAGAGGCAGCAAACACATACCTCTTTCCTCTTTGATATGTGAGAGGGAAAAACTCAAAATTGTCCACCTAAATGCCCTCACCATGGCTGACCTCGGGACTACCTTTCTTTTCCTCATTGATCTCTGCATTGATGTCTTCTGCACTGTGTTCTTGACTGACTTCTTGAGCCTCACTTTCATTTTCTTCCATGCTAACATCACTGTTGTGATCTTCACCACTGTCATCAACCTCTTCACTGATTTTTTGGTTTATAGTGTCACTGTTGTCACCATTATTAGGGCTATCAGCTATCATGGTTTCTTCTTCATCACTTTCCTTTATGTTTCCAACATCATCATGGCCTTTATCATTTTTTGTGTTGTCACTGTTAGAGGTGTCTTTATCATTTTTTTCATTACTGTTTTCCTCTTCACTGTTTTCTGCATTTTCATCTTCATTTTCCTCTACCTCTTTACTATCCTCTCCTTCATTGTTGACCTCTGTACTATCTTATTTATCACTGCCCTTTGTACTGTCTTCTTTTTCATCATTTTCCTCTTCCTCATCTGCCTTTGTACTGTCCTCTTTATCACTGGCTTGTTCACTTCCTTCTTCTTCATTATCTTCTGTATCACTTCCTTTTTCTTTATTCTCTGACTCTGCTTCATTATCTACCTTTGTGTTGATGTTTTCTTCTTCATCATTTGTCTCTTATTCATCATCCTCTGCCTCTTCTTCATTTTTGACCCCTTTGTCACTGTCCTCTTCTTGATCTAATGCTTTAGGAGAAGGTGAGGAAGGGAGGTTTTATTGAGGGAAGGATTCATGTGTAGATGATGAGTCATGGTCAGTGGGAGGTGATGGAGGAGTAGAGGGAGGAGGATGAGATGATGATTGTAAATTTGGTTAATGATGAGGTTGTGGGTTTGTGAAAACTTCATGTGCGATGAACAACTCCCATGGAATACCCTGTTACTCTAATTGATGTAACACAATCATATTGATAAGAGAGTGGTGAAAAATAATTTTCATTTGTTGTGAAGGATGTCTCTTTTGCACAATATAAGACATCTTATCAATACTTCTATAAATATAATAGTGAAAATGTAGCAGCTTTACCCTAGTGAAGTGCATGAGCAATCTTATATGGTATGAATAAAGCCTAGAAAACCTACCCTCACATGTAAAATATTTCATGATGACTCTCATCAAGGGCGCATATCTCTCCAGTAAATGTGAAAATGGAAAAATGGATTTGGAGTTAGCTTGGTATCTAGGTTTCAAGAAAGGTTGATAATGGCTCAGGTCTAAATTTGACTGCTTGAACCACTTTTCTCCCATACTAGGTATCCCGGTGGCCATTGAAATGGTATTGGTGGATAGCTCAAAGTTTACCCCTGCTAGATTTACTTGATGGTCATGGAGGTTAAGGATAAAAAGCTTGGTCAACTCAGGGTGACTTTGGACCTGTTGTACCCTTTCACAGAAGTCAAAACAACCCACCTCTTGGAAATATGCAACTATCATAGGATAGGCCATCGATTCCTTGGTGTTCAATGGCTCAAGCCTATGTACTCTTCCACCCTTGCATTGCTGTCTTCTAGGCCCTTGGTCTCCCTTGCCACTATCACTATTACCTTCCCTTGACATTTTTTTTATTTACTGTTGCCTTGAAGGAAAAACCCTAATTCTGCTTTGTGAAATTGATGGAAATTTCTAGGTTTTATTCCTCTAATTCAATGACAAGAAATTTGAAAATGAAGTGGAGTTTTTTGTACTTACCCCTCAGAGGTTCTAGGAAACCCTTGGAAGTGATTTTTTACGAGTTTTTGAGAAAATTACGGTCTTGGACCGATGCATAGGCCCTCCTGACCAAACGCGTAGCATAGGGGCCAATCGAGTCTCTGCACGAGTTGTCGGGTCGGCCGAGGACCGAATGCACAACACACAGGCAGGGCCGAACGGTTGAACGTGCAACGTGTTCATTGTTGAATGCGTCATCGGTAGGGCTGCATGCCAGTTCTTCCGGGCGAGTAGAACAACTGGGGCACGGGCCTGTCAGGTGAGTAGAACAACTGACGCATGAGCCTATCGGGCAGAATTTGTGCAGCACTGAACGTGTAGCACATGGGCCTGTCGGGCCTCTAGTGAATGTGCAGCGCATAGGGAGGACAGTCGGGCAATCGGGCGAGGTTTCGTGCAACAGAGAAAACAATCAGGCGAGGTTTCACGCCCCTTTCGTGCACTGGCTACTGGGTCTACACGACAGTGAACGCGTAGCGCACAATCACAGGCGCGCTGTGTATAGTTCAATTTGCATGTCAGAAAACCTATAGGAGCGTAGCAGGGGGTTCTAGGTGCGTAGCACAGGGAAACCTTGCCCAAAATTTGCCAGAATTTCAAAATTTCTTCTATGACTGCCTTTGATGAGCTTTACAACAACAAATGAGTTGCTAAAGGGTGAAAGAGGGTCTTTATAACTGAGGAAAATAAATTAAAACAAGAAAACCCACTTTGCTAATGTTGTTACCCCTTTTAACTTTTCACTGGCATTTCTTTGTCTCTTTTTGCTGTAGGTGAACAAATGATGAATTTAGCCTTTTGCTGCCTCCCTTGTACCTTTCAACTCAACCATTGGTCTCTTCTTACTGATCATTTTGCATGATAAAATCACTCTTTTGAAAAGCATTATGACATTCAAAATCATGTTTATTACCTTCTTTGACCACTTTTGTTCTGCAGGTGTCTGAGTTTATGATTTGAAACTTGTCCATGGAAAATTTTCACCTCCTTGTTCTGCAGATGTTGTTTTGAGTGTCAAGACTTACTTTCCTTGGGAGATCCATGTTCTTGAACCTTTTTTACTTCAGCAGGTGTTATGAAACCCTGAAGTGACTTTTCTCCTATGATTCTTGAAAATGCTGTAATCACTTTGATAAATTTAGACCTCCACACAGTGGTAGCCTCCTCACAACGTTTCATATTTACCTTGGAGCTTATACCCTATTCTTATATCCTTTAATCCACTGAATGTAAATGGCTGAGATGAGAGCTTGCCCCTTCTTTATGAGTCTTGCTGCACTGGGCTTCTGTTTGGCACACTGTTGACCCAATTAGGCTTAAAAACCTTGATTTCTTCTCTAGACTCAGTGCTCTCTGCTTTCCTTTAGAAACTTATTAGTTACTCTACCAATTTCCTTTGCTAATTTTCCTTTGAAATTCCTGCAAAAATGTTAGGCACATTTACCTTTTGCGAGACTTGAAAATTGACAAAATAGCCTCCTTTGGAGATTTTTAGCTCTTTCTTGAGCCATCGTGTGCTGCTCTTCTTTCTCATCAGAATCAGGTCCTAGTATAAGAAGAACAGAGCCTGAAATACCAATGAAGATCCTACAAACTAGGGAAAACCTAATGATCTAGTGGTAGGGTTTTGACTTGGTGCTCTGACTGAAATTAGGCTTGGGATCTTAATAGTGTGAAAACAGAGTTTTTTACCAATTGGTGTATTTGAACCTATAGAAACTGATGTGCTTGACTGATCTAAAGATCTCATAGAGGTCTTTGTGAGACCATCAAGTTTTGAGGAACTTGATTAACATGAGAAAGGATAGGTTGATTGATAACCCTAGATGAAGGTGAAGTAGTGGGGTAAAGGAAAAATAGAGGGTTGGGGTGATAAGTGGGAAAAACAAACTAGATGAGTGGCATAAGCCTAGGAGGGGCCCTTTAGGAGTGATAATTTAAACAGGGAATGATAGAGTAGTAAAATAGTGAAAATTTTGTTTTAAGGATAATGAAGGCAGTGAGATTTATAAAACTCACAATATTCATGAATTTTGTTTTTAAAAATATAGGACTGATATTTAGTCATCTTCAGATAGTAAAAATTACTGATGACTAACACATCTATTACTATGCTAATATAAACTTAGCAGATTGGTGATTATAACTTTTTCGTGCCCGGACTATTTGTAACTCACCTTTTAAAGCGCCGCAAAGTATTCTATTTAAATTGCGATGTAGGGCTCCACCATCCTACCATGTCACCTTCTCCGCTCCACTTTGCACTTCACGGGTTTTAATGTTTAAACTCCACCAATGTATGAGGATCCACCCTCATGTCACCTCTTTTCTCCACCTGCACTTCACACTTCATAGTTAAGAGTTTACCTCATGTATAAACTAAAGCTTAAATTTTGTGATTGATGAGAATTTGCGGTCAGGTAAGGTCCCCCTCCATGCCACTTCCCTCCTTCATAGCACTTTGTACTTCGAAAATCTAGAGTTTTACCTCCATAACATAAATGAAAACTTAAATTTTTGCAATGCAGACTCTGATCGGGTCCCACTTCCCCTCCACGTCACTTCCCTCCTTCCCGCGCTTTGCACTTCACACCATTTAGAGTTTATTTCTACTGCTTCATGTTAAATTTTGCGATTTGCGATTCGGTCGGGTCCCACCTTCCCTCCACGTCACTTACCTCCCCTCCACACTTCGCACTTCACATTTTTTGGTGTTTACCTCTTCCTCGCTTATAACAAAAACTTAAATCTTGCGACTTGTGATGCGGTTTGGTCCCACCATGCCTTCCACCATTTTCATCCGTTCTTCACACATCCTATCACCACTAAGCCCTCTGCATCTCTCCATCACCTCCGCTTCACCCCAATGCATTTGACGGTCCTTCACACATTTCAGACCCCCCCAGCCTTCAAGCTTATACCATGGTGGGGGGCCGGGCGTGGCAAAATAGGAATTATACATTATCACTAATTCCTCCACATGTCTTCCTCTCATCATTTCACACCCCCCTTATCCAATAACACTTACCACTTAAGACCCCCTCCAAAATCTAGTTTCCGGTTTTCAAATACAACAAGAGTTTTTGGTAGAGCACACGGTTACGATTTATTTAGTCCCTCCAAGAGCTCCCCACTAAAGATTTCAACATGCACAACACATCCGACCGTTCCACAATGGGAAGTTGAAATCATGAGAGTTAGAGAGTGGAGGATGCCAAACTACAGATGGAAATACATGATGAAGTCCAGACCGCTCACCTGTTCTTAGCCACTTCTCGCCACTCCTTTGAAGATTCTAGAATTAGGCCTCCCTAGATAACTACTTTGTTTATTTTTAATGTTTAGATAGTAATTTTTTGCTAGTAAAAACTTGATTTTACCCAATTCTATTATGATTTTTCTATTGTTGGAGTGATTTCTTGATGAACGCTCTAATAGTTTGTTAGGATATTTTGGTTTCACCCGTGTGGGTCGATCATGATATAATATTTGATTTTAAACCACCAAGGATAACTTTATATGTAGTGAGTTCTAAGATGAAATAATGGTTATGGAATTTTGAAGAAATTTGTTGTAGTTTTGTATGATTGTGCTCCCTATGCTCTAAGACACATATTTGGGAGAGTTTTTTAAACTTAATATGGTACAAAGCTATTATTTGGGTTCCATATGGAGAAATGAGTAGTATGTATCATTTTCTTTCTATTATTAGTAATCTCCTTTTTTATGTGTAATCATCTTTCATGCTATGCTGCTTTGAAGGTTTTGTGTAATGTAGCTACCGATGGTCTACAATTTTATTCATGAATTCGTGTTTGTATAATGCTTAGGTGTTAACGCTCATGTATTAAGCTTGTTGGACTCCCTTAATTCACGCTCCACAAACCTCTGTTGTTGTCCATACCTCATTCATATCTGTTTCATCTAAGTTCATAGGGGACAGATTCTCAAATCTCTTAAGCCTGTCTCTTGTGGGTTCCTTCTCCGTTCACTCTCAACACCTCTGCATATTTTTAAGATTTATGCTCATTGTTTCATAGTCAGCCCATTTAAAAGCCATCTAGCCACGTATCCTCTTGAGCACTCTCACAGTTTGGGGAATTCACATGAATCGACTCCAAGGTCTTCTCCATCCATGAACCACCAAAACCATTGTTCTCTTATTCCATATTTTTTCAGAGGCATTTTATACAATTTTCCACATTCAACCTCTGATTTTAAGATGTCCTAAGCATTGGTCTTCTACAACTCAAGGCTGTCTCTAGGAGCGACAAAATATTTTTGGCGTCGTTGTCAGGGAAACAAATGAAGAAATATTTTCCTTGGGATACGAAATTATCTTCACCCTTCAATTAGGTGAGCACAAAGGGTTGAGACTTGTACATTTCTCACCTTGGTGACTCCATTGTAAAATAGTCCTAATCAGAAGTAATCCTGGCTTTCATTAGGGCTCACACTAGATTCAGATCCACCATCTACCTCCACCTCTAAATTAGATGGTTGTGTTGAGTGTCCTTTTGAACAAGTATGCCCCCTTGGCCCTCCCTCAACCTCTAAATGATGTGTCGCAAGACTATCTAGAGTGGTTGCCTCGGTTCACCGTGGAAGATAGTATTTCTGCGTAGAAACATATTGAAAACTTCTATGCTTTTACTGAGAATGTAAATGTAGAGCACTTAGATGTGGTATTAATGATTTTCGTCCAATCCTTGGAGGGAGAAGCCCAAAAATGGTTCAAGTCTCTAGCAAAAAACACAGTCCACACTTGGGAAGAAATGGAAAATTTCTTCACATTGAAATGGGGAGAAAAGAGGGACCATGGATATGTCCTCACAGAGTTCAATGCTCTCAAGAAGAGACACGATGAGGATGTAACATAATTTATAAAGAGGTTCAATAAGCTCTATAATAACCTCCCCACTGAAAGAAAGCCTCCCCAAGCAGCTGCTAAGTTGGTTTTTGCAGGAGCTTTCGAGCTTGATTTTGGGTTCACCTTGAGAGAAAGAAGATCCACATCTTTGGATCAGAGTCAAACCGATTCATTGGAGGTAGCAATGAAATTTTCTTCTACTGGTAAATTCAAAGGGAAGATAGAACATGAAGCTAGAAGAAATAAGGGGGAGGAGGCTTCTACCTCAAATTAGGAGAGGGAATTGCAGGAGTATAGACTTGAAGAAATGAATAAGCTGATCAAGAACATCTCAAATAAGCTGGTTAAGCTTGAATCTGAGGCCCAAAATCCCCCTCCTCATTCCAACCAAACGATTCCTAACCAGGTGTTACAGGTCAATTTTGGCATCATTCCTAATGACCTGGTCAAACTGGACATCATCCCTAGGACCAATGAGATAGGGTCTATCATCCCCTATCATTTCAGTTGCAAAATTCCCTAGGACAAGAACAAGAACAAATCACCCATGAGTTCCATTGCAAGGTTTTCAATATTTGAAGTACATGTTATATCACTTATGAGCTCATCAAAACATCCTCTCAAGGAACTAACCGCTTTGCATATGCATCTACCTCCATTCAAGGGTACTTTGCAATGCACTTCCCGACATTCAAGAGTGTGTTGGTAAATTGGGAGCGAAATTCTCATTGTTCTGGAATCTCACATGGCCAGCACCTTCTAGAAGAGTCCATATGTGTCAAATTTAGAATCCATATGTCCAACTAACACCTCTGACCTTGGGAACATTTCTTGCCTATTATCAGAAAGTCATTGATTGAGAAACTACCTTCATTTTCCTTATAAATTGAGCACAGATCCTAGTGCTAGAAAAGGAAGAAATTTGGTAAATAAATGTTGTTGGATTCTCAATTGAGTGTGTGATAAGAGTGATATGATGATGGTGAGATGTTTATTGTGATGATGCTGGGATGAATCTAGAGTTGGTGACATCAAATCTATTCCTGGTTGTAACCTCCCCCTTCTATCCATTAATAACTATTGTTGCTCATTTTCCCATATATGTATCTGTTTATGTCTCTACTTTTCATATGATGGATTATTAACTGATATATATGTTTTGTGTTTCATCGATTTAACTGATTAAGATAAATAGCAATCTTTATATTGCAATCTCTTTGCTTTTTAGTGTTTATACTTGCAGGAACTAGTCTGGTGATCAAATTTGTATTGGAAGTTGCAACAAGAGCAACAGTAGGAGAATAGGAAGCACTTGGATCACAAGTAAGTTCCTCTATCTTTTGATCTGTATTTTTAATCTTAGATAAAGTGTCTACAAATTCTTTGATCTATTGTTCTAAATGCATAACACCACATTTAGGGAATGTGTTTTATCCATAATCCATACTTCTGCATAAAAAATTGGTGACTCCGCTGGGGAGTTTCTCTTCATTCCTAGTTTTTTTCCTCTTCTTATCCACCTAGAAGGATATACTATCAATTATTATACTTTTGAATCAAATAATTTCATTAGAAGTGTGTTCAGTAGCTTGAATTTTGACTCTCTGCTATGCCCAACGCACTGTTGGTCAAGACATAGTGCTTTGCAGAGCACTGTCTCCCACTTAGGGGTGCTTTGCAACACATTGTATCCCCTTAGAGACTGTGTTTCTCCCTAATCCAACCAAATTCCCTTTCAATTTTTCATTGCCATCATACTCAACCTTTTGTTTGCTATGTTTTCAATTTTCTGATACCTCATAGAGACCAGTGAATTTTCTTGATTCTTCCTCCTTTGAAAACTAAGTTTGTTCAATGTATCTTTAAGTGTTTTTATTTATCATTTATAAATCAAAATCAAAGTATTTTATTTATGCATTAGATCCATTTGTTTTCGTAAAGGAAATTGTTGTTAAATTCTTCATTTCTTGTAGGAAAAATTGTACTTCCATTCTTCATTTTTCCTAAAAGAGAAAGTGTTGTTCAATTCATCATTTCTCAAAGAAGAAAGCATTTGTTTTTGTTGATTTGGTGCATATAGTTTCCTTTTTGCATTCACATTAAGGGGACTAAAAAGAAAACCCTACATTTTCATGTAGTAAATTGTGTGTTATGCATAGGAACAAGTTAGGAAAGTTGCATATTAGTTTGTGCTCTTTGTTGTTTGCTTTCAAAATTGATTTCTCTTTCCCTTTAGTAGCTAGGATTTTCATTGAAAAAGCTAAAATTGAAAAGTTTTCTTATCATTTTAGTTTGCATTTTAGGAATTTCCATCACATCACGCGGTGTACCTTGAAATGAAAATTGATAAACAAGATCAACTTAAAATTTACATCAATTTACCTAAAAAAGCTTTGGAACCATAACAATAACATTTAGAAGGTCTGGGCTAGAGATGTGATTCGGCATTGTAAAACATAACAACTATTGTTAATTGTCTGCGATACATTCCGAGTTTGATACCTCACTCCACATACGTAAGTATATCGTAGCTCGTCCACGTACCTTCGGGTATATCAGGCGGTGTTATAGTACAAAAACTATAAAGGGGTGTTAGTGCTCTCACTGTGCAGTTTCACATTAGACATCGCTAATAAGGACTTGGGCCTCCACGTACCTTCAGGTATATTTGAGAGGAAAAATTTAGGTTGTTATCCATCCATAGTGAACCGAGTCGACTGACTTGTAAATTATGATACACTGAACACAACATTCGGGGAAATTGCCTGCTCATACTTCTTGGTCTACCAGGAGGCATTCTACAGTTCACAATTTCTTGGTAAACCTTATGCCTAGCATCACCCTTTTATTTTTTTTATTTGTTTTTGGTCATAAAATAAATCAGTCACCATGGATTAAGAAAATAACTTTCCCCGTTGTTCGCGTAGACTTGCATTGAAACCACCTTTACCACCGGAAGCCTATTCTGGTCGGCGAAGGTGATATCGCTCTACCGAAACTAGTACCATCAGTACCTCTAGTGAAGCATCATATTCACATATACCAGAGTTGGCACAAGTTGTTTCTACAAATCTTGTTTCATGTACTATTGTCGAGACGGAGTCCTCACAACTACCCGTGGTGACGATCCATCCAATCAGTGGGACCATACCTCACGAACCTGATGTTATTCAACTGGAACTTGATCCAAATCCTGTCTCTTTTTTTCCACAACATACTGCATCCCGAAGTTGAACGACCAAAATTTGTTCCTATATCGGTCGCCCCACAATAAATAGTAGCCATTAAGTCTACCATATCGCGCAGTCAACTTCCTGAAATATACTTTGGGCCCGACAGCAAAATCCTTCCACCTGGTTTAATTTCGATTGAAGAAATACCACATGACAAAACACCTTTAACTCCAACTCATTTTTGGTCGGAGCTTTAACTATACAATTCTTTTCCTCAATCATCTGCCTTTGCTTTTTTTAATCTTGTGCCTATTCAAGTTCCCATCGATCCAATAGGGTATACATTTGGTCAAGTAACCATGCCTGAACCAACATCTTCGGTTGGACCATCTGTTCCAATTGCGTTAGCACCTGCTCTCGCTACCCTATCGATGTTCGCAACTTCATCAGAGTCATATTTACATGGTGGCCCTATAGTCCCATCAGGTTATAAATCATTATATGTAATTTTCTCTGGTGAATATTCAAACCCATGGACTTCACCAATGTCATCGTCTTTTATTCTAATTGGTAAACCTATAATCAGTACTGAATGACTTCATCCTTTATATCCATCATCAGGGCAATATCAAGCTGGTCCATCTGGGTATATTCCATCTAGTACAAACTCAACTGGACTCCCTGCATTTGGAGAATAATATTTTCGGTCTTATTATACTCCTCATGCTAATGGGAAACCTATGGTCACCTACTTTGACAGTACTTCATTGCTATTTGGTCAACCTAATGTTGAAATGAATGTTTGTCAATGGAAGCCCACTCTGACTATCCAACCACAAACGGTTGTACACTCGTATCAACTGGTTCAACCTCTTGCACCCATATCAATTCCACTTGTTAATACATATTTAGCCCTGTTTCAGACTCAAATTTTTGTACAACAACATTTTCAAGTGGGTCCTTCAACTCAATACCCTCAAGTATTTGGCCCTCAGACTTCAACTCCTTCAGCTGGTTTACAACAATCACCTGTATCCGAAATCATTTATTCACAAGCTCGATTACCATATTATGGGATGTCACAGCCACAACCAGGTTATACCTATCCTCAACCGAATGCAAGTTATCCTAATTTGGGTTATAACATTGGTGGACATACCCCTTGGAAACCACAGGCGCAAATTCCACAACCTTCATTTCAAGAAGTATCGTACCGAGGTTTTGGCCAACAGAATCCTCAAGCGTTTGCTTATTAAAACAACCCCTTTCTGGGTTACGATCAACAGATTCCTTATGTTGGAGCTCAAAGGAATTTTTCCCAATAAAATCCATCATACCCTTACTATGCTCAACCAACATCAATCGATAGTTACCCTTTGTTGCAACTTTAAATTTACCAGATTTAAACCAACTCACCAATGCCCCAATCAACTATGCTCCTTTGTGGTCGATGATACCTCATAAATTACCCTCGGATATTCCTAAGTTCAATGGAAACCCTGGGGAATACCCGTTGACTCATGTTATGACTTATTATTTGTGGTGTTCATCAAAATCATTGAATGATGACTTTGTTCAACTACGTCTTTTACAATATACGCTCACTGGTTTGGCTGCAAAATGGTACATTGGATTACCTAGAGCTTCATTTCATAATTTCACTGACCTAGCTATTGTATTTTTGACTCACTTCCAGTTACCCATACAATATGAAACTGGAACGAAACTCTTGACTAATTTTAAATAAAATAATGATACTCACATTTCTGATCATATTCATGAGTGGCATCGTCGTTGTAGAATCGTTAAGACATTTGTTCCTTATCAGCTCCATGCTGAGTGGCTCATTAAGTCCCTGTTACCATCTATAACTAAGGATGTGGCTAAGGGTGGCATCGTCACTGAAGAGTAGGTCATTTCTCATGCCCCATATTTAGACTTGATTTATAATCAGTCTGGAATGCTCTATGAGAAAGTCCCTAATGCGCCAAGATCTAATTTCTCTATTCCTCCTCCATCAAAGGACTCTCATGGCATAGACAGTATGATCGGTACTGCAAGCACACATCACACTACTACGTCTGATCCTGTGCCTTCTTCCAAAATCCATGCCATGCCATCTGACAAGGGAAAAAGTGACAAGAAACCCAGAAGTAAGAAAAAAGGGAAATCAAAGAAAAAGAAAACTTCTACCCCACAGGAAAGATCATCTGATCAATAGTCTAGAAATTGGAAACCTCTTTACCCTTGCATAATCTGCAATGAGGAACACTTTGTTCAGGATTGTTCTCACCACTCTGAAGTCTCAAAAATAGTTAAGACCTCACATGTGTCAACTGTGTTGAAAGATCCATTTCCAAATCCGAACACAAATTTGGTTGCTATGGATCCAGCTTCTAGTTCCAAAGTGCTTATGTTACCTGTCACAAAGCCATCGATATATGTTTTGGTGTCAACGCGTAATAAATATTATGGTAGTCAGGCTACTGATCAACCTACTACCTCGACCATGAATCCGTCCATGGAATCAATACTCCCACCTGCTATTCCTGAATTAACAATCAAGCCACCGAAGGGAGTCATTCATAAATCGACATTTAATCCTTGAGCCAGAGCTGCTCAAAATTATAATATAGTTGAATATTTGGCTCAATCCCCTTCCGTTATGTCAGCGCTTGAGGTGCTACAAAATTTTCCCTCCCAAAAGCAAGCTTTGTTGTCGGAAATTGGTGGAATTGATTCGACTAATTCTAATCTCGTAGTCTTTAATCATACAGGCTATGTGCCCCAATTACCAGCAGAATTGGTATTCTCCATCCAATTAAATGTTCTCAATCAACTTGTTCATCATACTATTATTGATGAGGGGGCATCTACGTGTATTATGTCTCTAAACTGTTGGAATTCACATGGCTCACCGTGCCTATCTCAATCACCAATGACATTGAAAGCTTTCGATGGACGTACATATAATCCTTGTGGTATTATTAATAACTTGTATGTTGAAATAGGGAGAAAAAAAGTGAATGTTGAAGTTGAGGTTGTTGACGGAATCCTTGAATACAATATTCTACTTGGAAGGCCATGGGTATATGTTATGACTACGATCATTTCTACATATTTTATACTGATCTCCTGTCCACATAAAGGTGTTATCACAGTCATCAATTAGTTATCCTTCTTTGCCTCCAGTTTCCAAGTAACTGAAGTGTTTCATTAGTTCGCGCAACCCAAATCGCACTTCAAAACATTGATGTAGGACTCTTAAAGGATTCCACTCTCATGGGAACCTTTGCATTACCACTGCCTGCGACGTCGGAAAAAATTGCAAGTATAGAGACCAACTAAATGATCTCTTCCACTCCATCTAGCTTAAGGAAGAGTACGGGTGATTCTAAAGTTGTTACACTGGATGAGTTTCTATCTCCCAGCCCTATTGAGCTGGCATAGAAATCAATCGATCTGGCTTAGGCAATGAATCCAAAATCATCGTCACCGGTCATTTGGGTTGATCGTTCATTATATTTTGGTACTCCATCTGATCCTTTTTCCTCAAATTTCTTGATAGATGAGAATATTCTGGAAACCATGATGCTCTGAAAAGGAGAACCATGGAAAGATTATCATCATCATTCCATCTTCCTAATTATGAAGAAAATAATCTTAGTGAACTATATCACCCATCGTTCAAAAAATTTCTTTTCGTTATTTTCCTATTAATTCAATCGATACCAAGCGAAATTTGCCAAATATTGAAGAAACCATTTCTATCGATATTTCAACCCAACCCCGGCGTTGTAGAAAATATTCATGTCAACGTGTCTTGTTCTCCATCGGAACCTCCAAAACATAATTAGTTTCTTTTGTGATTTCCATGTGATGTATTTGCTCGGGTCTACGAGGAAATTCTGCATAGGTACTAGTATCATTGAACAAACTATTAATATGTACCCGATGTCAAGCCGATATGCTTCAACGCTTCATCCTCGTTCATCTTCAGTGCCTTTCCATTAAAGCGTGCTGGCAATTTTGCTATGGTTTGTTTCATTTACTCCCATTTCAACTAATAGGGTTTCCAACATCATTCCTATCATGAAAAAATAAGGAACCATTAAATTCTGCGTCGATTATTGAGATGGAAATCTTGCTTGTCCAAAAGACAACTATCCTGCTCCCTTTATCGACCATATTATTGATGATTATGCTTGATGCGAAATATTTTCGTTCATGGATGGATTTTCTGGCTACAATCAAATCAATATTTGCCTAGAGGACCAATATAAGACAACATTCATTTGTCCTTGGGGCACATTCACTTACATGAAGCTACCGTTTGGTTTAAATAACGCTGGGAAACTTTTTAGAGAGCAATGGATTATGCTTTCAATGACATCAAGCACATTGTTCAACCCTATCTAGACGATTTACCCACACATTCACAAAATCGGATTGATCACCCAATGAATTTTAAAGAGTTATCTTTAAGTCGTTTCTGCCACAAAATATGCCTCAATCCACATAAAATGGGTTTTGTGTTAGTTCGGGTCGTTTTCTAGATTCTTCATCTCCCAAAAAGAAGAATTCGATAGACCCCTTTGAAGGTCTAGGCGTGCCTGATTTTCCGCCATCAAACTTGCTTCTGCCATAAACTAAGGAAAGGCTAACTCCCTAAGGAGTTTCATACCCAACTACACCAAAATAGCTAAAATATATACTCAACTCTTGAAAAAGGTGATCCCCTTCCATTGGGACCAATTTGTGCAAGATTCTTTTGATGTTGTCAAGATACTATTGTCCGGGCATCATTAATGTAATCCCCCCAAATTATCTAAGTGATTATTTCTTATGTATATCGTCGTGGCTAATATGACCATTGCTATGGTATTGGTCCAAGTAGAAAAAATGGAATAGAACATCTGATCTATTATTTGAGTCGTAATATCAATGATACCAAGAAGGATTCATACGTAGAAAATATTGCCTTGGTAGTTGTTCGTTATTCAAGATTGCCATTTATATCCCGTTCTAGGAAGACCATCATTATTTTGGGATGTGGCCCATGACTTATATCTTATCACGTCAATTGTCAGTAAAAGTATTCAAAATGGATTTTCATTTTGTAACTTGATTTGAAACACATCAAATGTAAGTCAAAGAAGTCTTTAGTTTAGTTGAGCTTCGTGACCTTCCTCCGATAGTACCGTTACCACGTCTAACCATATATTCTTGACGAAGTTCTATTTCAAACAGTCATCCGATCCTAGGTATGGGGATTTTATCATTTATTCTCTAGACCTAAAATTTTTGTCCCGATACCTTCGCTCGACCAATGACGTATTTGATAACAAGCCAAAGATTATCTCGAGTGCCGCCATACACTTTATCGTCATGGTGTTGATACAATTTTAAGAAGGTGCCTCATCATGAGGAGGTCGAAAAGGTTTTAAATGATTTTCTTGTTGGGGCTTGTGGTGGAAACTTCGGGATACACTACCGCGCAAAAGATACTCATGTGTACTTTTGGCCCACCATATTTCGTGAGGATCCTTTTATCAGAATTTTTCATGGAGTGCTTTATTTGATCATAAAATCCGCAAACCCGCCGCCGCCAATGCATCATGTTGTCTCCGTAGGACCATTTTTCGAAATGGGGTACGATCCATGACCTCGTAACCCTCGTTCATCCAGGGGGCATGGTTATATTATTGTCACAGAGACTACTTTACCAAGTGGGCCGACAGCATGCCTACATTCAACAACACAAGAAAAACAACTTCATTGTTTTTCTTTAATCAAGGCCACAGATTTATCAGGTCCCATCAAGTTATAGTCACACATCATGGTAAACATTTACAATTACATGATGACTGAACACTTCCAAGTTAGGACTCCGGTTTCATGATAGTTCTACTCCTTATTATCCATAATCAAATGGACAAGATGAGGCTATTAAAAAAAATTGTTAAAAGAATGCTTCAACGAATGATATGAGTTCATAAATAAAATCGGAATTCCATCTGTAATTTGACTTATGGGCGTACTAAACCTCGTGAGAAACACAACCAAATTTACCCCCTTTCATTGGTGTATAGTCTAAAAGCTATCTTTCCAATCCAATGTGAAATACCGTCATTAAAATCGCAATCGACTTGTTACCTCGACACCGATGAAGAAGCGAGAGTCTTTAACTTCATCCATCTTACGAAATGCATCATGAAGTCCACTAGCTTGAAGAAGCAAATAAGAGGTGTATAAAGGCACAATACGACAAGCATACTAGCCTCACATTTTATCAGAGGGCGACTTGGTCTTTGTTTTTGATCAAGAAGTTGATGTAATAGGTATGGGGAAATTTGAGCCATTACATGGCCCCTATATTGTCAAAAGAGTTCTTTCTAAGGAAGCCTACGAGTTGGTGGACACATGGAATTCCGTTGGCACAAATTTCCTCGAAATGGGTTGTATCTTAAACGTTACTATGCTTAATCATGAGCTTTAGGTAATTTTTTGTATTATATTGTATATGTTATCAAATTGATTCTAATAGGCTGCTCATCAACTAACTGACAGCTCTTTCAAACCAATTTTTACCGAAGATTGAAGCCTTCAATTTGAGAGGGCTCTGGGTAATTTATGATTTTTGATGGAAATTTAGATGGCTAACCTATAACTCCGTAATGATGATTTGATAGATTGCAAAGTTGAAAATGTAAGGACTTGCTACCATTGGGCTATGGGGTCAATATTAGTAAACTCATTAATTATTTCATATGGAAATCTAGGTAATGGAGTATCAAATGAAACATAGTACACAATAATAACATAGAAGAAAAATACTAAGTAATCCCTCTAAAGGAGGTCGCAGGAGCAGCATTGTTGAATTCCCGAGTAATTAGACATCAAACTAATCGGCAGTGTATTAAACATGAAAGATATAGAACATATAACACACAACACCTCCTTTGAATTTGTGTAAAGAAGCAAATATCAGGATATTACCTAAATCGAAAAAATATTACATAGTACCAGCTTAGTACAATATTCTCCAACTCATTTTGATATTTGATTTTCCCCTATAAATAGACTTTCTTTACATTAATATAGGATTCCGTATCATCGAAACTTGAAATCGACAAATGCCTAATCATAACCGACATATCTATAAAAAGTCACCTATCAATTAAGATTTAATCTCCCGATAAGACTATGGTTATATTTATTACAACTACTATCTAAGGACTTCATAATTACATCAAAAGTAGTTAGGTCGCTAGAATGGAACTATCAATCATCAAAAGAATAAATTCCTCTCGAAAACAAAAAAATTGACCTTTTTTCTCGTGCCGCATTGTTGTTAATGTGATGATGTAGTGGGTAGTTTAGGACATGGACCTCAATTCGTTGATATTCCGATGTACGAGTTGAGAGTTGTGCAAGAAAAATCTCTCTCCGTTGAAATCGCAGTGCTAAACGCTTTGGCTACTCAACTCGACCTTCGTTTTTTTTATTACTAAAATCCTCTTGTTGTGTTAAAACTCTTTTATAAACAAAATAGCGTGAAAAAGCGATATACCGTACCTAAACTTTTCAAATTTCAATTTGTGAAGTGGCATCGCACTGCAATATCGCAACCTTTAAAATTTAGTTTATAAAGAATACAACTCGTAATGCGATGTGAAGGGGAAGTGACGGGAAGGTAGGTGATGAGGGTGGGTGTGGACCTTAACCTAATGCATATAGAAACTCTCACTTTAGTTATAAGTGTGGAGGATATAAAGTTTAAACACCGCGAAATGTGATGTGCAGGGAGGGAATGAGTGATGTGGTGAAGGCATAGTGGACCCATCGTAACGTAGATCGCATCTTTTGAAGCTTTTAGTTATAAGTCATAGGGTTTAACTTTTATAATTTGCGACGAAAAGGGAAGAGGGACCCACCGGCATATGGCAGAAGTTTCTATGAATCGGCGTAGGTTTTAGCGGGAGTGTTATGGAATTTATGTGATATCACAATAAATCAAAGTATTGCAATGAATGTAAAGCAAAGGAACGTTTCAAGGTGGGGTTCGACTTACCGCATCGCAATTAAAATAACTATGTTGGGTATGTGCTCGTCGTGCTAAATCCAATGCAATGCGATATGGTAAATGAAACTATCGGGGAATGAAAATCAATGAAACTGTATGTATGTAACCAAAAATGGAAAAGGGGTAAGTTAAATGATTTTCATTGGAAATGAATGGAAATGGAAGCATGGTGGCTAAAATGGGTCCCACTTCATCATATTTTTTCCTAAAGGTTTGTAAGAGATGGTAATGTAAATGATTTTGGGTTTGTCTATTGGAAAATTTGATTTTGAATGTATGGGATTATATGAATGGGGAAGGAGTCAAATAAGTGTAAGGGATGAGTGGAATGAAAATACTAATGCTAACATAACATTGTCCTCTAAAATTGTTTAAACTCATATGTGATAACAAAGTGGATCCAATGGGGATGGTGCCCCCATGGTACAATAAAGAACATGTAGTTCCACATATCCCTCTTTAAAATAAAACTTCTAAAATTCAAAAGACCTTTAAAACTCTTATAGCCTTCCCAGGCCTGCTTCTGAGGATTAACCTATCTTATTAGTAGAAAAACATAATAAAAAACGAAATATATACAAAGGGAGGAAATTCAAAAGAAATTTAAGAAGAGTAGTGCTTGAAACCTTCCATTAAGAGGTCCTCCGTCACAAAGTTGTCCATCCATCTCCCGAAGTAGATAAGTATTGTTGCCATGAAATTGTCCAATATAAATGGTCCCTTCCGTATGTTTTCAAACTTTCCATGCTTCCCATTTTCCTCAATTTTGGCTTCCCACTTTAAACTACATCCCGAATCTGAAAATTCTCTTCTTTTCACCTTCACAAATGTTTTCTTCACTTCCGTTCTATGATTTTTTATGGTTTTTTTATACCTCCTTTTTCTTTGCAATGATATGAGCTAGTTTATCCTCCTCTCGAATGGCATTGCCCCTCCTCAAGTCCTTGCAAATGGGCTTTATTACATGAACTCCCAAGGAGGTGTGGAAAATTTTCTTTTAGCTCCATACACTAATTCATAAGGTGATTTACCAATGCATTGCTTTGTATAGACTTTCATCAGCCCTTAAAATATATATTTCAATTTCATATGCCATGATCTCTTGTTTTCCCGCATTACCTTTGATAATTTCTCACAATGCTTTGGCAGAGGATTCTAGACATGACAATTCCCATGGGTACAAGTTGTTAAATGTCCAAGGGCAGGTGATATTGATGACAAAAGATGATTAATTTTGGATTTAAAAGCTTGTTCATTGTCGGGAAGACAATATTCATAGGACAACCAAACCTAGACAAAATATTGTTTCCAAGAACTGACGATGACCTAGTCGCTTGTCTGCCTTGTTGGGATTACTTCAATCCATTTGCTAAAATAATATATATCCGCTTTGATTCCATGGATGTTTCCTAAATATGATGGGTGTATTTCACCTATAAAATCCAACCCCAATTTTTGGAAAGGTGCCTCAACATATATTGTCATCAAAAGCAAAGGCAAAGGCATTAGTTTTTTCTTACCATAAAAAATCTAACGTTCATGGCAAGCAACATCTTCTTGAAAACATATTTGAACATGGTGGGCCAATAGTAACCTCGATCCTGAGTATTTTGTTTGTTATATATTCTTCCAAAGAGGTGGTGTCCTCCACAATCTCCCTTGTGAATTTTTTCAGCGACATGTTCTTCTTTCCACCAAACAAGTATCAGATTCCACCAATATACTTCAATACAAATTCTTATCTATAATGCAATATCTTAATGATTTCAAACTTCAGCAAACCTTTATTTTGAATTGTTCAATGAAGGAGCTATGGATGATGCAAGACAAAAAAATATCTATGTACCATTCGGATATAATGAAATTATCTTCAATAGGTATCAACTCTTCGTCTTCCTCTCGATAAATCTAAATTTCGCAATCAAATTCATGTCAAGACATTAAAAATTTGATCGTGCCATCAACTTTTCTAACCCATGTCCTTTCACCAACTTTGTAGGCTTGATTTATATGTCATACTCCAGGAAAAGTAGCTATCCATTTCCTCTTGCCATCGACTGTCACTTTGTCTCAAAATGTCTTTAACCATAGTGTTAGGTACAAAGGAAATGACATGAGTGAAAAATATAAATTCTCAAGTCTTTAATAGCTTTGATCAAAGAATATGCATGTTTTTCCAAAATATTATGCTTTAGTTTCTAAGTTGGAAAAAGGGCTCGCTAAATAATGAAATTGGTTGTTCGTACCTTGTTCTCCTTTTCAAAGAAACTCTAGCTTGCGGCATTTTCAGATGAAAATGGAAACGTAAAGTCATTTGAAAAATTTGACTAATAAGCATTGGGCTGAGTGAGGTTCTTTATTTATCTCTTCAAATGATTTCTGGTCAAATAATCCACTTAATATCAGCTCCTTTCTTCAACATCTTGGTAATGTCTTTGCACTTTTAACAAATTTTGGGATGAACCTTCTGCCAAATTTTATCTTCCCAAGAAAAGATTGAATTTATTTCTTTGCTTCCTGGTTATGTCTATCTTCCTAATAGAATTGACTCTCATTTGGATCAATATTTATTCATCCTTTGGATATAATATGCCCAAGAAATTTTCCAAAAGTTAGAGAAAAATACTTTTAGTGGGCAGAGAAAGATGTTAATTAAACTTGTGACATTTCAGAATTTTCCAAATGCTTCGCATGATCTTCCTCCCTTCTTGAAAAGACATTTATGTCATCCAAGTAGACTGGCACTCGCTTTGTATTTCTCCAGCAAAAGCAATATCCATTGTTCTTTGAAAGGTTTCTCCCCGTATTCATCAAACGGCAAGGTCAGTATCTTGGCATACATGAATGTTCTCCATGGTGTGGTAAAATCGCCTTCTCTTGATCTTCCGGGTGTACCAATATCCGATTGTAGCATTAAAATACATCCAACATGGAAATCCTTTGAGAGCCAACAATATTCTAAAAAATATAATACATCTTAGGAAGAGGGTAGTTATCCTTCAAGGAAGCTTGGTTCAGATTTCTAAAAAATCAATGTAGACTTGATCTCGCCACTCTTCTTTATGACTGAACCAAATTAACAAGCCACTTTGAAAATCTTATAGGAACAATGATCTTTGTATCAAAAAACGTTTCTTTATCTCTTCTCAATGAGCGGCATGAGAAAAGGGTTAATCCTTCTCAATTTATGCCCGAAAGGTTTTCATTCTCTTTGATAGGAATAGTATGCTATATAATACTAGGATCATATTTTTTTCAACCGCATAACCGCATGCAAAACATCAATGTACTTTCATCATCTCAATATATTTCTCGCCTCATCTCCATAGCAAGAAACTTGAAATATTTATCATTTTAGGCCATGTTTCGTACTTCAAGATTACAATTTTATACCTCCTCATCATCACCCTCCATCCCAGGATATTTAAAAACATCATTTTGATCAAAAAGTTTCTCAAGTGGAATAATACCTTGATACATAATATATTTTAGGTTGTAAACTTCGTAATTAAACTTAGTTTCACCAAACATGTTTTATTGATCCACTTGTGTGTTTTCAAATTCTCTCCTAATCCCCTATGAAATTTCTAACTTGTCAGTCATCTTCAAACACTTGCCAATGGATGATATTATCCGGGATAATGTGCCTCCTATGCTCCAGACATCAATTTCATACTACTCTCAAGAGAATGTAGGGATGATAAACGAACTTTGTAGAAACAACTAGAGAATCGACCACCGGAAGTTTTGATCTCTAGTTTTCACAATAAATCCATATTCTTGAAAACTTTCAAGCATTTCCATAATCGGATTTCTATAATATCTCATCCTTACATCCTTAGTTTGGTATAATCCTTCAACTTGTTTTATTAATTAACCCGAATATCCACATACCTACATCTTTGGAACCTGTTTATTTTCAAATTTTCTCCAAGCCCAACAACAAAGACTCCATATTCAAGATATTATTGGTATAGTCAAAGTTAAGTTTAAAGGAATAAAAATTACTTTCATCATCGAGAAGTGATCCCTTTTTTCCAAAATAGATTCATCAAAGTGTAGAAGCCACCAACCCTTCCGTTTTCTCTTCTACAATTTCTTGAGTTTTCAATTTGTTGATTTTTCTAAGCCCTTCTACTTTCTGCTTCATTATTTAGCTCATTGAAAATAATTGTTGATCCTAATTCAATTTAAACAAAGATAAATGGGAAAATTTTGAGGTTTACCCTTGCTTCTTAATGCTATTTAGGCCATCCTAATCTCCCAAGACAACCTTCGTCACTCAAAACAGTGGATGGTAGCATATGTCAAGTCCATCCGTACAGGCCTTTGATTTTTTCTCGCCAAGATTTTGATAAGAGCATGCCAAACTTGGGGGGAATATACATGCCAACACAATGTCCATTACCACCGTCTTGGTAGGCACTTGTGTCAATCCAACAACAACATCTTTGACTGCCCTATTCATTTGAACTCTTAAGAGTCAAAATAAAATAGATCCTTGTATGGCCTAGTGATTTCAAACCCATCGCTAAAGCCTCCATCATCACCTTAGGCATAAGGTTATGAGAAGGCCCGAATCCAAGATGGCATTATGTAAGGTCATATCATGGATACTAGGCTGACATAGAAGGGAGGTACTTCTTCATTCTCGCTCTGACTCTTCCAACCTTTTGTTTTTAGGTAGATGGTAGGATGGTCTTCTTCTATATTAAGGATATCTCGAAGCTCTAGGTTGAGAATTCAACATCTTCACAATTTTTCTTCTTATACTCATTCACCTTAAAAATTTCTCCAAATGGGACAAGAATATTAAGTTTGGAGATTTCATTTTCTAAACCGAAAAATAGAAGTGACCTTTTCATTTTCTTTAGCAGGAGGTGGAAGTGGGTGGGTACATTTTGGACTCCAACTACTTTAGGGGCATCCCTTTTTAGGCCGGCTATTTGTAGTGATGGGAACATTTCTGTTTCTAAGATTTGTATTGCTTTTATGCATATAAAGATATAGCATGTTGATAAATCCCTTAATATAATCGGATTGTCTCTCATCCTTATACAAAATCATGACCGGACTCCATCATGCTCCTCTTTTGGTCAGAAAAGCATCCCGAACATGTTTTTATCTACGGCATTGGATGGTATCTTTCTTGAATCTCATTTGTACTCGCTTTCTCTCTTTCAGCTAATCAAATTTCTCGCTGAAGCCTCACTGGTGGGTCACGCTGATCTCCTTGTATTTTCAGATTCGGAGGCCTCCTAAAGCTCGTGGATTTCTCATTTTGTCGATCATGTTCTAGCAGGAGGTAAAGAAGTGGTTCCAAAGGGAGAGTCTATCCATGAGTTTCTCCATGGTCTTCAACATAGCACTCAAACTTATCATCTACGAGGAGGGTTTATCTTATTCTTTTAGTTTTGTTTTACCAATCTTAGACTTCTTGGCTCGCTATCGTATTCACTTCTACCTTCACACATCATTCATCGCATTTTCTGCTAGAGAAAGCGGTTATCTTTCCCTAAGCATAATGGAGAAATCATAATCAAATGCCTACTCTGCATAGCGTAATTGAGCTAGACTCCTCGAGGAGGTGTAAGATGATGTAGTGCATAGAGTCATATACTTTGTTGAACCTCTTAGAGAATTCTTGGATAGAGTTAATCTAGGGCTAAACTCGTGTATTCCGCTCAAGGCCTACACTAGATTTGTCCATGTCCCCATTTTCTCAAAAACCTATCTTCGGAAACCCAAGTTCTAATTTCGTGAAGCTTGTTGGAGCGAGGGCTTTTAAACCATTTTCTCACCCTCACCGCGCTGAAACTTTGAGAAAATAATCTCATTTTAACATCTTCATGGTCTACCTACTCCTGTCAATGAAATCATTGAATTGATCTACATGTTCCCTCGGTTTGTTATTTCCTCATATCACTCCCATAGGTTAATTATAGCCGAGTATTTGCTCGGGCAGGAGCATAGAAGAAAATTTGGGAGGACAAAGTGGAGCATATCTTACAAGTCCAACAGGAGAAGGTGGAGGTGGAACAACTTTGAAGCCATAATGACAAAAGGATCTGTGGTATTTCTCTTGGGAAAAACAATAGGGGAGATGAGCTGCTTGGGAAATAGGTGTAGTTGGTATTTGTAGTCCAGACACAAAATGAGCTCCACTCACCGAGGTATACGGGATTTTATTTTCAACAAGAATTCAAATGGATTTAAACTCTTTTAACTTTTCCAAAAGACTCTCTCTATCAAGAGTTTTGTTGTCACTATTTCCCGCAATTATTCTTTTTCTTTTTTGGATACTAGGGATGAGGTATCAATACCTAGTCTTTGCAGGTCTAGAATTATCTTTAGTCAATTCATTTTCACTCTTTATACCTAAATAAAATTTCTTGAATTTTATCATCAAATCAGCCTATCTTCGTGGACTTCGAACAACTTTCGGAAGGACAAAGCTCTTGAGTGTGATGGAATACCCGATTTTGAAGAGTCAGCTTTCAATGCCTCCGAGATCCTCTCTAGATTATCCACAATGGCAGGTGGGTTAGGATCTAGATCTCCTTGTATATATTTTCTCGAGGCCACCTTTAAGCATGAAAATTTTGTAGTGGAGTCACCAAGGTAGTTTCCGCGACTCTCAAAAAGTCCCGAGCTCCTGCTATCTCCACACCTCAACTCTTTCATTTGTTTTGCGCAAAAACTTCGGGAAATAGGTCTTCGTAGCTGCCGAGCAGCGCACCAAAATGTTATCACCAAATTGATTCTGATAGGCTCGCTTCATCAATCAACTTAATGTAACTCTTCTCAAACCAATTTTGAGCCGAATATTAGTCCTCTTTCGGCTTTGAGAGGGCTCTCTCAAGGTAATTTATGATTTTCACGAAAGTTAGATGACTAGCTCTATAAACTCAACTTGATTTGATAGATTGCGTAGCTGACATGTAAGGACTTGCTACGTTTGGGCTAATAAGTCAAATATCGATAAACTCAATGAGAAAGTATTTCTTCTGCAGTGGAAAGCGAGGCAATGGAGGCTTCAATGAAATGATAGTACACACACAACACGGAAGAAAACAACGAGTTTTAACCTCTAAAGGAAGTCGAGCATGTTACCATGAGTTCTGAGTAATTATGAACATCAAACTAACTGCGAGGTATTAAACATGGAAAGATATAGAACATATAACACATTAAAAACACCTCCTTCGGGTCTCATGTAAAGAAGCAAAATATCACTATATATTATTGAAACTAAAAAACTATTACGGAAGTAGCGAGCTTTGGTACAATATTCTCCAACCCCTTTTGATATTTTGATTTTCTCTCCATAAATAGACTTTCTTTACATTACATAGGATTTTGGATCATCGAAACCTTCAAACTGACGAGCTAATCATAACTAACATATCTATAAAAGACACCTATCCATTTGAAGTTAATTCTCCTAATAGGGCACGGTTTATATTTATTAAAAATACTAGCTGAAGGAGTGGATAGTTACATAAAAACTAGTTAGGGCTACACTAGAATGGCACTATCCATCATCAAAAGAATAAATGTCCTCTCTGCGAAACACAAAAACAAATCGACCCTTTTTCCTGTGTTGCATTGTTGTTCATTTGCTGATGTAGTGACGCGTTTAGGACGCTGACCTCAATTCGCTTATATGTGAGCGAGACGAGTTGGAGAGCTATGCGGGAAAATGCATATTGTTGAAATCGCAGTACCAAACACTTTTGGCTGCCCGACTGCTGACCTTTTTTGTTTGTTTTATTACCCGAAAATCTCTTCTTTTACGTGTTAAAACCTTTTTATAAAACAAAATAGCCTGAAAAAAATGATATACCGGACACCGTTACTTTCCAAATTTCACTCGGTGTACGTCCACGCACTTTCGCAACCTTTATAGTTTAGTTTATAAAGAATACAGCTCCGGAAATGTGATGCGAAGGGTAAGTGACGGGGAAGGTAGGTGACGTGGAGGGTAAGTGAGACCCGACCGCGACGCATATCGCAACTCTCGACCTTTAGTTATAAGCGCGAGGAGGATATAAAGTTTTAAAGCTTATTGTGAAGTGTGACACGCGGGGGAGGGGATGAGCGGCGTGGCATGGAAGAGGGTGTGGCCGGACCACAACGCCGATTGCTTGCCTTTTAGCTTTAGTCTAAGATGTGTTTAACTTTTATAATTTTACGATGTGCGAAGAGGGACCCACCGGCATAAGATGGAGTTTTATGAATCGTGGACAAGGTTTGAAAGCCGTAAGTGTGTGTGTGAGTTACGTGATATCACGATAAATCAAAGTATTGCGATGTACTGTAAAGCGAGGGTGAAAGCTATTTGGGGTGGGACTCCGACTTACCACATCACAATTAAAATAACTATGTTAGCGTACAAAAAGAGCAAATGCCAATGCGATGCGATGCAGTAAATGAAACGATCGTGGAATGACAAAGCAATGGTAACTTCAGAAGGTGTGAAAGGGTAAAGCGAAAAAGATGGAAAAGAGTAGGTCAATAATTTTCAACTGGAAAATGAAATGAAAATGGGAAGTGTGGTGGGTAAAATGGGATCCCACTTCATCATATTTTGTCCTGTCAAAAGGTTTTTAAGAGATGGTAAGTGTAAATGATTTTGGGTTTTGGTCTATGGGAAAAAGAGATTTTGAATGTATGGGATTATATGAATGGGGAAGGAGTCAAATAAGTGTAAGGGATGAGTGGAATTCAAATACCAATGCTAACACGACCTGTCCTACGAAATTGTTTAAACTCTATGAGTGATAACAATATATATATATGTTGTTGATTTTGCATTCACGATCTTAATTTTGTTTTTTTAGAGTTTTTCTTGATGATTAGTAAACGCACTTTACATTTCACGTCAGATCTTTCGACCTCTGGAACCATGGTTGTGCTCGAGGTTGTCTGAGTACGTAGTACACAAAATCTATCCTCTCGAGTGTGGGCCATTTTTCGCTTCCGAAACAACGAGTTAGTGAGTTTCTCAAAGATTTGTATTGGTAGATCGACAAACAATATCGCCGAGTATAGCGCATTGATCAAACTCCTCTCCGATTCGCTTTCATTTTTCTTAACCGCATCATCATGGGGTTTTACTCACAACTTCGTGGTATTACAACTTATCTAGTGTTTACTGCCGCTAGAAATCCAACACCGTGCATCGTATGTTCCTAGGAGTTCAAACTGGAAAGACACTTTGATTTTATTCAATATCAACACATTTCCGAGAAAGCTGGAACACAATGGCGAGTTCTTTAGTGAGATTTATGTTATAAAAATACATTTGAAACACATGTAAAGATACATTCACATATATTTGAACAAGATTGCGCAATAAACATAGGAAAACACCGAAACTCAAATCGAGCATACATAGTTATAGGTTTTTACAAAAAATTTGTGCAGGGCACATTGGTCATCTAACCTCAAAATGTATGCAACATGTCAAAAGTAAACTAGTGATGCTCATGGCAACATGCTATACGAGTTTAGGTATCCTACGTAGTAACGCTTAGTACCAACGGTTAGGAACGCAACATAGTGTGCTGCTTTCAGTCGCATGGGTAACTCTTTGATCCGTAAATCCGGAACTCCCGAGGTCAGCTCTATGTGCTGTCGAAAGCTTAGAGAGAGACTCAACCATGTCTAAATCCTGGAAAAGGACTCTCTCGTGCATCCCTCTCTACTTGCTCATCCATTCCATGCTCGTGTTCACATGCACTCGGTTTTGAATCCCGACCCACATGCAGTACATTAAAAGTTTATTTTGGTCTTTCGAAAAGCATCGAAAATAAAAAAACATGTATAAACCTTCGAAAAATACATGGTCAAAAACATTCTTACCAATTTGCACCCCACCGAGCACCTTCGCGTAAAGCTTGGAGTTTTGGATCTCCTTTCGGAAATCGATGCCTCTGCATATGCATGCTCATCGTTGGTGATAAAATGTCGCGTGAACCAGGTGCAAAGAACGTAGTCGACACACACGACGGACGATTGGCCTACATGTCAGCCATCAGCTTCTGCTCCATCTCTCTCGCATCCTCGGATCTCTGGGGTTAGACACACCCAACGTCACATGTTGAGGTCTGCATCACGGAATTCGTGCTCTACAGAAAAATAAATGAGGATCGAAACCATAACTAAAGTTTTTCTTCCTTCCTCCCTTTTCCTTTGCTCAATTTGTTCTTTTATTTGAGAAAGTATAGCTTCCGGACCACATTGAAAACTATTGGTTACATGCACTCTAGTGCATACTGCATATAAGATCTATTACGCTACATGTAGTGTAACGGTACGAGCAAAGCTTTGCGATCTTGAATAGAATGGTTCTCAATGGAAAATCACAGAAATGTCACAGAGATGTTTATTTTCCTCATCCTTGCCGGCTCCGCTGGATGGAAATGCTTCGCAAACATATAGTCTCTCACCATCTCTCCCTTCCGAGGTAGAACACGAGAGAGAAATGGGCTAAAGCTCTCCATCGAAACAAGCCTTTATTGAATTATATATCCTCCGACTCGTAATAGGAAACCAAATTTGTTCCTACGTGAAATGCCTCAGCTGCTGCGATCCCATGCCGACAAGGAACTCCAAAAGATCTATTTTTTGCCTCTATACTCGATGCGAGGAAGTAGTTTAATAACCCACAATCTCTTGGGAGCTCTACATCGTACCTGCGATCATTAAGGGCAAATCAGATTTACTTTTCTTCATGCTCTCTTTCTCTCCAAGTAATCATCATTCTAGTCCGAGTGAATCCCTCGAAACATAACCATAAGACTCATTAGACTCCTTTTCATGCAAAAATTTAGGCAAAATTTGGGCAATACAATGCAAGAATCAAGAATGTGAAATTGCACCCAAATCGGAGCCTTGGTCAATAGACAGTGTGTTGCATATGCACCTATGCTTTCGTTTTGAGTGCTTTACAAATGCATTTTCTTTGGATGCCCAAGGGTGTGTTTCCCTCTTTTGGAAAAAATAATTTACCCTGAGCGGCCCAAAACACAGCGGTAGAGCAAAATTCAAATGACTGCTCAGAAAGAGAGGGTTTATGCCACCATCCTAGATCAAACGACGATGAAAACCATCAAACAGAATCGACCATAATCAACGGGCCGGAGTTCGGTGGACGAGTTCGGAGGATCCAAAAATGCAAATGGTAACTTTCCAAATGGTAAAAATGAATAGTAAAACTCTTTTAATTAGTCGTTTGATTATTTGAAAATCATATTTACTAATGTGGCTATGGTTTTACTCTAATTTTTATCATGAAACAAGTATTTTAATCCATTTCTATGTTGCTTCGAAACGAGGTTTGCAGCCGATGAGTAGATTAGTTGTGCACATTTATTTCGAGAATGATTTGGCCATAAAGCATACCTTTATCCTTATTTTTCGAGCTTTGATAAAAATGAAAAAAGGACTTGAAGCACACTTTTATCTCTTTTTAGGAGCTTCAATAACAATGAAAAAGGAACCCCACGAGTCTCTCTTTTGGCTCTTTTTCGACTCCGATAATGTGAGAGTGCTTCTGCTGAGCACTTGTCTTTTTCGAGCTCGTAAAAGTAAATGAATTGATATCTACCTCGCATCGTTTAACCCTTTTTCCGGATCGAGACAGATTATTTATGAAAAGGGAAATGTCTTAGTCGAACATGGCTAGGAGGTTCTCTCAGTATATTATTTTACACTTTTTCGGATCGAAGCGAAAAATTTACGAAAAAAGTACCTATGGAGTTTTCTTTCGTCCTCACTGTTTTCAAACTCTCTTTAAATATGAAAAAGGACTCGGCTTGTCACTCATCGTTAGGCTCTTTAAAACATAAAACTAGCGATGTGCTTGTCGGTCATGGAAAGAATAGAGTTTCCTTCATCACTACACTCATTAAATTATTAAATAGCAATACATTATCAGCTCTCGACGTTGAATTATAGATCAAGAATATATGTTGTCCTGCTTCAAGCTTGTCGAAAAAATAAAAGAGGTACTAGTCCAAAAATGGCCAGGGAAAATTTGGGAAAGCTGAATAGAAACTTTTACGATAGTAGGTCGGTCTCGAACAAGACACTTCACTCCACTTCATTATGACCTGCTTTGGGTTGGTTAATCTTCTTGATGGTTCATTTCATACCTATGGTTCATCATACCTTCACTTCGGTTTCGCTCATCATGCCGCCAACTCATCTCGATGTCACCGATATTTTCATAAGAGAAGTCATCCGAGTGAATACTTATCCTTCTACAATACTCATAAACCCTTCATTCTCATGACAAAGCTTCATCCCCGAACATTGCTATATCAAGTCACATTTTGTCTCCCAAAATCAGCAACTCCCATTTCACGATAAAGTGAATTTCACATTGGCAATCAATCGACGATCCACGAAAGTTTTACTTAGAAAGCATCATCTTCTCGTATTCGCAGGACATGTATACAACATCGACAAGATCCTCGCTTTTTGGACTTTTGACCGAAATATTTTGTTTGTCATTCAACATCAAATCATCTATTCATGCCTTACGAAATGTACTGCAGTACCTTGAGAGCCATTAACACTACGCTATGGTTATCTCGTGTTTTTTTAACAACTCACACTCATTGAAGCTGGTAATCAAACAATGTCTTACCATGTTCGACCAAAAATCATATTCGCATGGCTAGAATTGTACCCGAACGACCGGAGTCGAGCGAGATAAGAAGACCTCGGATCTAGTTCTCGGCCATCGGCACCGCGATTCTCTCGGATTGTTCTACACATCATTTGTACGGTGCACCTTACATACATATTGTCATCCGAAACATGGGCCTATATCCGTAGGCATGTCCGTATTGGGAAACATTCTAATCTGAGACAAATTTCTACACTATGTACATGTTATTAGATAGTTTATGTGCCGAACGCATGGGAATGGTCACTTCCCTCGGAAATTCATTATCAAGAGGATATATCATGATGTAATGTATTTGAAGATTGATGCGCGTTGCCACTCCTGCTTCATTTCCAACCCATCACATCGTAAAGCATCTCATTCAAAAAATATTGTTATTATTATGACTTCATGCTTTAGTGTAGCTCGTTATAGGTTAATTTGGGGCATCATTCCCAATGACCTCGTCAAACGCGGACATCATCCACGATCACCAGTGAAATAGGGTCTATCCTCCCCTATCATTTCGGTGCCATACATGCCTCTAAGACAAGAACAAGAACAAATCATCCATGACTTCCATTGCAAGGTTTCCAAGATTTTAAGTACGTGTTATATCACTTATGAGCTCACGATGCGTAACCTCTCAAGGGACTATCTCGCTTTGCATATGCAACTACCTCCATCCAAGGGTGATTTTGCAAAGCACTTCCAGGCATTCGAGAGTGTGTTGAGTCGAAATGGGAGCGAAATTCTCATTGTTCCCATCTCCACATGGCCGATTGCACATTCTCGAAGAGTCCATAAAGTCTCAAAATTACAAAATCCATGTGTCCATCTAACACCTCGCGGGCTTGCGAAAATGTCTTTGCCTATTTTTAGAAATTCATTGATTGTAGAAACTACCTTCGGCTTGCCCTATAAATTGAGCACGGATCCTAGTGCTAGAAAAGGAAGAAATTTGGTAAAGAAATGTTGTTGGATTTCTCAATTGAGTGTGTGATAAGAGTGATATGCTGCTGGTGAGATGTTTATTGTGATGAGGCCGGGATGAAGCTGGAGCTAGTGACATCAAATCGATCGTTGGTTGTCAGCCTCCCGTTCTATCCATTAATAAATATTCTTTTTCATTTTCCCATATGCGATGTCATGTTTATGTTTCTACTTTTCATATGAAAGATTCTTAAGCGGTATGCATGTTTCATGTTTCATCGATTTAACTCATCAGTAGATAAATAGCCATCTCAGATATTGCAATCCCTTTTGTTTTGTTTTAGTGTTTATTACATGCGTAAACTAAAGTATGGCGATCAAACTTTGGATTGGAAGCTACAACAAGAGCGACAGAAAGCGAGAATAGGAAGCGCTTGGGTCACAAGTAAGTTCCTCTATCTTTTACGTGAGTCTATTTACTCTTTAGAGAAAGTGTCCGCAAATTCTTTGATCCGTTGTTCTAAATGCATAGCACCACATTTATGGAAATGTGTTTTATTCGAAACTAATCATGATTTCACATAACATCGGGGTTTAATCCTCAATATCAGAGGCATTTGCAGTCAGTATAACAAGTCGAGGTAAGTCATAGACAAACAACAAGATCAATTCCTCGCCTACTCTGATGATGAGGAGGGTGAACACATCTTGAAAGGGGAACAAGAAGAAGAAGAAGTCCCTCCGCAGAGAATCAAGATATTGGCACGCTATCTGTAGGCAATTCGTGGATTTCATGCGAGCTCAACTCCACGAAGACTATGATCCTCGGGTCATCCGGAAAGAGAACACTGAGGGCAAGAACAAAATGAAGAATCGATATCAAGAGAGACAAACCCTCCTAGACCCTCTAGTAAAGGGGAGAGAAGTTGTTAGAAGAGCCATCTCATGAGGCCACCGCATCCACTTCCACAAAAGCAAAGGAGTTGATCCTCCCAAGGATAACGAAGCCCACATCTATACCCTCGAAACCGCTCGATCCTCCTAAAGAGAAGTTGGAAGAACCCATTACGAAGAAAAAGGGCCCACACTCAATGCTCCAAGAGAACAACCCATGGTGGTGGACCGAAGGTAGACCAAAGCTTTCTAGCATGTGTTGAAGAAGAGGGAGGTGAGACTTACCCTCCCGAAGAAGAGGAAGAAGATGAAGTATTTCCGCGAGGACAACACTCAAAATTCAACAACGGAGTCCTAGTGATCCGAGAAATAGCATCGCAGCTTAATTTGTCTAGATCCACAAGAGCACCTTCAACCAATAGTGTTGTATTTCGAGAGATTGAAACATCGATCAGGTGCACTTGACGAGAGCCAAGAAAGCTCTTTCCAAAAGAAGACCAATCGGGTCGAGCTGATTGAAGATCACTCCAAATATTCCTTGTAAGTGTGTAGACCTCCATGAAAGTTCTCCTCATCCTTCAGTTCTTCATGGGATGTTGAGGAAACACAATATGTACTTTTGTTTATTAATCGAGATCCTTTACCCGAGATGATTGAGAGTTTGTAAATGCTCCCCTACAAGCCTCCGTATGACAAAAGGAAATGATGAAGAGCAGCACAAAGCAGGTTAATTATAATGGAAAAGGAGAGGAAACAAGAGTCATCCTTGCTGCCCGAAGACAATTAGTGGCAACGCACAAGAAAAACAATAGCTTTGGACGAAGTTTGTTTTCTTGTTACAAATCCTTCGTACTCTTGTTTGCATGTTTACCATGATCCTTTGGGTAGTATATTGCAGCCATCAGGGAAGGAAGAATTTTCCGGGTTTCAACAATGGAGCTATGAAATTTCGGTGGAACGAGATAAGTTTGCCACGTTTTAAACCCATTTCTCTACCTACGAATGGGATGTGCCAATTTCGATTCGGCACTCATTTGCTTGATCGGTTACATTGGAAGTACGATTATTACTTTGAGCTGGTACAATTTCTTTTATCATGCTAGGTGTAGGTAGGGAGTGTAACAAGCTCAATACTATGAGCATCTTTCAGTAAAGCATATTTCAGATTTCGCCATTCAATGTTTCGGGGGTGTGGCGGTGATTTCCGTTTTGATAGGTTGCGATGTCACAGACGTTTGTAGTTTCAATTTCAGGCTTACAGGTCGCATTTGCGACTCCATGAGCCCAATCAGCACGGACATTCAGTGCGAACGTTCTCAACGCACTAAGAATAACACGTTGTCAGCATGGAGCCAATGTTGTCCTCGTGATTGCATACAAAGTGGAGAAGGAGAAAGGAAAGAGGAAGTCCCTAGCTGGCCAAGGAGCTTCAAATGAATCTATACGCCTACCAATTCGCCTTGAAAGAGGAAAGTGTCACCGATTAACCATCACCCAAAGCAAGTGTGATGGTGAGCGAAATCCATCATGCCCTCATTCATTCCATCTACCTCTTCCTACCCTTCATTTTGTCCTAATTCTCAAATCCAACGTTCTAAATACCATTTATCCACTTTTACTTTTTTATTTTTATTTTTCCCTAAGTCATTCCCTTTTTATTTCAAGCACCGCACACTCAAATTTATTTTCACATCGGCCAAATCCAAAAATCCTTTAATTGTCGTCTCCTACAAAACCTTGTGAAACGTGATATGCAATGAAGTGGGACCCATTTCAACCACCACAGCTTTCTTTAATTTCATTTCCCTTAAAAAAATCATTGAAAACTTATCTTTTACGCTCAAAAGCTTCATCTTTCTACCTTGCTTTTTTCATCACCATATCATTTTTTTCCACTTACCATCCACCTTCTCGATTCCCGATTACGATTAAAGTGGGGGCTCATTTCTCTCCGACACGTCACCCTTTCACCCACCATCCATCGCACATTCGCTAAATATAAACTTCTGCATCGACGATTATAACTTTTCACACTTTGCACAGCTTGTAACTCACCTTTAGCGCCCGCATGGTATCCTATTTAAATTGTGATGCGGGCTCCACCTCCATCTCCCTACATCACCTTCCCCACTCCTACACTTTACACTTCGCACTTCGTAGGTTTTAACATTTAACCTCCATGAATGCAAAGTGGGGGCTCCACCCTCCACGTCACCTCCTTTCTCCCCAGCGCTCAGCACTTTCGCGGATTTAAGAGTTTACCTCCGGCGCTTATAAAACTAAAACTTAAAGTTTGTGATGTCTGTGGTGATGGTCCCACTTCCTCCATGTCACTTCCTCCTTCCCGTGCTTCGCATTTCTGCAGTTTAAGAGTTTACCTCCGCGCTTTATAAAGCAAAACTTAAAGTTTGCGATCCGTAGTGCCGGTTGGGTCCCACTTCTCCTCCATGTCACTTCGCTCCTTCCCATGCTTTGCACTTCATACCGTTTAGAGTTTACCTCCTTATCGTTTCATGTTAAAGCTTGTGATTTTATATGTTGTTGGGTCCCGCACCTTCCCTCCACGTCACTTACCTCCCCCGCACTTCGAACTTCGCATTTTTTTGGTGTTTACCATCCTCCTCACTTATAAAAAAAACTTAAAGCTTGCGACTTGCAATGCGGTTTGGTCCCACCATGCCTCTCTCAATTTCCATCTAGGTCCTCACACATCCCATCACCACTAAAGCCCTCTGCATATCTTTCGTCACCTTTGCTTTCACCCCAGTGCATTCGATGGTCCTTAACACATTTCGAGACCTTTCTCGACCTTTCACTTTTACCATGTCTCAACAGGTGGTATCAATTACCACTCTACCTCCATGTGTCTTCCTCTCATCATTTCACACCCACCTTCTCCGATGCCGCTTACCACTTAAGACCCCCTTCGAAATCCGGCTTTCCGGTTTGCAAATATAGGCGAGAGCTTTTGGTAGAGCACGCGGTTACGGTTTATTCAACATGCACAAACACAAACGCGACGTCAGCAATGAGAGTTGAAATCATGAGAGTTAGGGAGTGGAGGATGCCCGAACACCGAGATGTAATTACATGATGAAGTCTACACCGCTAACCCTCAAGTGCTAGCCCCTTCTCGCCACTCCTGCGAAGACCTGGAATTTGGCACCTTGCCTAAGCTGCAATCGGCTTTCTTTTTACTTTGTTTTAGATAGTGACGTTTTTGTTGGTAAAATCACGATTTTACCCAATTCCTCGGTATGATTTTTCTCTCCGTTTGCTGGAGTTATTGCTTGATGCACGCTCTGCTAGTTTGTCGGGATATTTTGGTTTCCACCCACGTGGTCGATCATGATAGAATATTCGACCATAAACTTCGAAGGAGAACTCTATATGTGGTGAGTTCTAAGGTGAAAGAATGGTTATCGGAATTTTGGAAGAAATTCTTTCTTCGTAGTTTTGTATGATTGTGCTGCCCGTGCTCGAATACACATGGGAGAGTTGCTTTAAACCTAATATGATAGAGAGGTGTTATTTGGATTCCGCATGGAAGCGATGAGCGCGTATGTATGTGTAACTTTCTCGTCTATTATTAGTAATATCCTTTTGTTAGGTGTAATAATATTTTCATGCTATGCTACTTTGAAGGTTTTGTGTAATGTAGCTACCCAGTCGTGTGCACAATTTTATCCGATGAATTCGTGTCTCGTGTAACGCTTTCCGGTGTTAACGCTCATGTGCTAAGCTTTAGCTCCCTTAATTCACGCTCCACGAACTCTGTTGTTGTCCATACCTCATTCATATCCGTTTCTCTCCGAGTTCATAGGAAAGATTCTCAAATCTCTTAAAGCCTATCTCTCGTGGGTTCTCTTCTTTGTCTCTCTCAACACCTCTACGATATTTTTAAGATTTATGTTCATTGTTTTATACTCGTCCATTTAAAAATTCATCTAGCCACACAACCTCTTGATCCCTCTCATAGTTTGGAGTCACATGAATCGACTCCAAGGTCTTCTCCCATCCATGAACCACCAAAACCATTGTTCTCTTATTCCATATTTTGTCGAGGACATTTTATGCAATTTTCATATTGCTCATTGATAATTTTTGTCACAACAAATGATGGCTAAAAACGAGTCTTGAGCTTTCAAGAGATTATTTTCATAGAAAATTACTCATTCTTTGAAGCCTTATAGTGTTTTCTAACTTAAGAGTAATCTTCTCATGCTATTTCCTTCAAAAAATCCTCAAGAAGCCACTGCATGTATAAAAGAAGACTATTTTCATGTCTCATTTTCTCCATCTTTTCACCTTCATTATTTCCTCCAAAAATCCCCCAATATCACTAATTTTCCCCCCTTTACATATCCCTCATTTTCCTCTCGTACAAATCTCTCCTTTCCTCTCATTTATCCTCCATTCCCTTTAAAAAAACCCATTTTTACCCTCCATTTCATCAAAAATCCCTTTTAAGCTCTGTAGAAAACCCCTTTTTTATGGTTTAAAACATCCCTTTTTCCCTATCGAAACCCCTAAAAAAGGCTCGAAAACCCTCCTTTTATGGCCTATTTTTGACCTTCTTTTATACATAAGGCTTTAAGACCCCCTTGGCTTAAGCCCCCTTCCGTTTCTCCTGCCATAGAACCCTATGCCTGCGACCGAGGTGTTAACCCCCATCACCATCGCACATCGGCGTTCGCAATTCCTCTTTCCCCTTACCTTTTTCTTCTAATTGACCGATCTCCCGAGGGCTTAAATTCCTAGCCCCTTCTTTCCTTGGCTCCCGGTCCCTTACTCCTCCATGGGACCATGCCCCAGAACCTACGTTAGCCCCCATCGGCATCGACAAATCACATTATTTTTTCTCCATTACACTTCTCCTTTCCCCCGTCGATGTTTCAACCTCAGGTGAGATCCGCACCGTTGATCTACCAAGATCAATGGCTCTCCATGTTCCCTCCCATTACCCATTACCCAATAGCTTTCTCATCCTTTTTCTCCCCGACGTGAGATCTCCCGACGCGTCGACGAGGAGATCCGATGGTTGTCGAAGCCTGTTTCCTTCGTGAATTCCCGCTATCTCCGGCCCCTTATCTCTTCACTCCCGAGTCCTCCTTTCTCCCACAAAACCTTCCCCAACTTTGTTTTAGCCCCCTTCGTTCGTTATTACCATCCTGCTTCTCTTTGTGTTCTTCCCTTGAGCTGATCTCGACCATAGATCTCATTGATCTAACGGCTCCACACTTCCCCTCTCATCCTCGACCACCCTTCCTCGTGCATACCGTGCAATGAATCCCTGACCCATAGATCAAAGGCCTCAAGCCTTGATCTCAATGACTATTATGCTCCTGCCTTCCATCCATCTCCCAGCCATACCCGCTCTATCAAATGAAATAGCTCGACGTCACCCCTCTGGCCCACCTTCCTCCCCCACGCCATTTTGCTCCACTCTCTACTTTCCACCTAGCCTCCACTACCTCGTCGACCCCGAGAACCTTCCACCTGTCGTCGCTGATCCTCCGTCGTTGGGATCTACACCCCGAGATCACAATGACCCACGTTCGGTTTCGTGCGGACTTTTATGTTAAGGTTTAATGACCCAAATCTACGTGAAATGGGTGGTATTGGGGTGGATAGGTATCGCACCCTGTATGGAATCGTGTTCGTTTGCGATAAATCACTTACCACCCATTAGTGGCACAGAAAACTCATGCGAGTGGTATTCACGAAAACCACTTATCCACTATTTCGCGCCGAAATTCACATTTAAACCCCCATTTTCGTAGGGTTTCCTCCTTAGAACCTCTTCTGCATACATTTTCACTCTCTGCATGCCCTTTCGCCCTTCGTCGAGCCTCCAAAGTAGTTTAGCCATGAAAACGCAAAGTTTTTATTAATATTTTGGTACTGTTTGTAGGTTTTAAAGGTAACTAACGTGTTAAAAGGTCCTCCACGGCGAGCCCGGTGGATGAAACCCCCCAAGATGAATGATCCTTGGGGTTTAAAGTGTAAAAGGGGATTTACGGGGGTCTTTAGGTGTTTATCGAGGCCCCTTTAAAGCTGGTAAAACAAATGAAACCCTCGACACACCAAAGATACCTATCCACGACAAAAAAGGAAAAGATCGGCGAAGAAATTAAAGGATAAAAGGTTAAAGAATAAAACAAGAAGGCTCAAGACTTAACAATGATTTCACAAGGATAAAGCACGAGTTAAGGAAAAGTAAATTAAAGTTAATACGGTTAGCAGAAAGGAAAAAAAGCACGAAGATGATTATAAAGGCCCAAAAGCAAGATAGAGGCCTAATTCGAGTGTTTAAAGCAAAAAAAACAGATAGATCAGACATAAAGACCGCTTCAAAATGCCGAAATCATTGAAGCAATTAATCCCCAAAAAACCAAAAATGCCACCTACGGTCTATTTATTCAAAAAGCCTACAAAGTTAATGCACGAGTCGGAGATATTTTCCAAAGACAACTCAAAGAGTAATTACAAGCCTACCAAAGCCCTCAAAAGTCAACAAAAGTAAGCTGAAGTTGATGAAACTTAATGTAAAAATCAATTAACAGAGTTAAAACATCTACGAAATCTTCTCCATAAGGCCTCCCAAAGGTCAAGAAGCATTTACTTTCGTATTAATTGAACAATTAGACCTTCTTTCCACTCCACCTCCTCAGATTTACCTATATATATCATATGAGGAGTTCATTGTTATTGTTGGTTGAATACTTGTTGAATGTAAATAGTTGTTGAGGCTATTGAAGTTCTGTTTGTAATTGAAGAAAGATAGTACGAGAAGAGAAGTTTGAAGTTATAAAGACCTCTTTGGACTTGAAAGATTATAGCTGGTTTGAATATCAAATACACAAGTCGATTTATGGGATCTTGGTCTATGTCAATGGTGATGTTTTTCTTCTCTTGTAATTGTTATTTTTCTCATGTTTTCCATATCTGTCCACTTTCTTTGATAAAGAACAACAAATATAGATTAAGATCTCTGTAAAGTACCCTATTTCTCACTTATAAATCTTTATCTCATTTGTTTTCTTCTAAATGTGTGTTTGGGAATGATTTCAATAGAGTGTAACCAATCGAGGAATGTTGGTGAGCCCATATATATGCTAAGTAAAACTTGAGATATTGTTCTTGAATGATATTTTACATTGCATGCTAAGTAAAGTTAAACTAGGGGAAGTCTATGGTTAGCTCTGTCCTCTAGTGTTTTCTCCAATAGTTGTTTTGTAAGTTTCCCTTAAGAGTATGCCGAAAGCAGACTAGGCTAAAAGTCCTTACTTGATCTTAGGCTACTTTTTTATGTTCATAAATGTTTTCCTTTGAGAATATCCCAAAAGTAGGCTAGGTTAAAAGTCCTTACTTGATCTTAGGCTATTCTTTGTTTTGTCTTAAATGTTTTCCTTTGAGAATATGCCGAAAGAAAGCTAGGTTAAAAGTCCTTACTTTATCTTAAGCTATTCTTTGTTTTCCCTTTGAGTATGCTCAAAGCGAGGCTACGGTTAAAAGTCCTTACTTGATCTTAAGGCTGCCCTTTGTTTTCTTATATGTTTGCTTCTTTCACCACACTTCTTAATGTTCCACACCATAAATCAACTTAAAGAGATCCTTTGATATAGATGACTTGCCTTAGACCACACTTGAAACTTGTTGTGCAATTAAATCCTTTTGTGACTCCACAGCCCAATGGATTGATATTGTTTCTTACCCTATCCTATCAAATGAACTATTCTTTCAACCTACTCACACCTTTACCCTTCCAGACTTCCTTCATTTTGATGATATCCATCCCAACCAAAAACAAACAAAACCCTTGTACTTCATAACTAGCCTAAATATCATATCATAAGCCTTAAAGATATATCCTTTGAAAAACACTTATATAGAGAGATCCCTCTTTGAATCTAAAGAGGGCTATATCCTAGGATTCCAAAGGGATTTTGATGTAGGCTCTGTAGCATTTTTTCTTGCCAATCTTGCAAACTACGGAGACCTAACATAGTGAGAAACCATACCGAGAATATTGAGTAATAGATAACTTCACAACTCAACTAACCCCTATTTCTAAATGAGACAAGTGTCACCAAGGCTGGCTATTATTGATTGTTAATGAGTGAACAACAATCCAACCTTGAAAAAAAGTAAAAATCCTTTACACAGCGACTCCACAACTCCCAAAACACCAAAATGACTCCACCGGTAGAAGACTTTGAGCTGGTTGACAAGATACGGTGACCTCTTTTCTACGATTTACAAAGCATGGATTCAAATATAGACCCAAAAGCTAAACGATTGGCCATGCAGTGGAAAAAAATGTTGTACATGTTTAGAAAGATAATGGATAGGTATGAGGCTAATTTAAATATTGATGATCTAGAGTAGCCCATGCTTTTTTTCAGATCAAGCAACAAAACTCAACCACTACAAGAGCCTAGACAATGAGCAAGACATGTATGATGATCAAGACTTTATAGAAGATCATGAGCAAGGTTACGGAAAACAATGAAGAAGGTCACAAGAAATTCTGATTGCCTACATGACTTGTGTTTCTTGTTTACGGTAAGAGAACTTCACGACCAAAATGAAAATGAAAAAAGTGAGCAGAGTGCTTTGAGGAAATAAGTAGCCTCCTAGGAAACACAAAACCTGAAATAGAAGAAAATAGCATACACATAGGGACTCTCCCTCTATGTTACAACTCATTTCGAGATTACGGAGAGAAGAGTGGCATCTTGATAATGTAGTAGAAAAAACTCATGAACCTTGTATTCAAACTAAGTATCATAACAATCATGAGGGCTATTTGAAACGAGAAAGAAGATCGAGCAAACGATAGAAAACTCTCAAAGTTTCACAAGCACAAGTGAATATTCACGAAAAAGAGGCTCAAGAAGACATCAACCTCAAACCGATTAACACAAGAGAAAGAGATGATTGTTGTACTTCTATCCAAAGCCAAATTGAAATCCTCCTCTTTTGGATAGAGAAGAAATTGATCAAATATTAAACAAACAACTAGCCCTCAAAACTTCATCTCGAACAAAACACTTTTGCTCATCTACCTACCGAACCTTGTTGTCTTGAACCGAGAAAATAAACGTGTAGATCATCTTAAAGAAAAAAAACTAATAACCCAATATGCTTAATTAGTGAGATTGTTAATATTAATGATTGTCCAATGATCCGATGATGATTGATGAGCTCAAACAGAAACTAATCATGCAAGGGAAACTACATGTTGATTGGTGTCATGAACTTCACTGTATCCTTAGCTTTAAATAAGCGATCAACCAATCCAATCCATCGAGAAATAGCTTTCACATGATTGGGAATCGGCGATCTTTCAGCTCAAAGGTTGAAGATGAAAACAATAAAGGAATTTCTTGAGCATGATGAATATAAAGAACCTTCTCCCGAAAAGGTTGAGGTAATCAAAGAGACCTGCGTCAAGAATATAATGATCTCTTCACGAGTTTAGTCCATTAAGTTAGAACATACCCGGGACTACAAGAGGATAGCACAGCCAAATATGATGAGTCCTCTAGTTCGGATGATAATGAAGATGAGGATGAAAGTCCTTCCTCAAAATAATCTTAAGCTTGATCCAGTGGAGGAAAAAAGTAAGCTTGGTTGAAACCTATCTTCCAAATATTCATAACCAGAATTGTTTCAAGATCCTATGCTCATTTCTTGAAGATATTTGAAAGAAGGGATAAAGGTTGTTAGGAAGCAGTTTATTGTCAAGTGCAAGGAAATTTTTTTAACAATGTCTTTAAAAGACAAGTGAGATGGGAGTGGCCCTTTTGTTCATCCGGCATGCTCAAAGAGATGAGCAAAGACCAGTCATGGAACCATCGATTGACTAGATGTATTGGAAAAAGAGAATTTGTAAGCTAAACATGTAAATATTTGAGTTAGATTAGGTGAGGTAGGAATTTCAATAAAGCTCGGCCTATGAGTATTTAGTTGGGTCTTTGAAAAAAAGAAAAATGAGAAAATACAAAAACAATATGAAAAAAGAGAAAAAAGAGGGCAGATATAAAATGAGAAAGGTACAACCCCATACCAAAAAAGAAAGGAAAAATTTTGAAAGTGTGCAAGCTTAAATGCCACTACCAAAAGAGATCACTGCTATTTAGTCATACAGACCTACTCATGACTAGATAGATTTCAATTTTCCCCTACTCGATAGGTTAGGGAAGAAGATTTTCCAAACAATGAAATCTTGGCCTATCGATGAGACTAGATTAGGATAGAAAAACAGAGGTTCAAACAAACTTAAATCCCGAACTTGTAAGTCGATCAACAATGGCTCTAATCGGATCAAAACTTGAGCCAACGAGAAGAAAATAAATGGTTCTAACATGCTAAAAAACTTGAACCCGGTCAAAGAAGAAGAATGACTCTAAACATATCAAAATCCGAGTCATAAGAAGAATGAAGGATTCTTGTAATTTTCGGATCTTAAGCCTTCACGAGTTTTGTTTTAAATTCTACGTAAATTTAGGCCTATGTGCGGCTTTGTTTTTATGCCATAGTCTTACGACACGTCAGGACCGACTTAATCCCGGTTTTGTTTGTATTTTAAATTTCTGTTTTAGAAAATAGAGAATAATATCTATCAAACGAGTTTAAACTCTGGCGGATAGTAGCTTAGGTAGAGAGATTAATGAGTTCAATGCGTTTTAATCTAAACTCATGGAAGAAATAAAGGTAGATTTAGACTAGTTTCTTGCTTTCAAATAAAATAATAAAATGTGATGTCAAAGGTTTTCAGTCCAAGCCTGCACCTTATGAAGAAACGTTAGGAAAGTAGGTTGTGTAGGTAGTTGTTTGGGAAAAAGAAGTTTGTTTGCTGATATAAAATATTGATCATCTTTTTTAAGCGAGCATGATCAAGGAAGAAAAAGTTTGTCAAGGATAAGGCATAGGTCTACATTCCAGAGATAAAAATTCTCAAGTTTTTGACACCTCCAAGGAGCTACCATCCGTTAGCCACCTATGAATTTTTGTCAAGCAAGCAAAAGTGGCAAAATTGTTTTGAGCTCTTCAAGAGATACATTTTCTAAGGAAAATCTCTCATCCTTGAAGCCTCTCGTGTGACTCACTGCCTTTAAAAAATTCCCCTCACTATTGCTTCCATCCAAAAAGCCTCAATGCCCGTGGAAAAAATCGTGCTAAGAAAGACCTTCACTCTTGCCCCTATATCCCTACAAATTCCCCATTTTTACCCTTTTCCCATATTCGAAGCTCCCGCATTTAACCCCAAAAATCCCTCCCAAAATTCCCTAAACCACCCATTTCCTATCCTTAAAACCAAGTGAAGTCCTTTTCATTTGAGTTTAAAGTCCTCTTTACCTCTATCACCCTCTTTAACCTTTAAAACACTCCTTTTGGCTAAAAATCATTCTTTTCCATATATGATGGCTAAGCCCTTCCACCTACCCCTTAAACCACTTCCCATATGCCCGCGCCCAAGATCAAGCACTTAAGCCCTGGCGCCTTATCGCAATTGGAGGTTTCTCATGGGGCACATTTTCTTTGTTCCTACTGCTTTTTCCCCGATGCGATTGGAGTGTTGTCTCTTATCGGCTCGCCGTGCCATCCGAGCCGTCAATCTATATATATCCGATGGTCCAATTCTAATTGAATTGCCGCCTTCATTCCTCTCCTTTCACCTCCATCCAATTGAATGTGTGGGTTGTTGATCTAGGTCTAGATCGGATCTGCAGGTGCGTACCGTACTCACAAACCCAAGCATCCTCTGGTTTCCTATGATTACGATCCCCCCGATTCGATCGTAGTCATTCATCCCGTTTGATCCGCACGACCTAGATCCCACCACTATCAACTCGTTTGACCCCATTTCTTCTCCACCGATTCACCCTCTCGTCGTTGATCCGTCTCTAGATCCGGGTTGGCGCTCAATCATGCCATCGCCAATCGAAAGTTCTTAAAGCGTGACCCTCTATCTCCCCCCGATCGTGATGTGCCGATTCGATCGTGACCGGCTTTTGCTCGGGAAGACAAGGTTCTACTTCGTCCATAATGTATCGTGCATTTCACCATTTTTCTTATCGTATTTCCCCATTAACTCCATCGTATGGTCCAACCGCCGATCTCCTCCCCGAGATCCGACGGCCGTGTTAAATTTCCTCCACCCATGGCCGGGGTCCTACCATTCAAAGTCATTCCATACGTTTGTCATCGCATTTTCATGCATTTTCCGTGTATTACATTCCAAGGTCCGAAACTTATGTTTTGCATTAAACATTAGATCATTCCACCCCAAAGATTGAAATTTTAATGTTTTCATTAACATCATTTCATTCCGCCCAACCTTATGAGTCATGTCGTTGGTCAATATCCACCGTCAATCATCACCTCCAAATATGATCTGACGATCCATTTTCCATTTGCCTTCACCGTTCTCATCATGTTGCACTACCATTCCGCCTTCCACAAAGATCCAACCTCCTCTACATGGATTTCTTAATAGACTTTGTGCGTTTAGAGACAGCGGGTGAAGATCGTTTACTCATAGTCACTATTATAGTGACGCAGCGCGAGTTTTTCTAGAACTCGAAGTATATAGCAGCCCGAGGGTGTTAGAGCCATTCTACTAAAAGTATAGGGTTAACAATGTGAAAACCTTCCTAGCTCCATCAAAGCTCGCATCTCACAAAGGAGAGCGCTCATGAAGCGGCAAAGAGTATCGCACAGAGCAAGAGTTCTAATGCATCATTTAATATGTTAAACCTTAATTCGGTGTTTTAAGAGCAAAGTGCTGGATTTAAGACCTCATGAATCACCAGTAGTATTCAATGAGGCCCAACGTAAAAATATCAACAACACATTTCACTTCAAGAGAAGTTTTCCCCGAGAAAGGAGCATAGTACCCATGTTGTTTTTATTCTATATCACGTTCCTTAGAAGATTTCCACCCCGACAAAACAACTCTAATGCTACCAGAGTACGAGCGCACCGTATGGTAGACCTTGAAGTCATTTATCTACCTTTTTCTTATTCACCAAAGTACCGCAAAGTACTACAAACAGAGTACATCAAAGACATACTTGGAGTAAAATTTCACCAAGACCAATTTCACCCTAAGAGTACGAAGTTTAATACATAGACATTAAAACAAAATGGGTATCGAGCCCCTCTTCCTACTCTATTTAATGTTTCATTTTAGTGTTTTCATCTACTTCCCTCCACCTCTCTTACAGCCTAAAAAACTCATGAAGAAACTCATTGTAAGTATGATTCTGATATCCGTGAATTTTAAGTTGTTTCTCTTGAGATATAGTTCTCTATGTAAAGTTGTAAGATAAAGCAAGGAAGATGTTTTTTAGACCGAATATAAAAGTTTTGGCAATGTTGTACATGACTAGTGTTGCTCTTTAATATGACAAGCACATTTCTTTGGATCCTAATTTAAAGCACCGGTGATGTTTTTCTATCTTTGTCCTTGTTTTCCTTTGTAGTTCAAAGACATTTCATTTCTTCTCTCGGCATGCATTAGAAATCGCATAGGATTTACCCTTGCTTCGGGTAATTCTATGTTTCATTTTCCCTGCTTTCCAAATTTTTCATCAGACAGAAGTATTCACGAGGATTGATTCAAGCTAATTTAACTACTTAGTAGCTAATATTTATGACTGCTAGCTGATGTATGAATTAATGAATCTATTCTTAGATGTTCTTGTTAGGCTTTTAATTGAATGAATTAGGATACCGAGAGTTTAGAACTCGTCTCCTCGTCTCACTAGGGTCCTTTCAATTAATTGAACCTTTCTAAGTTCCCTTAAGCCGATTTCCATGTGCCACTGAGAGTTCAAAGTCTCTCTCTAATCTCACAAGCTTCTACCTTGTGTTTAAATCTTTAATGTTTCCTTGTCTCAAGAGTTAACTCTTTTTAGGGTTTTGGATCACAAAGTTGTCCAATGGCATGTCCCGTCCGGATGTAACTCCCGAAGGGTCACCTTGGAGGTTTCTCGTTTCACCTTTCTCTCTTGCCATTTCATGCCACACTATCATCTTTAAGATCCAATGTTTAGATGACTTAGCCCAACTAAAAGCCTGCATATTGAATATATAAACCTCTTTTCCCCCTAACTCCATTGACTAATGGTCTCGAGTGCTCCTCTCGAGTTATCTCTCTCTTTCGCTTTCAAAATCCTCTTTGCTCATCCTTGTCTTATATTAACCTTTCTTTCCGATCTTAACAACCAAACAAAAAATCAAACAAACAAACCCCGCGCCTATAACTAGCCTAATATCTTAACTTTCGAGCTTCAAAGACATAAAACCTTGCCTATATAGAGATCCCTCTCCCGACCCGTGAGGCCAGATCCCTGGTGTCCGAAAGGGTTCCGATGTTGTCTCATCTTTTGGTATTTCCAAACTTACCAAAACATGGGAACCCCAACACAATGGCTTACCCACCGGGGAAAAATTCTGAGTGCCATTAACTGCTATATCTGGTCTTGTGTCCCATTTTAGTCTCCAACATAAATAATCACACTCATAGAGTATAATTATAAACACACTTTTAAACAACTTCACAGACCAAGAAGACTATAGTAGCCTTATTTTGGTGGCTAATCACCGTGGTGGACAAAGATACCATTCTTGAAAATCGAAACATTCCACCGTGACTCCATGGGGCCCCACGACCAAAGACTCCACCGTGACTGGGTGAGGGCATGCCGATTATCTCTTGGTTCACATAAGACTCCACCGGGAGACTAGCCTACAACAACATCATCCATAATAGAAGTAGCGAGTAGGATTAAGTCGCTTGATTTAAAGATAACATTCTCAAGTTTCAAGAGCCATTCATACAAGAGCTCATCTCGACCCAAACCCACCCGAAAGAAGTTGACAACCCGGTGAGAATTCTTAGGAAATCTCCTACACTTAAAGGACCAACTAATTCTCTGGGACACATCCATAGCTTAACTCTGTGAATTTAATACTTTTATAGCTCTACTCGACCCTTAATCAGACTCTCCAAGCGATTACCTAGACCAGTCATTCGGAACTATAGACCAATGTATCTAAGCTTCTTGGTTCACCACCTCACAATGGTCAACACATTAGGCACAGGAAGACCCCTCCATCTACACCTCCCAATATCCATTTCATTCAAAACTCGGGGCTCACATCCTAAATCTCCTCACCGTACTTCGCCGGTCCGAGTATTCCTTGCCATCCACATACCATATGCTCAAACTAATCCTTTACCTCCCCAAAATACCATGGCAAACTCTTTGGTATGCACCTCCAGCCTTAGCACCTGCCCTTACCCAATGATTATCAATCAAAGATCCCACATTTCACCGCAAAGGAGTCTACAATGGATGAATACCTGTAGATAGGATGGAAGATTCATTTGACTACATGGAGATAAACGATGAGACAAATAAAATGAGAATATTTGCCCCGCAGTTTAGGAGGTGATGTGAAGAAATGGTTTGCTGACCGCCCTCCGAATAGCATCCATGATATTCCCTCCCTTATATCGACCTTCATAAACAAATGGGAAGTTAAGGTCAACCCTCCAAACTTGTGCGAATACAACATCCTAAAAGAAACATAGGAGAGTGTCTTGTGATCACTCTACAAGGTTCAACAAACATTTACAACGCTCTTCCCCATACACATGAAACCTCCCAAGGTATGGCTTTAGTAAAATACCCTAGAAGGCTTTGATGCTGATATGGTTCACCAAACAGGGAGAGAGATTACAACACATTGGAAGATATGCAAAAAGATGCTGGAGGTAGAGGCTAACCCGATTGGAGAAGAGTCAAATGAGGTCGAGGTAACATATAGAGATGACACCGTAGCTTCCAAATCTGACCCCAATTATGACCGTCTATCTAAAAACGTGGAAAAGCTACGAAAATGATGGAAAAAATGGTTGTCACGCTTATAACCAAAACAGAACCAAAATCATAACCAAATAACTAGAACTTTAGGAGAAACAATATCAACAAACAAAGAGACTCGTATCTGTTATTCTTACCAAGAGAGAGAATTTTCGATGAAGATTAGGGAATCATAGAAGAGTCTCGAGGGAACCACAACAAACATGTTTGAACAGGAAAACTCAATCCACAACTGCTCTGGCGAAGAAGATCAGCCCTCACCCCATATTGGGATGAGGAAAACTGAAATACAGATTGGCTAAAATAAGATTTGAAAAATGCCATCATGCATCGCAGAACAAGATGAACTTAGAAGAAAAAGAGACTAGACATCTTCCAAACCATGTTAGCTTCCCCTAGGCTTACTATTAAGAAAAGGCCTCGAGAAATCCCTAACCGATGAAAAAGTATAAATCGTTGTACCGAGAGTTCTGGAAGAACAAGAAAGACAACCAAAAAATACCGATAAACAAAGTCAACTAACTAGCAAAGCACTAGCATTGCAGCTAGTGCTCATGATAAAGCAAGCTCCTAATCCTATACATAGTGAGAATCAGCCCACTAATTCTTACTAACAATGTAGGCCAACAAACAGAGTTGATTGTCACGAAGAGTTAGTCCACTTTCAATTTGGAGTGAGATTGCGAAAATTAAAATATTTGTCCCATCTCCGAGCTAGCCACTCAAGATGTATATAAAGGCCAAAAATTTGAAAGCTTTTTGGGGGGGAAATCATGACACTGGCCAACTGGAAAGGATGATCAACCAACCCTTTCCGTTTGGTCCAAAGATAGAGGGGAAGTTTCAGAAGGGTAGTACTCTTTATATCAGCCTCAATATTCATGACAAGACTTCAACGCAATGCATGAATCAAGTATCGCACAACTTAAAGCCTAAGGTAGTTATGGAGCGGTTAGCTCTAGAGATAACTCATACTTATAAAGATCTCAGATTCGCTTTTCGACTCTAGCGCAGTAAAAGTGTCTTTGGCCTAATCAAGGACCTCGTGTGTAAACTTGACCTGCATTCCAAAGAAAATGTATGGTCATGGACGTTGTAGTGGTGGATGTGCCACCTAAGTATGGCATGTTACTATCGAGATCATGGGGAACTGCTGGCTACAGACAATGCAGATGGATGGGGCGATGCCACAATCCCTTGCTTAGCGGGGGCGAGAGGTCAGATAGAGAGGCACAAAATGAAATTCCCGGTCGCCACTCGAAAAGCCCGAAAATTTCTCCTCTATACTATGCACAAATATGGAATCCTTATCCTTTGCAACAGATGAATCCTTAGGAGAGCCCGAACCAGAAAATAGAGATACGAACGATGAGATAGCGCCCATAGGTTTCAACATAATGGCCACTCTTAGACTTAGAAGAAAACGAGGACGAATCCTAAACAAGCAGTACTAAAAAGGAAACCCGTAATGAACAAGAAACGAATGCAAATATCTCAAGGCTAGTCATCTCTCCGAACCACACAACACGAAGAGCGAAACTTTCCACGCCCAATGCGTACCCCTTAACACAACAGACCAAGAAAACCCGCATTAGGGAAGAAAACAATGATAAACACAAAAATGAACCTCATGGGAAATAACTATGGGTCGTGCACTAAGAGAATCGCAAGAGTAGAGTGTGCTGATAACACAGAGAGCGACTATGCCGTAGTCATGCCTTCAATTTGAACTTCAAATGTTCTAACAATATCGCGTAATATGAGGCTCTCATCCTAGGCCTGGACCGTTGAAAACCGAGAGCCCATAGATAGTTGTACACTTGTGGGACTTGGAGTTAATCATAAAACAAGTGAATGAATACACAATGAAACACCTAGTTAAGAGCGTGCAGAATACACCATGGGTTTATTGAAAACCTTTGTAGAATATGAACCGGTGTTTGTTCCTAGGAGTCAACGTAATTGCAAATGGATTAGCCCGCATAGCTAGTTCGTACCATAAGACTCCCAAAGGACAAACAAATCATCATTCAAACACTGGGCCCGGCATTCGTAGTGCCGTATAATGAAAAATATCGGTAGGTATTCGAGGGCGATAAGGTGATTGAGGATTTCGATTGCGGTGAAATCCAGTTTGAATTCCTCTCCGATTTAGACCAAATATGATGATAGCTGCCTAAATGAAGAGCCCTCCGACGAAAAGAATCACCCCGTAACATTGAAATAAACATGTTAACCGAAGGAATTGGAAATCCAACCGAAGAATATAAAAATGCAAATAAAGAGAAAGTAGGTGTCACAGTTGAAAATATAAGAATATACCTGTGAGTGGCACCTTTAGAGGACCTTTAACTTTGACGATGTAGCAAAAAATCCCACTATAGAACACTCGCATCCGTGATGTTGAGGAATGCAACAGAATCAAGATAAGTCAAGGTGACAATGTCAAGTCCCCGTCTTCGTAGACATGAAAAAGAACATATCGTAATCTATTAAAACAATTGATCAATGTGTTTGCCTCGAGCTATGAGGACTTGAAGGCCTACAACACAAACATCATACAAAGACAAAAGTACCTTTGAAAGAGAACCAAAAACCCTTCGATAGAAACTTCAGACTAACCCAAGACACCGCAATGAAAAGGAGATCAAAAATATGTACAGCAAGAATAATAGTTCCGAGAGGTTCTTCGACGGGTCTTGAATTTAGTAGTCATAGAAAAAAGAATGTGTGAGATAATACTATGCATAGATTTTCGTAAACCTTAATAGAGCCCTTACCAAGGATAATTACCTTTGCCAAAGATGGAACATAATCTTCAAGGTGGTGAAGGCTCTCAAAGAGTATTTCCCCGTTAGATGTTTTTTCAAAGTTATAACCAAGTTTTAGTGCTCCTAGAATATCAATTAAACTGCCACCACTCCATGGGGCACTGCACATGAAAAATGCCCTTTGACCGATGAAATGCCGGCGCAACCTTCCAACAAGCGATGGACATAGATTTTTCAGATGAAATTCCAAGCACTTCATTGTCATCTATCTAGATGACAATGGGGCCTACTCCCCAAGACCGATGAGGAGCACCTAAAATGTCCGAGAAGAGTTTTTGAAAATGTAGGTGTCTTGCCTCGTCATTAAATCCCCAAAAGATCGTATTCTGTCACAGTAAAGGAAAGCTTCTCGACCATATATTATATCGTAGGAATTAAGATAGACCCACAGAGTTATGAATACTACGTATCACACACCTAAGAAACATTAAATATTTACAATCCTTTATTGGGAAAATTAACTTCTTAAGGAGGTTTATTCCTTAACTTACTTAACACCTTAGAAATTTATATCATTGCCAAGGAAAGGTGTAGGGGTTAAGTGGACTGCTAGCTCAAAAATATTTTGAATCGGTTAAACTTGCACTCACCGGCTCCCCGTCCTAATCACCTCGCATTTCTCAAAAGATTTCTCGATCTTTCTATTTTCCTCCGACACAAAAGGGTCGCAGCAGCTCTACCGTAGAAAAATCGAGGGAATGGAACAAAATTTCTATTGCCTTTCAGCTAGACTCGAGAGAGATGCACCCTTGAAATATAACATAATGGAAAAGCGTGCTCATGTCTTTACAAAGGCTCAAGGATTTTAGGGTGTATATACCGCATTCCCACACCATAGTCATGTGCCAAACATGGTGGTTAAAGACACTTATCCCAAGACCCTGGAGTGGAAGAGTTGCAAAGTGATTGTCGTGATTTTAGAGTATGACCTAGAAATAAAACCACAAAACTAATCAAAGGTCGGTGGCTTAGCTCAACACTAATGGCCGAATCAAATTTACAAGCCCTTGACATTAACATGATAGATGCCTTGGATGAGGAGGAATGATTGCCCCATCCTACCATTGAAGAACAATTTCAGAAATTCTCCTTTGGTATTCTGATATCCCGATGTGCTCACAACCATAATGCCCCTCCCGAACTATAAAACTAAGGCTGCATTTCTAAAGCTAAAAAGCGAAACTATTGCATACCGAATGAATTTTTATACCGGGAAAATACAAATGGCCTATTCGCTTAAATGTTTTCCCCCGAAACTCACAGAGAGGATTAAACAGAGTTCCATGTAGGAGAGTGTGGATATCATTTAAAAAAAAAAAAGGGAAAGCCACTGCTAACAAAATACTCGCAGTTGGCTATTATTGGCCTATGCTTTTCAATGACATCCATAAAATGATAATTTCCCCGCCATAATGCCAAATTTTTTAGGGCAAAAAAAGAAAGCTCCTCCCATTAATACTTCCATAACCCATTCTCGTTGGAGGCCCCGTTTATGCAATGGGGCCTAGATTTCATAGGAGAAATACACCCTCGCTCTTCTCCGGACAACACAAGTGGATCCTCTACAAAACACGACTACTTCATGCCCAAAGTGGATAGAGGCCATACCTTCTAGGAATGCCACGATTCTCCGTCATCATTAGGTTCCTAGACGACCACATCCTCTCTCGGTTTGGTCGCCCAAGGAAATAATCACCGATACTGCCGTTTGGATCCAAGAAATGATTGATTTTTGTCATGTATCAAATAGCACTACCATTCAACTACTTATTATTACCCACAAGGTAATGGGTTAGCTAAGTCATCAAACAAGAGCTTGGTGACCATCATCAAAAACTATTTCAAGAGAATAAGAAGTCATGGCATAACAATTTAGTGCATGCTTTGTGGGCTGACAAAGCTTACAAGCAACGAAGAAATCCATTGGCATGTCACCATACTAGCTTGTCTATGATTGTGAGGCGTATTTCCTACCAAATTTCAGAAACAAAGGATTAAAATTTCCAAGAGATTCAAAAGGTAAGAAGACAAAAGATATGAGGACGATAAACCAAACAATTCGTCTCCAACAAACAAGGAAACATGTCTATAACAAGAGTTTTTGAAAGTTCAGGAAAATATGAAGAAGTTGTTTGAAAAAGGAACCAAGGCTCTAAATTCAAAATTGGAGATAGAGTTCTCAAGTGGGACTCAAGGAGAGAAGACAAAGGAAAGCATGGAAATTACTACTTGTGCATTTGGTGCTTACATCATCCGTTACCTGTTAGTCCAAATGGGTTTTTTCTTCGCAAGAGCTAGATGGCATAGAGCCGTTTTGGGGGTCCCGTCACCTATGAAGATGTCGAACACTACTATTGCCGATTTCCTATTTCTAGTTTTCATTTCCATTGTAAATACTGATTGTTGTGTTATTTTTTCAAGAAAAAGAGAAATGTTTCAAAACCAGAGAGAAAAGAAGGCTCAGACATGCTCAAAACATGAACCTCAAACTGCAAAAATTGCCTCACATGATCAAAACTCGAGCCAAAGGAAGTGAAGACATCCGGTTCTAACATGCCCAAAATTCAACCAAGAAGAAGAAAGAAGAATCAACTCTAATAAGCCCAAACCGTAGCCGGAATGAAGAAGGTGACTTTAACAAGCTCAAACTTCAGCCAATAAGCAGAAAAGAAGGATGCTTTAAAGTTTGAGATTTCAAGCCTTAAATTTTGTTTTCGCTTTTCTTCCGTACTCTACTTCCCTCGTAACTGTTTTTATGTTTTGGATCTACAAAGAAGCTAGACCGTCTAATCCTAGTTTGATTGTTTTTAAATCTCTCGCGTTGTAGAATGTAGAGAAGAAATCGTTTTATAGTTTAATCCCAATAGATATTAGATTAGGTAGAGAAACATGTGTGCTTAAATACGACCTGGTCTCATGGAGTGACAAGGGTAGAATTAGATTAGTTTGTTTTCTTTTTCAATAAAAATGATGAAGAAGGTCTCAAATTCAAATGCACCTTGAAGAAAAATGCTAGGATTTGTGAGGGATGGGTAGTAGATTGTTTGGGAATGTTTCTTGGATTTATCCCTTGCTTGTAACAAATGAATTCAAAGAATAAATATGGCTCAAAGATCAAACATCTAGCCTACTCCAAAGATCTATTTCGAATTCTTGACTCCTTCAAGAAGAATCCATCCCCATGTGGAACCACTGCTAGCCACCCATGAATTTTTTGTCAAGCAAGTGTACAATTATGTTTTGAGCCTTCAAGAGATACTTATGAAAATCTCTCATCCTTTGAAGCCTCTCGTGTGACCATTGCCTTTAAAATACCCTCACTATTGTTTCCATTCAGCCTCAATGCTCGTGAGTGCACCAGGTTTTAAAGACTCCTTCACTTGCACCTTATATCCATGCAAATTCCCCATTTTTTACCCTTTTCCCATATTCAAAGCTCCCCCTTTTAAACCCAAAAAATCCCTCCTAAAATTACCTAAACCACCCATTTCATCCCCTTAAAACCAAGTGAAGCTCTTTCATTTAAGTTTAAACTCCTTTTACCTCTATCGAATTCCTTCTTTAACCTTTAAAACCCTCCTTTTGGCTAAAAATCACTCTTTTTCCATATATGATGGCTTAAGCTCCTTCCGCTCAGCCTTTAAACCACTTCATGCTCGCCTTCGAGACCAAGCGCGTGCTTCCTGGGCGCTTATCACACCTGAGGTTTCACTAAGTATATTTTTTTCCGCCTATTTTCCCCGATGCGAATGGAGTGTTGTTCTATCGGCTCGTTTATCCTCGGGAAACACGATCTATATAGATCCACCCGTCCAATGCTAATCGCACCGCATTCGGCTCCTCTCCTTTTCACCCCTCCGATTGAATGTGGGCCATCAATCTAGATCCTGCATCGGGACAGCACGTAATTACATCGCGTTGCACCTGGCAAGCAGATCCCCTCTTTCGATTTCCTCCGACGCATCCCCCAATCTGATCGTAGCCGTTCATCCTACTTGGATCCGGCATGCCAGTCACCTTTCAGATCCCACCGTTATCCGCTTCGTTGACCCCATTTCTTCTTCACCGATCACCTCCACCATCGATCCGTCTCTAGATCCGACTACCGGCACCTTAATCGTTCCATCGCTAACCGGAAGTTCTTAAAGTGTGACCTCTCGTCTCCCCCACTGTGAGATGTGACGATTCGATCGTGACCGTCCATTCGATCTAAGCATCTATGGTCCACAATGTATCGTGTATTTCTACCATTTTTCCTCATCAGATTTCCCCATTAACTCCATCGCATGGTCCCAACCGTCGATCTCTCCCGAGATCTCGACGGCTCGCATTAAATCGCCCTCCACCCATGGTCAAGGGGTCCCACCCATTCAAACTCATTCCATATGTTTTTCATCGCATTTTCATGCATTTTTCCATGTATTTCATTCCAAGGTCTGAAACCTATGTTTTGCATTAAACATTAGATCATTCCACCTCAAAGATTGAAATTCTTAATGTTTTCGTTAAATATCATTTCATTCCGCCCAACCTTTATGCGAGTCATGTCAGTTGGTCGAAGATTCAACGTCGATCATCGCCTCTAGCTATGACTTGATGATCCATTTGGACATTTTCCTTCACCGTTCTCATCATGTTGCAATCGCCATTCTCATAGTCTTCCCCCCCATAGCATCCGACTTCGCATGGATTTCTTAATAGACTTGTGCATTTTGGTGGTGTGTATGTGCGATGAACACCGCCATCACTCACAACATCAAGAGAGTGATGCAGAGCGTGCATGAAGTTTTTTCAGAACCCGAAAGTATGGAAGAATATGCCTCGAGGGTGTTAGAGCGTAATCTTCACTAAAAATTATAAAGTTAACTATATGAAATCCTCCTAGGCGTTATCAAAGCTTAGATTCCCGTCAGTGGAGATAGTCATGAAGCGGCAAAGAGTATCAAGATGAAAGTTAAAGAGTTATAATGCACATCATTGAATATGTTAAGCCTTAATTCAATGTTTTAAGGGAAAAGTGTCGATTGAAGACCTCATGAATCACACGAAGGCCTAATGAGGCCCAACTATTTAAAAAATATCATCAAGGTTTCACTTTACAGGTTTTCTCCGACAAAGGACACAATACCCATGCTATTTTTATTCTATATCGCATTCTTTATAAAGATTTCCACCGAAAACAACCTAATGCTACTAGAGCATTTGTTACACGCATGGCAGACCATGAAGTCATTTATCTACCTTTCTTTTTTATTCACCGCAGTACCGCAGTACTGTTCTATACATCAAAGACATACTTGGAGTAAATTCTCAGCCTACCGAAGACCACTCTTTCACCCAAGAGTACGTAAGTTTAATATATAGATATTAAAACAGAAATGTCCTGAGCCCTCTTCCTACTTCCGTTTAATGTTTCATTTAATAAATTATCTACTTCCTCCAATTCTCTTGTTGTGGCCTATAAAACCTATGAAGAAACTCATTTTAAGGGTCGACGGAGAGTCCGTGAATTGTGTGCCGTTTCTCTTGAGATATAGTTCTCTTTGTAAAGTTGTAAGGTAGGCTAAGGAAGATGTTTTAGACCGAATATCAAGTTGCTGGAAATTTTGTACATGACTAGTGTTGCTCTTTAATATGGACAAGCACATTTCTTTGATCCCGATTTAAAGTTTTGCCGTGATGTTTTTCTATCTTTTGTCCTTGTTTTCCTTTGTAGTTCATCACATTTCATTTCTCGTGGTACACATCGAAATCCGACATAGGATTTACCCTTGCTTTAATTTATGTTTCTGTTTCCGTATCTATTTCTTTTCTGGCTTGTATGCTATCTAAGGATTGATTCAAGCTAATTTAACCAAGGTAGTAGCTAATATTTAATGCTAGCTAATGTAGCAATCATATCGAACCTGCTCTTGATGTTCTCAAGTAGGGCTTTGTACTGAATTAATTAGGATACCGGGAGTTAAGAACTCGTCTCTCATTTCACTAGGGTCATTTTCAATTAATTGAACCTTTCTAAGTGTCTTAAGTTGAATGACAAAGTGTCGAGAATTCAAAGTCTCTCTCTGATCTCAGTTTTCACCTTTTGTGTTTAAATCTTTAATGTTTCCTTATCTCAAGAGTTGTCCTTCGTGCTCTATCATGTGTCGTCCAATGGCATGTCCTATCCCCGGATCCGATCACCGAAGGGTCACCTTGGAGGTTTCCTTACTTTCACCTTTCTGCCATTTAATGCCATACTATCATCTTTTAAGATCCAATGGTTAGATGACTAGCCCAACTAAAAGCTCCGCATATTGAATAAACATGTAAACCCTTTCCCCGACTCCATCACAATGGTCTCGAGTGTTCCTTAATTTATCTCTCCTTTGCCTAAAATCCTCTTTGCTCATCCCGGTCTTATATTGAACCCTTATTTCCCGATTCCCAACAACCAAACAAAAAAATCAAACAAACAAACCCCGCACCTATAACTAAATAATCTAACTTTCGAGCTTCAAGATATAAAACCTTTTCATATATAGAGAGATCCCTCTCTCGGGACCCAGGAGGGCTAGATCCCCGAGGTCCGAAAGTGTTTTGATGTTGTATCATCTTTTGGTATCGCTAAACTTGCCAAAACATGGGAACCCCCCAACACCATCCGTTTCACCGTTAGCCATCAAGAATTGTCACGCAAATGATGAAGTTAAAATGTGTCTTGAGCCTTTAAGAGATTATTTCAAAAAAAAATAGAAAATATCATTCTTGAAGCTCGGTGTTTTCTAACTTAATACTAATCTTCACCGCTATTTCCTTCAAAAATCTCAAGAATCCCTACCGTATAAAGAAGACTATTTTCACCCATTTTTCCATCTTTTTCACCTTCATAATTTCCTCCCAAATCCCCCAATACATCATTTTCCCTTACATATCCCTCATTTTCCTCTATAAAATCTCTCCTTTCATCTCATTTATCCTCCATTCCCTTTAGAAAACCCATTTTTACCCTCCATTTCATCAAAAATCCCTTTAAGCCCTCGTAGAAACCCCTTTTTTATGGTTTAATACATCCCTTTCTTTCCCATCAAACCCCAAAAAGGCTCATAACCCCATTTTGGCCTATTTTACCTTTATACATAAGGCTTTAAGCCCCCTTCCGTTTCTCTCGCTAGAACCCTACGCATGTGACTGTGTGTTAGGCCCCATCACCATCGTGCATCAATGCCCTCGCAATTCCTCTTCCCTTACCTTTTTCTCTCCAATTGACCGATCTTGTGAGGGCTTAAATTCCTTAGCCCCTTCCTTCCTTGGCTCCCAATCCCTTAGTCCTCCCGCCGCAGACCATGCCCTAACCGCCCCGCGTCCCCATCGCATTAAAAACACATTCTCGTTTCTCCATTACATTCTCTCCTTTCCCCCCTGATGTTTCAACCTTCGATGAGATCCGCACTCATTGATCTACGAAGATCAACGGCTCTCCGTGTTCCCTCCCCATTACCCATCGCCCAATAGCTTTCTCATCCTTTTCTCCCCCGACACAGATTCCACCGTTGACCGAGGAGATCCAGCGTTGTCAAGCCCCGTTTCCTTCATGAATTCCCACTATCTCCACCTCTATCTCTTTCGCTCTCCTATCCTCCTTTCTCCCCCACAAAACCTTCCCTGCCTTGTTTTAGCCCCTTCCTTCATTATTCCCATCCTCCGCATTGTGTTCTTCCTTGAGTTTATCTCAACCGAGATCTCATTCTATCTAATGGTGTTAAGTCCCTATATTAATAGTGTAGTCCCTTATTATGTTAGTGTAGCTCTCTATTGTTATTGTTGGTACCCCGTAACCCCCATATTTCTATTATTGTGCTCCCTTACATTATTATTGTTAGGTCGAGCTAGGATTACATTGTGGCTCCCACTAGGATTACATTATGGCCCCATGGACTCCTATATATAGAAAGGAGGTTTTGTAAATTGTATCATCCAAGAATTTTTCATTTATGTAATGTATTTGAGGTTGCCCCCTCGAAGTGGCTTATTTCTAAGGCGTTGATATATCTTTTCTTCTATTTTTTGGAGCTGGTTACACAACATTTGGTATCGTAGGTTTGGATTCTAGGGTTTCACTGCTCCAAACAGTCATCGTGGAATTTTTCGCTATAACTTGTTTTCTACAAAGTTTCGAAGCTGAAATTTTTAGGGTGCGAAGCTGAAATCCCGAGGAATATTTTCTAACAATTTCAGAGCTTGGTTCACAATATTTTTTGGAGATATTATCTCGTGGAATTTAGGTCTTTTTTCAAGCTCCTAAATAGGTCATCGTGGAATTTTCACTATAAATTTTTTTTCTACGAAGTTTCAGAATCTGAAATTCATATGGTGCGAAGCTGAAATCTCGAGGAAATTCTTCAAAAAATTTTAGAGCTTGGTTTGCAATATTTTTGAAGATATGATCTCGTGGAAGGTAGTGCTTTTTGAGGCTCCCTGAATTTCATCTCAAAGAGGTGATCGTGGGAAAAGTTCAATAACTCTCTCTCGGGCATAGGGATTTGAGTTCTGTAAAAAGTGGTCATAATTAAATAGACTTTAGTTTCTTGGCTATCAATTTTAGAGACAAAGGACGAAACAGTGACACGTGACAAGTCCTACAAGTTTGCTCTACCGAACCATTCCATAATTAGGTCATTGTGGGAGATTGGACACAACTTTGTCTTGGAGAATCCAAATTAGATCGAACTCGTGGAATTTGAAACAAGCTTCAGTAGGGCTACTACAGGACTGAATTTTAGATATTGAATATTTTCAATCACGTGAGATAATTCAATTTCAATATCGAGCTCCTCAAAGCAAGTAAAAGGTGTGTATTTTTTTTCCGAATTGCATTAGTCTTGTTTGAAGAATCAAGTTGAATTGATTCCAAGGGAATATTGTAGAATAGGTATCAATATTGGATTCTAAAATGGCACCTAAAAAGAATTCAACACCCATTAAGCCTTCGAAGGCTCTACCATGAATCATGAAGATGAAGAATTGCAATATGAGATATCAAAATTACTAAGACGGCAACAAATTTCGATCTTACGAAGAGCAACCGAAGATGACATAGATGGTTTAAAAGTAGAAATGAGGCTAAGTTGGATGGTTTTAAGGATAAAACAATAATTAATATAAAGTATTTAGTAAATTAGTGGAAGATGACATCGAGCATCAACAACAATTTCTCCAACTCTCAAAGGATAACCTAACTTTTGGTGCGTAATCTAATGAAACAACAAGAATACTTCCAACATCACATCAAAATAAGTTCGGCGTCATTAAACAATAACTCGACAACCACAGAATCGATCAATTTTCAGTAGTATCTCAAATCAAGTGGAAGAACTTTACGCGAAGATTCCACATGGGAGGATGAGAATTTTACACGAAAGCACCCCAGGAGCTACTCAAGTGTTGAGGACAACACTTTTGAAGGAGAGGGGCATGTTAGGTCCCTATATTACTAGTATAGTCCCTTATTGTTGTTAGTGTAACTATATTATTGTTGCACCTTTGTAACCCCCATATTGTTATTATTGTGCCCTTTACATTATTATTGTTAGGTTGCTGTTAGGATTACATTGTGGCCCCACTAGGATTATATTGTGGCCCCATGGACTCCCTATATATAGAAATGCAGGTTTTGTTCATTTGTATCATCCAAGAATTGTTCATTTATGTAATGTATTGAGGTTGCTCAAGTGGCTTATTTCTAAGGTATTGATATCTCTTTTCTTCTATTTTTGGAGCTAGTTACACAACAAATGGCTCCACACTTCCCCTCTCATCCTCGCGACCACCCTTCCTCGTGCATCTACGCAAACGAAATCCTCGCCGAAGTGGATCAAAGGCCTCCAAGCCTTGATCTAACGGCCATTATGCTCCCGCCTTCCGCTCCCATCTCCCGCCCATACCACGCCGCTATCAAATGAAATAGCCGACGTCACCCTACTGGCCCACCCTTCCTCGCCATTTCTCTCCACTCTACTGCTTGCCACTCCGGCCTCTCGCTACCTCCCTCGCCCCGAGCACCTTCCACTTGCCGCGCTTATCCTCCCGCCGTTGGGTCTACACCCCTAGATCCAGTGGCCCACGTTCGGTTTCGTGCGGACTTTTACATGTCAGGGTTTAATGACCCAAATCTACACGTGAAATGGGTGGTATTGGGGTATGGACAAATGTCACACGTATGGAATCGCTGTTCGATTTCGCGATAAACCACTTACCACCCATCTAGCGATAAGTAAACTGCAGAGTTATTCCGAAGCATGATCCACTATTTCATGCCGAAATTCACATTTAAACGTTTTCGTAGGTTTCCTCACAGAACTTCCTTGCATACATCTTTCGCACTCTGCATCGCCTCTTTCGCCCTTCGGCCGAGCCTCCGAAGCTAGGCTTTAGCCATGAAAACGTAGGTTTTATTAATATTTTTGGTCCGTTCTGCAGGTTTTGAAGGTAGCGTAAAAGCGTTAAAAGGTCCTCCACATCGACCAGCTAGTGAACTCAAGGATGACGATCCTTGGGGTTTAAAGTGTAGATTTACGTCTTTAGGTGTTTATCAAGGCCCCATTTAAAAAGCTTTGGTAAAACAAATGAAACCGTCAAAGCGCACCAAAGATACCTATCCACGACAAAAAAGGAAAAGATCGGCGAAAGAAATTAAAGGATAAAGGTTAAAGAACAAAAGCAAGAAGTCGAAGACTTAACCAATGATTTACAAGGATAAAGCACAGGTTAAGGAAAGAAAGTAAATTAAAGTTAATACGGTCAACGTAAAGGACAAAAAGCACGAAGATGATTATAAAGGCCCAAAAGCAAGATAGAGGCCTAATTCGGTGTTTAAAGCAAAAAAACGGATAGATCGACATAAGACCGCTTCAAAATGCCCGGATCATTGAAGCAATTAATCCCAAGAAAACCAAAAATGCCACCTACGAGGCCTACTTTTATTCAAAAAGCCTACAAATTTAATGCACAAATTCAGAGATATTTGCCAAAGACATCTCAAAGAGTAATTACAAGCCTACCAAAGCCTCAAAAGTCAACAAAAGTAACTGAAGTTGATGAAACTTAATGTAAAAATCAATTAACAAAGTTTAAAACATCATGAAAATCTTCTCCATAAGGCCTCCGAAAGGTCAAGAAGCATTTACTTTCTGTATTAATTGAACAATTAGACCTTCTTTCCACTCCACCTCCTCAATTTACCTATATATATCATATGAGGAGTTCATTGTTATTGTTGGTTGAATACTTGTTGAATGTAAATAGTTGCTTGAAGTGCTCTGAAGCTCTGTTTGTAATTGAAGAAAGATAGTGCGAGGAAGAGAAGTTGAAGTTTGTAAAGACCTCCTGGACTTGAATGATTGTAAGCTGGTTTGAACATCAAATACACAAGCTGATTTATGGGATCTTGGTCTATGTCAATGGTGACGTTTTCTTCTGTTATATTTGTTATTTTTCTCATGTTTTCCATATTGTCACTTTCTTTCGATAAAGAACAACAAATATAGATTAGGGATTTCATGTAAAGTACTCTATTTCTCACTTATAAATCTTTATCTCCATCGTTTTCTTCTAAATGTGTGTTTGGGAATCATTTCAATAGAGTGTAACCAATCAAGGAATGTTGGTGAGCCCATGTCTTGCTAAGTAAAACTTGAGATATTGTTCTTGAATGATATTTACATTGCATGCTAAGTAAAGTTAAACTAGGGAAGTCTATGGTTGGCCCTCGTCCTCTAATGTTTTCTCCAACATACTGTTTTTGTAAGTTTCCCTTAAGAGTATGCCGAAAGAAGGCTAGGTTAAAAGTCCTTACTTGATCTTAGGCTACTTTTATGTTCATCTTGAATGTTTTCCTTTGAGAATATGCCAAAAGCGATGCTAGGTTAAAAGTCCTTACTTGATCTTAGGCTATGCTTTGTTTTGTCTTAAATGTTTTCCTTTGAGAGACTATGTTGAAAAGTAGTCTAGGTTAAAAGTCCTTACTTGACCTTAAGCTATTCTTTGTTTTCCTTTGAGGTATGATGAAAGACAGGCTAGGTTAAAAGTCCTTACTTGATCTTAAGCTGCCCTTTGTTTTCTTATATGTTTGCTTCTTTCACCACACTTCTTAATGTTCCACACCATAAATCCAAATTAAAGAGATCCTTTGATATAGATGACTTGCCCCATAGACCACACTTGAGACTTTTTTGTGCAATTAAATCCTTTTGTGACTCACATGCCCAATGGATTGATACTCTTTATTACCTATCCTATCGATCTGAAATATTCTTTCAGCTTTGCTCACACCTTTACCCTTCAAAAGACTTCTTCATTTTGATGATATCCATCCCAACCAAAAACAAAGCAAAACCCTTGCACTTCATAACTAGCCTAAATATCATATCATAAGCCTTAAAGATATATCCTTTGAAAATACTTATATAGAGAGTCCTCTCTGAATCTGGGAGGGCTATATCCTAGGATTCCAAAGTGGTTTTGATGTAGGGTCTGCGGCGTTTGTTCTTGCTAATCTTGCAAACTACGGAGACCTAACGGTCCACATTTCAACCTCGATTTTAAGATGTCATAGGCATTTAGGTACTGCAACTCAAGGCTTTCTCTACGAGCGACAACACCTCATTCAATAAAAAAGTGAGCAAATTGCATTCCCCATAGTAATATTTAGTTTATAATTATAGTAGTTCCTACTCCTGAGACATCGACATTTACTTCCACTTCCTGTAGTAACCTTATTATCTTTTATGTGCACATTTTCATTCTATAGTTTTCCTACCAAGATTTTCATAATGGATCTTATGCATTATAAATTATTATCCCTCAAAAGTGTTTAGTTCTTCTACAACTAACTTCTCTACTATCTTACTGTTCTTGAAGAAACATAGTGCTACCTATTCTGGAATTGTGGCACAACCCACTCCCATATTAGTGGGCCCCTCTGCTTGTTATACCATGAGGGGTTGATTCTTCTCCATCATCTCCACCTAATCATCGTTAATTATTCTCTCCATGGTTTACAATTGTTTCTTTGTTTTCTCAAGGTTGAGGAGGAACTCTAATGGGTATATGGGGCTAAAGAGGGTCATGCACATTATATCATCTACTTTTTCTATATTGGTGCCAACTACAATCAATAAATCATCATTATGTACTATTATTTCCTTTTCTTTAAAGTTTTCTACTTCATTTTCTCCACTTCTTTCTATAATTTTGGTGAACAAGTTTCCATATCACACCAATGCCAAATTTCTTGAAAATACGCCTTAGGATCAAATCCTTGGGCAATTTCAACATCGCTCAAGTTAAAATGATTTAATGTTTCATACAATTTTTCTAGATGTGCATAATTATTCATCATAACCCCATCCAATTCTAAATGGTAATGAAATGAATTGTTTCTTGTTTTTTTCCATGTCAAATAGAATTCACCGAAGTAATACTACCTATAAACTTCTACAACAAAATATTTATAAATACATGGAGAGTAACAATGATCTCATTGTCACACCCATAAAGCCTTATATATGTGTGTTGTCTTTTTCTACATGCATTCATTTTCCCTTTAGGAACTCCCTATGCTTAAGAAGATATCCTTTGTGGTTCATTTCTTAAAAAATATATATAAAACAAAAATTAATAAACCATCCTTGGACAAGGCATAAGTGAAATGGAGCCTTGTGTCTCCACTAAAACAAGATACTAGAAATTTGTATCAGCTCTAATCCATTGTTCATGTTATTTTTTTGAGGTAAGATATTGAATAAATTACAAATTATAGACATCGATAGGTAGGTCATCATGAAGAACCTCTGGGCCTTGTAATAATTTTCTAATTGAAAAAAAGTAAATCTCATCTGTTGATGACTCCACCCTAGTCAAAGATGGTATATTTTCTGAAATAAAAATGTAATATATACAAAATTGACCTAGGTACATGAGATATTAAATTTGTGTTCAATAATGTAGGAAAAAATTACCAAGAAAAAATATCTATATGAATCTATTAGAAGTGAAATTCCAATAAGAGAGAAAGGTTGGTTGGAATATATTCAATATGGAGCATCAAGTCTTGAATACCATTAATTTTCCACCGTAAGCGCGAGGAAGGCATCAACTTTAAGATAATTTGAGTTACCTATTCGGGTCTGATAACTTAAGCATATTTTCTAAAAAACTTTAGGAGTTAGCAAAATTGGATTCTTCCCTTATAGAGAAAGCCTATGTTACATGGATAAATCCTTCTTGCGGACAAGAACGATCTCCCTAATATCCTAAGGATATCTAGAAACAAACAACCAAATGCAAACCATTTTCTCTAGACCATTTGTGATTCGGGAATTATTAATAACAAAGTACGAGGACGTGCCCCTACCTAAATTCCAACGCTTTGTTGTAATCTTCTATCCAATCACTCCAAAATAGGTCACTTCGACATATGAAACACCTCAATCAAAGACAAATAAAAGGATTAAAAGCACATCGCAAGATATAATAATTGAGAAAACACTATTCTATCTCGATGATCAAGGAATCTAAGAATTGAATTACTAAAATAGATACATGAACAATTCAATGAGAAAATGGAATCCATTTATATTAACTTGCATAATAAGAAGTAACCCTACAACCTGTTGCCTTGATGTTATATAGGTTCTTACGGGGTCTCGAACAACCGTTCCTCTCGGTTTGACAAGCCTTCTTCTCCCCGAACTAGCATGAAGTTATGGATATGAGTGTGTGATCATTCTCTAGTACCAAGGATGACTAGTATAGAGAGTATGCTCTCGTAAGAAATGCTTCAGAAAATTAGCATCTATATCTACCATTTACAAGCTACCCTTGAGACTCGAAATATGAGCTCAATTTATAGGGAAATGGAGGTAGTTTCGAGTTCCATGAAGAAGGGGATGGATTCCTCTCATGAAGGGATTTGAGCTCCAAATACCAAGGGATAAACTCCATGAATGAAGGGATAGAGCTCCATGAGTGAAGGGATGAAGCGCGAACTGAACGCACTCCTAGAAGCTTCTAGTTTGGGAGAATATTCGACCAGTTGGGCTTCTAGAACTTAATTTTTCTTTTATTTTACGTTTTACGGGGAGTCTACATGTTTTATAAGCATAACATGCGGGATGTGCCGCAAGCTATAGAAACAAATATCTCGCGGATCTGCAGGAAAGGGCTAGGAAAAGTGGGGAGTTAGAATTTTTAGGGTTTTAATGAGCTTTTCTCCAATTACAAGACTTGGTTTAGGAACTTTAGGGTTTTTTGACCTCTAAGGGAGAAAAAATATAGGTAGTGATGAACCTATACTGAGCAGTCAAATGTCATGGTGAAAAAAATAATGTGCAACATATTTCCCCCTAAAGTGTGAAGTCTAAGTTCTTTATCATTCCGAGGATTGGATTGTAGACACACCGGTCGAAAAACCCGTAAAAACATTCAATGCAAACATATATATATATGTATATCATCACCGAGGTATGCATTCCCATACTCGGATCAAAAACTAACTAAATGTTCTAGTATAGAAATGATTTTAAAATTACATCAATAATAGACACGAAGTATGGGCACAACCATCTATCATAAGTAGTCTCATCGTATCAAGAATAATAAAAACTCCTCATGCTATGGATGGTGGAAACTAAATCTAGGGGTCTTGATTTCCCACTTCTTGAACTAGTACGATTCTATCCATGCGATTGATTGTGTCGAAGTCAAACATGGTAGAAACCACTTGATTACCGATCAATGATGTAAAGCTGTTAAAAATTGTGAGAGAAACCACCAAAAAATGACAATGGATCTCAAAGTACTCAATACAATCCAAAAAGCGTGAATGAATGATTTGTAGTCGAACACTTCATGGAATCATTCGATCGAAGGTCAATGATGCAAACTTCCATTGAAAGATGAGAAACCTACCATTAAGGCATGCGAGATCCCAAGGTACTAATAGGATTCTAGATCAACTTTCTAGATGATGAGTTATCATTGATAGAAAGTGACCCGATCCTAGGAAGGCCCACGACACGAAAACCATTAGAACAAGTTTTGAAGAAATTTTTTAGCAAAGGACCGACTCGTGGGATGGTCAACGCGAATTGAGACTAATGTTTGCAAATGAATGGTTTATTTGAACTGTTCTCTTGAACACATAACGACATTGCGAGATGGTTTGGTGACAATTGACCTAAAGCTAATACCCGTAAACCGCTGAAGACTTTCAATGTGGTTTGATTAACTATTTAGACAAAGGATTTTCCCAACCCTAGGTACGAGTGTGATAAAGTGTCGTGTTCAAGAGTGGTACACTGCTTAAAACAAAGTGTGACAACTCGGATTCATTTTCTCTCTTCTTCCCCCCACCATTAATGACAAGTACCTCTTTATTTTTGACAAGCTTGAGGAGGATAACATTTTCTTGTTTGTGTAAGCTCATCCTTCGAGATGAGTCCATCTTAGTATTAAAATCGAACCCTAAGAAGGAGTGATTCGATCCTGTTTGTAATTAACGGGTCCTTTCATTGTTAAGTTTTTAACAAGTCCAAGTATAGGAGAAAACTCGGTGTTTTTTCAATTTTAGGGAGTCGGAAAGAAAAAACATAAGAAAACTCTTTTGGTTGTACCTTTTTTGTAAATTTAGTCTCTCAAGCCCGAAAAAAGGATAAAATAATACAGGGAGAGAACTCTATTGACCATGATTAGTCAACGTATACCTTTTTTCGTAAATAGTCCATTTCGAGTCGGAAAAAGGGGGTAAACTTATACTTGAAAGGACGACCAGTTCATTTCCTTTAACGAGTTTGAATAGTCAAGTACTCAACGATATTTTTATGTTTAGAGAGTCTGAAAAGGTCTTAAAAGAGAACTCCAGGGGTTTCACTTTTTTGTAATTTTTCAAGAGCCCGAAAAAGTGATAAAAGTGTACTCGGATGAGACCGAATTTCAATTTAATTTATGAGCGAGAAAAGACGGAAAGAACTCGGCATTTTCATGTGTTTTACGAGAATGAAAGATAGCAAAAATAATCTCGGGATTTTCATGAGTTTAATGAGTCTTCAAAATAATAACCGAAATGGACTCAAGATAGGTTTCATTTTTATACAAGCTTGAAACATAGGAAAAAATTATGCTTAAGAGTGGTTTCATTTTTACACAAGCTTGAAACGTAGGAAAATTGTGCTTGAGAGTGCTTTGTTTCATTTTTTTACACAACCTTGAAACAAAGGAAAGATCATGCTTGAGATAAGTTTCAATGCCCCCCCCAAGTGTAATTCGCTAGAGCACATGCCCCCCCAAGCTTCATTTCATTCAACTAGGTAGACTACTAGGTTACTAATAGTCGGATGGAATGAAGGTTCATTTACGAGATCAAATGAAAGACTCGACTTGACACTTACGAGATTTAATCAAAGACTCGACTCAATTAGGAGAGGATTTGTTTCATTTTTTAATGAGATTGACACAGGAAAAAGAACTATGCTCATTGCCGATTTAATTTTTTAACGAGGTTGACCTAGTAAAAGGAACTATCCTCAAGGGCCTGTTTCATTTTTTTAACGAGCTTGACACGGAGAAAAGAACCATCCTCATAAGAATATGTTTCATTGTTAAATGAGTTTGACACTAGTAACAAGAACTCTCCTCATGGGCATGTTTCATTTTTTTAACGAGGTTGACAAAGTAAAAGAACCATCCTCATGGAACTTTGTTTCATTTTTTAACGAGCTTGACACAAGAAAAGGAATTATGCTCAAGGGAACCTATTTCATTTTTTAACAAGGTTGGAATAGAAAATAAACTATCCTCATAGACATGTTTCATTATTTAATGAGGTTGACACAATAAAAAGAAACTCTCCTCAAAAAAGTCTTGTTTAATTTTTTTTAACGAGGTTGACATAGTAAAAGAACTATCCTCATAATGGACTTGTTTCATTTTTTAACGAGGTTGACATAGTAAAAGAACTATCATCATGGTGAACTAATTCATTTTTTTAATGAGTTTGACACGTAACAAGAAATCTCCCTCATGGGCATGTTTCATTTTTTAACGAGGTTGACACAAGTAAAAGAACCATCCTCATGGAACTTTGTTTCATTTTTTAACGAGCTTGACATAAGAAAAGGAACTATGCTCAAGGGAACCTATTTCATTCTTTAACGAGGTTGGAACAGAAAAAATAAACTATCCTCATAGACATGTTTCATTTTTTAATGAGGTTGACACAATAAAAGGAACTCTCCTCATAAAGGCCTCATTTAATTTTTTAACGAGGTTAACGAGTAAAAAGAACTATCCTCATAATGGGTTGTTTCATTTTTTAATGAGGTTGACACGATAAAGAACTATCCTCATGGTGAACTAATTCATTTTTTAACGAGGTTCACACAGTAAAAGGAACTCTCCTCACAAATCTTGTCATGGCTTCCAAATGGAAGAAACACATGTTAAGGGACACTTCTCAATCATGGCTTCCAAGAGGTCTACATCAGATGGAAGAACAGTTTCTTTGGAAGGAACACATGGCAAGGGACTTAATAGGGATAAGAACATCACATTCAAATAATCCCATAGGGTTTTCCCATGTCAATTACCGGATCTAAGTCAAAGGAAGTCGAGCAAAACAGTGAGAGGCTCGCTTGCATTGGTAAATGAAAACATGGGATTGGTTGCCACATAATTAATGCGTAGTGGGGTAGATACCACTTCAGTAGAAGGAAAATTCGGAGATGTCGGATTGTTGGTAGTCGAATCAAGACTAGCGAATGAAAGTTGGTCAACAATCACAATGTTTCCATTGTGAGGGAAAAGACATCACACAAAAGAGTGTCAATACGACAACTTTCATTACATAGACATAGTCTCACCCAAAGGAGTAAATTGAAATCCAAAGGGCCTCGAATTACCATAAGATAAATACGGATAGTTTTATCTTCCAAGGTAATAGGAAAACTTAGGAAGGATTCCTAAAGGTTCACTAATGGTTCTGTTAAAAGTTGATGATTTTTGTGTAATAGGCAGAAGTTGAGGGAACCCAAATCTTGCCAAGAAGTTGAGGATAAAATACTAACGTAAGCACCTTCATCTATAATCGTGCGATGCACATTCTTACCACAAACCTTCACAATGATTTGGAAATGGATGGAGGAAGGAAGACGAGGTTCTCTCGGTCTATTCCAATCAAAGGAAAAGACTTTAGTACTTGGAGGGAGTTTTGTGGAAACGAGTGAAATGCCCCACGGCATAGAAGATTCCCGATGTAATACGAAGAACCTGAGTGGTACAAATTTCACTCTCTACAGGGGAGAGTGGGATCGACCGGATGTGAAATCAAGTCAACCACTTGATCAACTAACGGATCATCAACTCTGAATGATATGATTTTCACTCTCCAATGGAAGAGTGGGATTGAATGTACTTGGAATTAGATCAATCACTTCATCAACCGATGGCAGGTTGGGAGAAATTTTACGGTAACCAGTTGGAAGTTGTTGTTGTGGCACGAGTAAGGTTTTCCAACAATTTTGAGGCTTCATTGGTGTGAGGGCAAAGATGAGTTTGATGACTCCCTTTACATAACCTACAAGGAAACCTAACTTTACCCTTTTTCTCAAGAACTTGACCATCAACGGGTTGATGGATCAACAATAAGTTGATGGGATTTTTCCGACCATACTTCCAAGACCTTAGGAATACCAAGACAATTGATAAGGAAGTGGTCACCCTTACAAAGCTTGCAAGGGTATTTGGGTTTACGATGCACGTTGTAGGTTTCCTCAACACTACTAACACTTACAACCATGCTTGCTTGGTTGACTTCTTTCTTATCTCGCTTCTTCTTCTTCTTCCCTTTCTTCTTCTTCTTAGCCACCTCATTACTAGCTTCAAGGCTTTTACCAAGCGAAGAGGAAGAAAGGGAGGAAGACATGTTGGGTGAAGAGGGTAAATGGTCAACATGAGGTTGGTGATGTTGAGATGGTGAACTCGTGTTGAGGTGTGAAGCATCCCAGGTTGAGGTGGAAAAATTGGAGTATTCGAGGCCAACGAAGTTGAAAATAACCATACTCAGTAAATCTATGGTAAATCTAGGTAATGACAATGTAGCCATATAAGGAGGACCAACATTTCCAAAGAAAGGAAAAGTACTAGGATTCTCGTTAAGAGGGGTTCCTTGGTTGGTAAATTTCTGAGCAATGTTCCATTAGATTCAACTTCAATGAATTTTATTAACAATTTAAATATATTAACAATTCAAATTCACAATCCACACCTAAGGTCTCTAAGAAGTAAAAACAAACAAATGAACACACGTTATCAAATCTAGGAGTCAAACCACACACAAACGGTTTGTTTCACAATAACAACACTAGTTGGTGATGAAATCCAACGTCGTTGAAATTAATGTGGAAAAACGGTGGTTGGAACAGTTACCTCGACAACCTACTTAATGAAACAATCTTGTGCAAGTACCTCCACTATGCCATCTCGAAGTGAAGAGTACCCTCCGGAAAGTCCAAGTGAGTCTAGTCAACGTCTTCTCCCGGTACAGTGGGACCTTCCCTCCATCATCACCTTGCGAAAAAATCCTAAATATTATGGCCACTAAGGTCACCAACTCGAAACAATTATACCCGGGGAACAGATCTACGATCCGATATACACACAAGGGTAGAGTAACTAGCTCAATCCCCTTGAAGGCTCCTTGATATAATCCAAGGTTTACCGACAAGTGACCCCGGGCTCCTCGAAAATGGTCTATCCGAGGTTTACCATTTTTAATACATGCACATCTGCTATCTTTCCCAATGAGATAGGTACGATTACCTCATTGGTTCCGACATGATCTCGTGCTTGACACTTTTAAGAAGAGCTTCCCAGAGCACAATTACAACAATTGGAATTTTTTCTACCACAAGATGCTATTGTTTGTTTAGTTGCTTTTGGAATGTTAACTACAACCTATTCCAAAGCACTAGCCTAATCTAAATTGGTGGAAACAGCCCTAGAAAATGTAAAAATTGCTAGATGAATTTTATTAAGCGCTATGTTATTTGGGTTGTTATTACTCAAAGGGTAAATGGATATGAAACCAATGGTGTTATGACCTCACCCAAAACTGAATGCAATCAAATATGATAATGTAATATTTTCAATTCGATGAATCCTAACTAAAGTAATGAGAGAGGTTCCATTCACTTCCAAACAATGCAAAAAAATTGATAAATAAGAGAAAAATATAAAAAAATTCTCTAATGCACTAATTTCATCAAGAAAAACTAATGCTTATCAATTCAAAAAAAATTTTGTTTTATTTTTTATTTTGTATGTTTTAAAACAAGCATAAAAATATGTAAATTCAAATCAAAAAGAAACTGATCTAAATCTACGATTGATTTTTCGAGAATGTAAACTATGCGAGTTTGTAATCTATGCACAATTCACTTGAAAACTATGCAAATATAATCTATGCAAGAGAATTCTCAAAACAGAAGATGATTCCAAATCAACAAAAGAATAACAAGACTAATATCCTTCACTAATGTAATCTAAGGAACCAATCAAGTGTAAGTCAAGAAAATTGGGTGAGAATTCCAAAGGTCAAAAGTAAAAACACTCAAAGGCGATTAATACTCGAACACAATTTGCAAAAATAAAAAGCAAAAAAGATGCAAAATTGTTAAGAGACTGAGACAAACCTCGAAGTAATGACCAAAGGAAATCAAAATAATAATTTCAAAAAAGAATATTCAAAACAACCCAATTAACTTAACGAGAGATCGAATGAGACCGTAAACAAGCTAACAAGATTTAACAACTAAGATAGATCATGGCAAACACAAAAGAATCGAGTAATTGGGCTCCTAAAAGAGAATTTTATTTTTTTTCAAAAATTTTTTCCAAAAAGTCTCACTAGGTGCCTTAATGGAAAATAGAGTGGTACCGCATTGTTTTGAACTAAAAAATGCAGAGGCTACTACACTATTTTCAAATGAAAACACGCGAAAGGCAAGGAAAAAACATAGAAAAAAATAAATATTCAACTTTTCTTTTCGAGGGATTCTTAAAAGTTTATCTACCCAAAACCAGTCTTAGATAAGTCAAATTTAGAAAAACTCTCAAAATCAAACTAGAAAAAAGAAAAAGGAAACTAAGTTCTAATTCCCCAGTACGAGTCGCCATTTTGTTACACAGATAAATCCTTCTTGCGGACAAGAACGATCTCCCTAGTATCCTAAGGATATCTAGAAACAAACAACTAAATTCAAACCATTTTCTCTAGACCATTTGTGATTCAGAATTATTAATAACAAAGTACGAGGATGTGCCCCTACCGAACTCCAACGCTTGATGTAATCTTCTATCCAATCGCTCCAAAAAGAGGTCACTTCAGACATATGAAACCTGCAATCAAAGACAAAAAAAAGGATTAAAAGCACTCGCAAGATATAATAATTGAGAAAACACTAATCTATCTTAGTGATCAAGGAATCTAAGAATTGAATTACTCAAATAGATACATGCACAATTCAATGAGAAAATGGAATCCATTTTTATTAACTTGCATAATAAGAAGTAACCTTACAACTATCGCCTTGATGTTATATAGGGTTCTTTCGGGATCCCTGAACAACCATTCCTCTCGGTTTGACAAGCCTTATTCTCCCCTGAACTAGCATGAAGTTATGGATATGAGTGTGTGATCATTCTCATACCAAGGATGACTAGTATAGAGAGTATGCTCTCTTAAGAAATTCTTCATCAATTAGCATATATATCTACCATTTACAAGCTACCCTTGAGACTGAAACATGAGCTCAATTTATAGGGAAATGGAGGTAGTTTCAGTTCCATGAAGAGGGGGATGGATTCCTCTCATGAAGGGATTTGAGCTCCAAATACCAAGGGATAAAACTCCATGAATGAAGGGATAGAGCTCCATGAGTGGAGGGATGAAGCTCGAAGCTGAACGTGCTTCTAGAAGCTTCTAGTTGGGAGAATATTCGACCAACTAGGCTTCTAGAACTTACTTTTTCCTTTATTTTACCTTTTACGGGGGTTTCGCAGTTTTTATAAGAAGAAAGTGTGGGATGTGTCAAAAGCTATAGAACAAATATCTCGCGGATCCGCAGGGCAAGGGCTAGGAAAAGTGCGGAGTTAGACTTTTTAGGGGTTTAATGAGCTTTTCTCCAATTCCAAGACTTGGTTTAGGAACTTTAGGGTTTTTGACCTCTAAGGGAGCAAAAATATAGGTAGTGATGAACCTATACGAACAGTCAAATGTCATGGTGACAAAATAACATGTAATAGCCTTTGATAGTGTTAGTCTTAAGGTTGAAATAATAAGCAAACCAACAAAAAAATATATTTAAAATAAAAAATCATATGGAACACATGTGGCATTAGCAAGCCCTATACTCCAAATTTTTGTTGTTTTGTTTCTCTTTGGGACTTAATTTTAAATACCATTGATATGTTATTGACCAATGGAATCTCCTGTTCTATTGCACAAGTGAATTAGTCGTATCCCCACAAATGGGCTCCTTCTTCCTTTAATGCGTGATATTTGCTTTATTTTTTTTCAATCACTTGGATATATGTGATATGTCAAATGAGGCTTTAAAGTCTCTTAGTTTGTTTAAAACTCAATTTACAATAACATTTAGTATCAAATCCCATCATCAAATACCACATTCAATAGGCCATGTGAGAATAATAACAAGAATTTAATGACCTTTGGCATGTCTTTAAGTGGTGCCTTAGTGGATAATTCAAGTAAAACAATATTAATGACCTTTCCACCTTGGAGATTTGACTTTCTTAACTGATTTTCAAATGGCCTCAAAAGGATAAAATCACAATTTTTCATCATTTTCACAAAATATGTCTTGTAAGCAAGAGAAGTCATTTGGATAGAGTATATATTATGCCTTGTGTGGAAGCTATATGTGTGTCAATAAATAGAAGTGTAGAGGAAAGCATGTGCAAGAGAATGAGATGTGTGAAGGCTCAAATGTGCAAAGAGGTGGATGGACATGGTTTGCTACACACTTATGAAAATGGCTAAGTATAGAGCAGATGCAGGGGTGGACTATCTTCAAAATTGAAATTGTGGAGAAAGTGGGAGGTGTATAGAGTGCGAGGACTATACTTCAAGTTTCAAAAGTTGTGCACATGACATTCTAAAAAAAATGAATAGCTATGGGACTTATGAAAATGAAATGAAAAGAGTAAGCAAAAACGTGATGATGATAATGATACATGGACATGGATCCACAATACTCTTTTTGTTGATTCTTAAATAGTGGTGACTTGAATTTTCTCTTTTTAAAAATCTAGCCTTATCCTTATTATTCCAAACCTTATGGGACTTCCATCTATCATTTGATTGCTTATAGCAATATTTGGTCTTCTAGATGGTGTAATCGAGTATATTAGGTTCATCAAACTCAATTATATTATAAAAAGGACTATGGTAATCCATTGAGAAAGAATTGTATCTTCACCTTCTAACCTTTAATGTATCTTACATACCTCAATAGTTATAAAACTTTGTTGACATAATCATTCATGGTGAGTTTTCCCAACTTGTGCTCATGGAAATCTCTAATTTTTTCCATTATAATATATTTTTTGATGAAATACTCCTTTTGAAGTACTTCTCAAATTGATTTCAACTCATACTTCTTTTATTGATTCTTTTGACATTCTTAGGGTCTTCCCACTAGATGGAAACCCTTCCACTCGAAGTTGAAAATGGCCACTATATCCTTTATGTTTCTTGAATATTTGAATGCGTAGAAGCATTTCCTCAATCATAGTAACCATGCTTCTACTTCCTCACCTCTCTTAATTTTATCATTGAATGTATGTGAATTTTTCCTTCTTGAACTCTTTAGGTAATGAACTCCTAGAATGTATATTCCTTATTTTCTATGGGGACTTAATGTTATATCATTTTTGATAATCATTCTAAAGTGGTTTTCTTCTCTCTAGAGGATTCTACCAAAGTGTCACCACTTGTGCCTCTTGTTACTCTTATTCATTTTTTCTTCATAAACTTCTTCCCTATGTTACTATTTTCTAGCCCGTGCTTCTAAATTTGTAATTAGCTTTGTACCTTTATTTTCTTGATGCCTCTTTGTATTATTAGCAATTGGTCCTTGTTGCAAGTTCTTTTTTATTTCAAACAAACTCTGCAACAATACTACTTTCAATTTAGTCTATTTCTCCTATCTATAATGAGCCTTTCATTATCATGTCTACAACTCTAAAGTTCAACCTTCAAAATTCTCATTGCTTCAACCAAATATAAAGGAGTTTCTATCAGCTACATCTCATCTAATTCTTCATCTCTCGATATGGGAGGTCTCTCCCATATTGTGTTGTGTCATTTTGCCGATATTTCTTTAGTTCATGGTATTCTAAGTTGCTAAAACAACAAGTCACCATTAGCCAATCATATCATTCAAAATGCATGTATAAAATTAGCCTTCATAATGATATCATTGGCCTCTATAAGTACAAAACTTGGACTATTCTTGCTACAATTCACACCTTGAAATTTTTTATTAGTATATCAGTATAATTAAATTTCTTGTAACATTCAAAGTTATTTTAGCACTAAAAAAAATATGTTGTACCTTAAGTTATTTATAGTTTTAGACACAAAGTAAGGAAAAAAACATAAATATTTTTTTTGTGAGAGATTAAGGAAAATTTATAATCTGTCATTTTTTTCAATTACAAATTTCAATCATACATTATCTCAACATACTATAATGACTAGAGGAAATAACAATTGGGTCAGTTTTATGCTTGTGTGGCATGATGTTAGTTCTAATCGCTACCACTATAACCTTTAGGTTCATAATGTATGCCCCTTCCATAAACACAAGTAAATCAAGGGGATTTGAATCTCAAATCTCATGGTACATAATGCGTTGAATTACCACGATGCTAGCCAATTGGGCTTCCCAATAGGGGCTTATCTCAACATTCTAGTTACCATCATTGAAAATTCCATTCTCCTAAGCACATATAGCCTTATCTTTGAATTATAAGACTTTCATCTCTGCTAACGAATACTCTTCATCAAAAATCAAACAAGACTCATCCATAATCTTCAACACAGGAAACCATGTATCATATCATCATTACTTAGAACTCGAGAAAATCAAGCCGATACAAAGTCAATAATATCAGCTTATTAACAATCGTATCGATGCTCTCCCCCGAACCCTCTCGCTCCGCATCTTCATATAAATTCTCTTATCATCAATGCATACGCGACCGTGTCTCCGTGGAACCGCGTGTATACGCGATTTTTGTTCTATCGAACTCGTAGTATGGAAAGTGAAACATAGAAAATTTTTCACATTCCTTCATCTCCCCCACTGAACTTGTACTTCCCGTATCTGTCTTCTTCATATCATATGCTCGTCAAAAAATACATATAACCGTAATAATCAAATCAACCATGAGAGCTATCATACATTGCTCCCCCGTGACGATACAATACTAAATCTCATAATGTATCCCACATCATTCCCGCAATCAATCGCAGAAGTAAGCTTCGAAGCGGATGGTCATGAGTAGGCCTGCATTCCCTACGTTTTCGACCGGTCCTCCTTCTTTTTCCATATTTGATTGAACTTCTCAATCTGTGTGTCGAAAATTGTCCACTTTCTCGTATCCGTTCACCCTCGCATTCCTTTTCTACATGTCCATACTTGTTACAAGAATAACATCTCATGTGTCCGCAGAAATAAGCATAAGAATCATAATGAGTATTTCTAATCTCCCTCCTTTTTACAATCAATCGCTTTATGTCCATACTTGTTACATAAAAAACAATATCCCTTGAAGAAACCAGAGTACTTTTCTATGTAGGATCCCGTTAGTTTGTGGTCGAAATGATCTCGCTTCTCGCAATTTGCCTGCAACATGCCCATAATTATGACATTTAAAGCATTCAACATTATCTGAATCGATTTCCTTTGAGATTTCATCATTGTTGGTTGACCTTTTGTCTCCTTTCAACACTTCGAGTTTTGCATTGACATCCTCTCGAATTTTTAGCACTTCCTTGTGAGCTAGATTCTCCTTTATGCAGCTTTCATGGAAACCAAGACCAAGTTTGATAGCAGAGACCTTTGATTGCTCGTAATATTGTCCAAAATATTAGTACTATCATGAAACCTCAAAAGTTTAACTTTTTCTTCTAATTTACCTTTTGAGAATGTTTACCTCAATCCTCCAAGGCTTGACATTGCTTTGTCATGCTTTCTTTCTTTCCTTCTTCCATCTTCTACTTGATCCTTCGCATTTAGAATCTCTTCTTTCAACCAATTTCTCGTTTTCTTCACATGTTTGTTGCAGCTCTTCATTCTTCTTATTTGATTTTTCCGCATCCCTTTTGAGAGAGATGATTTGGGCTTCTGCCTTCCTTTTTCAAATGATAGAGGTTCTTCATTCTTCTTATTTGATGCTTTCAAGATTTACTTTCGTAGAGATATGTTTTTCGCTTCAAGTTCCGCATTCTTTTTTATTTGATTTATCCAGGTCTTCTTTGAGGGAGATAATTTCAAATCTTCAAGGCTTTTCACTTCGATTGGCTACTGCATCCTCATGAGTCTTTGATGTGATTTCTATCTATCCCTTCATTGTTTCTATCTTTTCATTCATCCTAGAGATCACATCTTTGTAGATAGATTCATTCCTTTCAAATTGACACCAATCATTACTTTCATTATTTGCTTCTAAACTTTTAACCTCTTTAGATGATTTTTGTTGATCTTCAACTTTAATCTGTGGGCCTTCTTCTAGATCCATACTTGTTACTTTCACTATCTTTGCATATACGGAGTAAGTGAAATACAAGAACAACGATCAACACCATTGCTTGCACAAAGAAGATTACAAGGACCCCAATCACTACCTCGATTCATCTTCTTCAATTTCATGCTATACATGTTTCTCGAGATTTCTCCTTGCTTCGAGCAAGCCCTTATTCTTTTGCTTCTTTGCCATGAGCACTTTCGGATCATGGTTAGAATCTTCTTCATCTTCACTCGGACACTCCATCATCATCTTCATTTGCATAATAACTCTTCCTCTTTTCAAATTGTTTCCCTTTACCATGGTTTTCTCTATAAGGACATTTAGCAAGGATAGTGACCAACTTTTCCACACTCAAAGCATTTGAAGGGAAGCTTACCTTTGAATCTTCCAAGTACCTAGTTGGAGTTTTCTCACAAAATTTGCTTATTCTTCTTCGGATATATAGCCGGATTCTTTGACAACTTCCTTTTCTTTTCCTTTTGCGTACGCCGTAAAAGCAGCCTTTCTTTGATTTGAGAAGGACCTCCTTGTCTCATTTCAAAAGCGATCGCGAATACCATGTAATTGAACAATAGTAAGAGTTTGTAGATCTTGCCTTTCTTCAATAGCCGAAACTTTAGAGTAAAATTTTGAAGTCAAGGATCTTAAGACTTTTTCCACTGTAGTAGTATCGCTATGGTTTCACCCAAATTTCTCATTCGATTTACAATATCGTCCGGTACGTAAGAAGAAATGGGAAATACTCTCATCACTATGCATCTTCAAATTTTCATATTCAATTCTAAGAGTTTGGAGTTTTTCACTTTTTTACCTTTGTGTCTCCTTCATAACTCGGAATGATTTTGTCCCATATTTCTTTTGTGAATTTAGCGCATCACCTTAGCAGAGTCCGGGGTTTCGGACATGCTTCCTAATAAGACATTCACCGCTTTGGCATTGATTTCATACTTCTTCCTTTCTCACTGCATCAAGTAGGAATACTTGACGGGTATTGATAACCTTCTTCCACGATTGCCCATACATCCGCACCAAAAATTTGCGGATATGTTTTTGTTCATACCTTCTAGAATATCGCATTGCTTCCATTGAATAGAGGTGGCTTTATAGACATTACTCCTTCAAGACTTCCCATCGCGACGGATCTCCTTCAAGCGATCAAGCTTACTGAGATGAGACAGCTCGATACCAATTCGTTGGGAAAAATGCGAGAGGGGGTGAATCGAGTATTTACTACATAATCAAAAAATTTTTACTTTTTCATTCCTTCAAAACCCATATGCTACTTTCCCTGAAGCCAACTAGCGTATACACGCGGATATCCCTTCATAAAACTCGCGTATACACAGATCTACATATGCCATTAAATATTTACTATATCATTCCATCATTCATTCATTAGATGTTCTATAAACAAGAAAAAATGTGCGATAAGAAAAGAATAAACCATCACACATAAGCATCACACATGAACACCGAGATTTTAGGTGGAAACCCAAGTCGGAGAAAACCACCATCACAGGTTGCTCGACCTTCAATATTTTATTATAGAGAAAACATCTTACAACATATGTGCTCTGCAGACTCCTACCGACATGCGAGCACCCACCGCGCTCGTTTACCAGACCTCTCCCCGGAAGGGAGCTACAACCCCCCGACTCGTTTACCGAGCCTCTCCCGGAAGGGAGCTGCGACCCCCCGATCTCATTTACCGACTCTCACCTGGAAGGGAGCGCTACGACTGGTCTCGTTTACCGGCCTCTCTGGAAGGGAGCTACAACCCCCGACCGAAGGCTACGACCCTCGGCACCACCTTGGACCACGTTTCATCAATTTTCACACCTTTGGATCCAACAACTTCAAAAGAGCACAACTTGTCAGGCCACATTTCATCATATTTTCGATCGACCCACTCCATATATTTAAGCACGATCAAACATGAAACTGATACATATAACTCATCGACATATATCGAGAAACCGGCGACAGATATCGGACATTTCTTACACATACTTCGAGCTAACCCAGTTTGCATACGCGCTTTCTCCCTTCGAAATCGATCGCGCATATACGCGCATCCATTCTCATAAAACATCGTATACTTCGTGCAAATTACGTATCCAATTTCGCTTTGCGCATACGCGCTTTCTCTTCATCAAAGCCGCGTATATACGTGCTTCTCGCTGCGAACTAGCGTATGGTTCTTTAGACATTTAGGACATTGCATACTTCTTCGAATCGGATATATTACTCGAGATTTTACCCTTTACTTCAAGATGTGATGTTTGCCTCATCTCGTAATCTAATCATTCCATCAGCGGATCTGCAAGTACAAATACATTTCAGCATCTAGATACCCTTCTTCATCATTTTCTTCATTGGTGCATCATAGATTCAGCATCTATCATCAAACCTTTACCCTTTCCATACGATATACTTCACATAGAAGTATTCATTCAAGCTCAGTACATCTTGCACCCACACTCATGATTTTCACAATGAATTTCTTCTCTTTATATAGGTTTACCCTTTTTCAATACCATGAGCCAAAACCACATTACATCCGATGGTATTCTTGGACTGGGGTCATTTAGACGAATCATTACCCAATGCAATGGGTCAATACCATGGTGGTTACCCCCGGTTTTGTACTTTATGAGCGCTTTTTTCCCATACGCGACTTGGCACGTTGATTTTCCGCGTGCATACGCGACTTCCCCTAGACAAATCCGCGTATGCCTTGAGACATACTCTTTTCATCATAGATCTAGCATATATTGAATTTCTTTCTTCATTCTCCTTCGTACTCACCTTGTAGATACATCGTATTTACTTCATCAAGAACATATTCTATCAAACACAACTTCATCAAGTAAGATGCCATCATCTTCATCAAGTGGGTTGTCATTCAAGGACAACACTCGGCATCATATTGCTCAACTAACATCATTTCACATCGCATTTACATCATTTACCAAGTCCATCGAGTCAAGAATAAATTCATCGGTGGATTGCCATCAAGGACAACACATGCCAATACTCTCATGTCTTCATCTTCATTTAGTGGGTTGCCATCAAGGACAACACTCGCATGATATTGCCAACACGCACATGGCGAGGTCAAATATGAGGGCATCCTTTGGTTTAAATAGTGGGCTTGTTTGTGCTCGTGAGTCACCATTGATCCGAGATCAATGGAGACCACGTACCCTTTGATCTGCACGTGAGTTAACACAAAATCCACTCCTTCTAGTGTACCTTTGAAATGCAAATGCTAGTTATTTAAGTTGATCTAAACTAGTAATTATTTTTTCAAATTAAAGATTAAAATATATTAGTGTGAGACTTCATTTTCGACTAGTAACATCATTGTCCACCATAATCTTCGACTAACCATGGTATGGTTACGTGTATCAATTATTAGGATTATGTTTACTTAGTTTGGTTTGAGTTTGTTGAGGAAGTTGAGAGATTCTCTCAACTTCTCTCTCTAAGATTAGAATTAGTTGGATCCGAGTTCAACAATATATACGTATGTAATCTCTATTGATTTGGTGTGCAATAATACAGATCTGTTATTTTGTGTGTATCTCTCGCTCTCATAATTTCTAATATGGTATCAAAGAAGATTCTAGCTTGATTCCCTCATGGGAATGCGAGGAAGATGTGAGCTTCTAGACAATCGATTCTCTCGTACATAAGCATGAGAGTGAAATGTTTTATTTTTTTTATATAGTTGTTGTTTGATTCCGATTTCCAGTGTCACTTCGAAGGAGATTTAATTATTACAACATCACGTTGCACCCACATTTCATGAGAAATACAATAGCTTTTTCCAGATTTTTGATTGATCTCTTTCGCAATTCGACCCGTCGGCCTCTTGTACGGGACCCCCGCGGCTTGCGCGGCCTCACAAAGCAGGGAGGCTAATTCATTCATTCGGATTTTCGGCTTGAGGCATTCATATCTTTATCACCTCCATAATTCTTCTTTATCCCCGCAAAATTGGCTAGATAGAAATACCTTTCGGAATCCTCATTCACATGCTTCCTTCATGCATTAATTTTTCGTGGTTATGGAGGCGATGAAGAGAAAGCATTTCGTCCACCGGCTCCAACAACAAACTCGAAATATTGGGCGAGTCGATGACCGATAGCGCTATGAGTCTTGTGGAAGGGAAGCTGAAATGGAGGAACTTTGTTATTAGATTGAAAGGAAGTAATAATGGCGAGAGGTGCTCTCATGTCCACAAAATCCGGTCGGTTTCACTATGATCCGATTAGCTATTCCTTCAATTTCGACGATGGCTCTCAAGAGGAGGAAGAATATGGTTATCAAGGGTTCTCTGCTCGCTTCACAACCCCGATTGTGAAGCCGAGGGAGATGGATACCGTTGAAACCGGAGCTCATCTACGCGCTTGGGTGAGCAGGTCGCACATTTTGCATTCCCATGCGGATCGATTCTCTCCACCGAAGAAGGGCAGTAATGAGATGGGTTTCATTAAACAAGCCAAACGAGATGGGAACTCCGAAGCGACCTCGGATTTTGACACCAAAGCCATGCATTTAGAAGGTAATTTGGTGTATTATGATGATATTCATATAGAGCTCAAAATATTTGTGGACGATGTCGTCGTCAAACATGGGATGGATAGTTGAGGTGGAGTAGTAAGTTGGGACGGATAGTCCTAATTGTATGAAAATTTCATATTATTAGGCGAGTGGCGTTAAGGCCTACAATGTCATTGTTTTTTATATGATAATCCAAGGAATCGATTTCAAATCCGCCGGAAGGGCTGATATCCGGGTTTTCTCGCTTCATAACAATTGGAATCGTTGTCTCAATGACAATGGCGCCTACCATTAGGCCATCGAGTTCGAGTCTTGGGCGCTACTGTGATACTTGCGAGTTCTAGCTTTATTTATAAGTATAAGAAAGACAATTCGAAGGAGTCATTTGTAATATCAACATTGTTGTGCAAGGAGAGAATCACCCTCACATCGTGGAGAACATTCACCGGAGTTGTTTTGATCCGGATCTGCGGATGTGAAAGTGTTTTGAGAAGTCCAACATTGGATTTGCGGGTTTATCGGTGAAAGTAATGTTTTTTTGGTTTGTAAAAAAATTTATTGCGGAACCAATCAATGAACATTATCATAATCTAAATTAGTGGTTCTCAATGTTCTTCGGTGCCGAGAGAATGTATCGATAATTTGATTGTGAGAATCTATTATATGTTGTAGACTCTTGTTGTACTTCGGTTCTCCAAGGTCGACAATTACGAGTTACCTTTACCTTGTGAGTTTGTAAGTGTGTAAAGGTCACTTTGTAGGATTGATCGCTAATCATATTACGTACCTAGAATATTTTCCTATACGACTCTTGAAATTTATTCTTCGGGGGTTATTTCATAGATGGAAATATGTCAATAGGATAGTTCGGTGTCGAGACTCTTCTTCGGGGGTGTCAAGAATTTTTTAATCTTACAAATTCAGCATTCTTTGGTCGAAGTAGGTGTACTTTAAATGAGTTGGAAGGTAGGCTCGAAGATGTGAAGAAAGAAAGAGCAAAACCTAGAAGAATGCAGAGTGGGTAGAGTTGCTAATGAAGACCAGATCAAACAAAGAGACGAAAGTTCAAAGTGTTGTAATTCATTTATAATTGTGATTAAGTATTATATGTTTTGTAAAGTAAGCATTAAGGGAGGGTATTAGTATTTGTTAGGATTATGCTTAGTTTGATTTGGGTTTGTTGCAATTTTCTCTAGAATACAATTAATTTTAACGTCGAAATTGAGTTGGGAGAGATGTGTAGTGTGATGGCATTTGAAGATACGAGGAAAGTTGCGTACCGGTGGGTTACGTGAGGTGTGTTCCTCATTATGTACAAGTTGTTCAATTATCAATTATTCACATTAACGTGCACCACATGAATGGTTGGTGACTATTGAATTATTGTTGACTTCATTATATAAGAGTATTTGATCATTGTGAGTAGAAGCCTTTGAATGATCAATTATTATTACCTATTGCCTTCATACATAGACGTCTTTAGAAGGGCATGGATAATTTTACTACTTTTTTCAATATTTTTTGTTTACCATTTTTTCTTATATGGTATTTTTGTTTTATATTTTTTAAATCAAATAAAAAAAAATATTTATATAAGTGAAAGTTCTAATAAACTACGTACTGGGTAAATGCGCGAACGAGTGCACCTACTCCCCCAAGTTTGGTTACAAATGGCTTATGACGTAAGAAGGTTGGGGGGCCCAAGCCGGTGGTCTAAATATCTCCGGGAAATTAAAAAATCCCAGCCCAAGACCGGACTTTTTCTCCGGTGCATTCTCCACAATAAGGTTCCAACGTGGGACTTTCTCGCAAAGAGAGGGAAACGGGGGCCGAGTTGGTGTTCCCCCGTGCAAGACTCGCCGAAGAAACTTTACAACACCTCTTCCTCTTCTCGCCCCTTTAACTCCATCCTTTGGGCGAGAATCTTTGAGATTGACCAATATTCCCTTGAGGTGGCACGGTGAGGACTTTTCTCGGGCTTGGAATTCTTGGTGGCAAGAGGCTCCCGATGATAAAGTCGGGGCTTTCCCTCTACGTATAGCTTGGGGGGACATGGATTGCACGCAACATGGTGATCTTCAATGAGCATCTCTTTCCTTTAGCTAGGTTGGCAGCAGAGGGAGCCGCAATTTTTGATAGTATTCCTACTCCTTCTACTACGAGTTCAACTCGCAATATTCACTCGAGGCTATTAATGAGTCGATCCCCGTGGGCTTATTTTGATGGGGCTTACGGTGGTAATGATTTATGTGGTCGTCGGTCTCGGTCATTCATCTCACTCCCGAAAACTCTCTACATGCCTCGCCTTGCCTTGGGCAAGGGTCTAATAACTTTGTTGAACTCAAAGCTCTCCATTTGCTTCTCTCGTCAGGGCTAATATCCAAACATATGAGACAGCATTCAGATTTTTTGTGATTCTAGAAATGTAGTAAATTGGTTCAATGGGACTCAGAGCAGTGCAGGGAATTTCATTTTATTACCTTTACTTAAGGAGATTCGTCATCTTAAAAAAAATTTCTTCCGAGATCTCTCGTTGTTCACATTTACTAGGAAAGGAACCGGGAAGCAGATCGATTATCTAAAGAAGGTGCTCGCATGCTCGGGGGTCCCTGGACGAGAATCGAGGTGGTGAATGGGGTTGTTCATGCTCGTGAACAGTACGTCTTTTGTTTAAATTATGCCATGTTATTTCTTATCTATATATATTTGACTCATAAAAAAACTTTAAAAACAACTACTATATTGAGTCCAGACTCGTTTTCCTTATGTAAGGAGGTTACGGGCTCCATTTTTGTTTTCTTTTTTGATATACTCGTGATGTGCGGGATAGTTTCTACCGCCGACTCTTTCTTTGTGATAGTGGAGCTACGGTTTTTCTCGTGCTTTTTTCTCTTTACGCTCTCATCTCGGTTAGCACGGCGATGATGAGCTAAAAGAGATGCACCGATGATCGCTTCCGGCTATTTTTTGGTTCTTAGGGGCACGCTATCCATACGCACGGTGTGTATAAGCAGCCTATGTCTCCATCTCCTCTCGCAAAAGGGAATGGCTCTGTTTTCGAAATGCTATGCATATGTTCTGAAAACTATCTATTTAATATAAAGTTCGTTTTTTTTCAGTGGAGAAAAAAAAGTGAAAGTTTAATTTTTTTTCATTTTTTTTATTAAATTTAGAATGTAGAATTGAATATATATAGTATATAATAACACACATTTTTTCAAATGAAAACAAGTTCCTTTGTTTATCCTTTTGTTTCCATAAAGATAAAAGAAATTGTAATTCCGATTTCAATAATTGTTAATGCGATTTCTAACTAGCTTATCTCTTTTGATTATTCACCACCTTTGCTAATTCCTTATGTTTTTATTTTTTATTTTACAATTGTTTGCATGATTTTTATGGACACCGAGACTCATCGAGATGATGAATTTTACATGTAGATCCTCTTTTTTTGTAACAACTCTTGGTTAAAGTTTTATGTAATAAAATATAATAAAGGAAAAAAAATAATAAGACCAAGGTCATGGGTCACATATTCCAAGTTGAATGTTGGGAAAACACTATAGTGGACATCCCTTGTGGTTTATTATGGCTAAGGAAATTGGCAATGATATTGGAAAATACGAGAGGCAATAATTGACATTTAACTATGAAAATAAAGGAAAATAGGAGAAACGTGAGATGAAGAGACACAAATTTGTATGCAAAGGAAAATTAGAGGAAAATGAAGAAAAGAGAGGCGTCAATGATAAAAAGGCATAAGATAAATAGTTCACAGCTTTTGTCGGTTTTAGTTTTGGCTCTCTTACACTCTTTGCACACTTAGAGCATCCTTGAAGCACTTTAGAATTCACTTGGATTTGGACAAAGGCAAGCAAGCAAACAAAGGAAAGAAAATGACAAGAAAAGGAACACAAAGGGAAAGCAAAGAAATGTAGGATCAACAACTTTAGTAGGAAGATTTTGCAGGTAATAGGTTGCATGTATTATTTCATTGTTGGGATGTGAATGCATAGTATATGTATTTATTTATTCTGTTAATTTGTTGTCATTGACATGGGTTTTTCCCTAGTTTGACGAGTGGTTTCAACCTTGTCTTGCCATTTCTTGGTTAACCATGGTGTGACGAGATTCATTCTTGGTTGAGCTTTAGCTTGCTCGGAAGGTTTTAGATCCGAGTGAGGTGGTCTCGGGAAAATCCCAAGGGTTGGGGTGGAGATGGTTTTTCTTCAAAGAAGCCCTTAGCAGGTGGGTGGAGACAGGGGAAAATTCCTCAAGGTATGGTGAAGGAATTCTAAGGCAGCGAAAGATTTTTTTTCGTTTTGTGATCTCGGGATCAATTTAGGTGAGATCACAATAACTTGAGGGTGGAGGTGTTTTAACCTCTCGAGTCCCTAGTTGGTTATGTCTTTGTTTATCTCATGAGATCTATCATTCATGCTTGGAATATGGCACGGGGTTTATTGGTCGAAAGAAATATTTACTTCAGCCCAATCTTTGGTCAAGTGGTACGTGGAAGTCCCCGACTTGGTTGGATTTTTTCATATGTAACAATGAGATATTTTCTAATGTGATTAATGAACACATGTACTTGTTATTATGTTGATTTCATGACATATTTCTTATGGTTTCTATTATGGTTATATGTTGGTTATATGCATGGTTCTATGATGTGTTCTAGCTAGGGATCTTGTTCATGATTTGATAAGTTAATAAATGGTTAATGAATGCATGGGATAAACAAAGTGTTGTTGGAGTTAGCTTGAGAGGGAATTGAGTTTTTCTCGGTGATTCTCGAAATGAAGTTCAAACTCTTATGATCAGATATGCATTCATGATATGTAGCTTTTATGTTTACCATATGTTTGAAGAAATGTTTGTCATGGATTATACATAGCTAGGTCAAGTTCTTTTTTCAAGTTCTATATGGCTAGCATTTTTTAGCATCTTGTTTATGTTTACGGAAAGTTACGGGCACTTATAGGTTGTGGTCCAGAGGCTAGCCTAGAAAAGTGGCTCGGATCTTAGAACTCGTTGGCACATAACTGGAGTTTTTATGTCATAATTGCATGGAAGCAAGCATGTGAGTGCGGTTAAAGCCTTCAAATTGCATGCATGAAATGTCAAGGGTGTGGTTATGGAGCTAAGTCAAAGAAAAAGGGTTCTCACTTAGGGATTGATCACTTGGGGTGGATATTTGGCTCCCGAGTGGGTTGTGGTCCCTAAGGGATGCTAGAGAGGTTTTCGGTTTGTAGGCCCCACTTCCATCATGGGAACTTGGAGGTTCGATCATGTCAGAGTGACACTTAATTCATTTTTTACCCTAGAAGGCTTGTAGATGTACGGTAAATGTGGGGGTGGGGTGTTACACCTTTCTTCCCCATATATCATTTCATTTATAAAAAACAAATATCATTAATGCATATGTAAAATATAATATTAAATTCAAAAAGAAACTAAAATCCAGAAAAATGGATAAAATGATCACAAAACCCATGATTGTCTTGAACAACGAGATAACCCCCCATCATAATAAAAGCACAATAGCAGTTGTAGCATGGCGATTACAGTGATATGGAACTAAAATTTCATTGCTAATATTGATGCCATCTTCATTCATGTTGTTCCTTTTTTTTTGGTGGATTATCCAAAAAAGAAAAATTCCTTGGGAAAGAAATAGGTTGACAACCTCGCAACACATATCCTTTGTTTTTATTTTTTTAGACTTTTTGAAACAAACCCAAAAAAATGCCTTGCATTTTGTAACTAAATTTCATTTTAGAAGCCTCCAAATTATGACTTGTAATTCATTTTAAACCATGCTAAGTACCCTTATGTGGAGCCTTCTCTCCATTTTAGGGTAAATTTTCCCCATTTCCACCGAGTGTGACCTTTCATCAAACAGTTGGTGGGAAACCTATAAAACCCTCAATTTCCCCCCCAAATTTGGCCCAACCAAGCCCAATGTTGGAAGCTAGGCTCTGATACCAAATCGATAAAGTCCCCAACCTCACGCCAACAACACTACGCATCCATAACAAAAAAAATAATATTTTTTTCCATAAGTTACCATGTGCATGGCAAATTATAATTAACTAATCATTGAACTAACATCTACCACATACATATATTTTACATCGCACACGAAAAATATCACATGTACCACAACAAAAAACATAAGGCACTTATCTGATCACACATATTAGCATGATTACACAGTTGAGTAATTTATAAAATTATGTGAAACCCTAGCTAGGGTTATAGTCCATACCCCTCAAATTATAAGGTTAAGCACACACATACAAAGGTGAGATACACAAATACCAAAACTGCCCCAACTTAGGGTTTACCATCGGAGCATATAAAAAGCATACAAAGACACCCATAAGTAATTTCAGGGGCACATAACACATGAAATTCATAAAAAAATATAAAGTATACACGACATAATTACCAAATAATCACATACAGTTACTACACGAAACCATAGAATTAGGGTTTCTCTCTATTTTAGCTCAAAAAATATCAAGCATAAACAAATAAAATGATATAGGTAAATATGAGGCACTTATCTATATAAAAGAGGTTGATTGGTAATGGGATTGTTGAAATTTGGTACCGGAGGGACGAGTGGTTCCCTAAGGCTTTGATCTTTGACCTAGGGGAAAAAGTGTCCAAAAGAATTTAATTTTTCTCCTAAAGTGACTTTATAATTTTTATAAAGTCAAATCTAATTTTAAAGTGACTTTAAGTGATAAAGTTACTAAAGTGACTTTATAAAGTTATAAAGTCAAATCTTAATTTAAAAGTGACTTTAAGTGATAAAGTTACTAAAGTCTAATTTTAAAGTGACTTTAATAAAGTCAATGTAAAATTAGAAAGGAAAAGTGACTTTGGAAATAAATGACTAAGTGGGTCTTTATTAAAGTGGGGTGAATTAAAAAATAGAAAGTGAGATTTAAATGAGCATTTAATCTCAACCCTAGATCTCAATCTATTTCGACCCATTGGATTTAGGGATTCCCCCAAAAAGTCACTTAGGGTTAGGTTAAAGGAGGAAAAGGAGGAAAAGATCATTATTCTTTCATGAGCAGATTGAGTAGATTGAGAGAAGGAGAGCAAGAGAGCAAGGGAGATTTGCGGGGCGATGAGGTGAAGGAGGCAGCAACTTGGCACACATTCCAAGGCAAAGGTGCCTAGCAAGTCCGTACGAGCAGAGTTTGGCACACATTCCAAGGCAATTTTTGGCACGATTTCTAGAAGACAGTACAATAGCCTTTTGGCACGATTTCCAAGAGGTCATACAGACAGTTTGGCTCGGTTTTCGAGGCAAACGAGGAGTCGTTCTATTTGGCACGAATTTCTAGGCGGGCCGTACGACAAGTGGCTGTCCTTTTGCACTGAAATCAAGGCAAAATCTGTACAGCAAGTTTCGTTGTCCTTTTGGCACAAAAATCGAAATCCATACGGTAGCATTTATTGATGTTTTTCACAGATATCGAGGTGGCCGCATGACCGCATTTATTGCATATTTACGGGCATGAAAATCGAGGAAATCCGTACGACATTTATTGTTGTTCGCTCGTTTGCACATTTTCCGAGGCGGTGGTTAAGCAATCGGAAAACGAGATAAGTTGTAAAAGTTTGCTTGCTGATTTTTTCGTCGAATATTTCTCACTTTGTAAAAAAGCATTTTCCGTAAATAAGAAGGAGCTTTCGAACTAGTTTTCCCCAAAAGTTGTAGGGGGTTTTTCCGAGGGTCATGTTGACCAAAAATATCCGTGTCAAATGTGTGAATGACTCGTTTTTTATGCTTGCTGATTTTTAATTCTACATTTTCCAGACGATTCGAAAAAAATTCCAAAATTTGTGTTTTCGGCAAAATTTATTTTCCAGTTTGTTAAATGTATGGATATGGGAAATGGCATTTAACTATTTTTGGAGTAATAAGGTGAAAACTGAAAACCGGGGTGGGAAACTATAAATTTCTACATGGTATCAGAGAATGAGTGCTAAAGAGCAAGTAGTGGGACAGCAAGGAGGAAAATTACGCACTGCTGATTTTTTCACTCGTAAAATTCCAAAGCAAGCTGATTTTTCACAAACAACGAGCTTTTATCTTTATTACGAAAGCAGTTATTTTTTCGCCTTTAGGACAGCATGATGTCTTTGGGATCGAGGGTGGAGGATAGGTTCGATGGGCATTCCAATTACAACATTTGGAAGGAGAGAATGCGAGTATCTTTGAGGAGGCAAAAGTCCGGGACATTATGGTGCATACCACACATAACCCCGTAAATGTGCTCTACCGATGCTACTCGGCTGGCAACATATAATAAAAAGAACAACAAGGGTAAGAGATTGATTCTAGACGGAATCAAAGACGATTGCATTCCTCATGTGAGAGGGAAGAGAAATGCTCATGAGATGTGGACAGCATTGTCCAATCTTTACCGCAGTACCAATGAGAACCGGAAAATGGTCCCGAAGGAGAAGTCGAAGACCATTAAGATGGTCAATGATAGTGTATGTGGATATCTCACAAAGATTACTAATGTGAGAGATGAGTTGGCAGCGATTGGAGAGGCCATTCCACCCACCGAGTTGGTGCGGATCGCATGAATGGCCTCCCCCATTCATGGATGAACTTTGCTGATGGGGTTTGTGCACTTGAGACCCTTCCCACATGGGAGAGGTTTTGGGATGATTACATTCGTATAAAGATCGAGGGAAAGGTCGGCTTGGGGCAGCCAAGCCGGTTGAGCGAGGATGAGGATGTAGCATCGTGGCGTGACGCAAGAAAGGCAAAGGGAAGAAGCGGGGTTCCACAAGCAATGGTGAGGGCAAAGGCAAAGGTAAAGGTAAACGGGATAACACACAGAAGGACTATTCCAAAGTGAAGTGTTGGAATTTTTATAAGATGGGACACTATGCGCTGTGTGTGTCCGAGAAGAAGAAGAAGAAGGGGAAGAACCGGAGCATGGCAACTTCGAGCGAGAGGTTGAGGACTTTGCATATCGTTTTGACCGGGAGTTTGGGTTCACCGTGCATGTGAGTCCTCTAGTGCGGGATTATCTGCCATAGAGGTTCGTAGGGAGCATGCATTTCCCTCGATTAGCGGAACATCTTCGGGTATCCGGTATGTGGACAGGTGGGGCTTCACGTCACATGACAGGGAGTCCATGAGTACTTCTCGCAGGCTTTCGTGAGAGTGGCACCGATGTAGAGGTAGTACTCGGTGATGACAGGAGTTGTTAGAGCAGCTCGGTGTGGGAACAATGACATTTCGAGAGGGAGTCCAAACCTCCCTTGAAGGTGTCAAATGTTCTTTATGTGCCGGGGATGAGGAAGAACCTCATATCCGTCTCGGATTTGGAGGATAGAGGATATGAGGTGACCGTTCGTGAGGGAGGATAGGTGTTGATGTATCCCAGGCACTCTAGTTGATTCAGCTAGAGTGATAGGTGTACGCCATGCAAAGGTGTACAAGTTTGCATTTCAATCCCTTTTGGCATTGAGCGAAAGTAGTACCGGGCGAAGAGCTAGCAGGTTCCGAGTTGTGTGAGATTTGGCACCACGGGATGGGGCACATGTATCATGGAGCCTTGAGGATTTTGCGGGAGATCACTACGGGTGTGCCGCATTTCGATGCGATCACTTTGATACTTGCAGAGGATGTGCGATGGGTAAGTTTACCAAATCCCCTTTTCCCAAAGACGGTGATAGCGAGCGACCGGGATACTTGATTTGATTCATTCCGATGTGAGCGGTCGGATGTCTCATGTTTCCTTGAGTGGATATGAGTACTATGTGTTATTCATTGATGATCACTCCCGTAAGGACCCTGGATTTATTTCTTGAAGACCAAGAGTGAGGTCTCCAAGCGGTTTCGTGGAGTTCGTAGCTCTTGTGGAGACACTGGGACGAGTGCCCGGAAGATCAAGTCCCCGAGGGTCGGACAATGGGGGAGAGTACACCCTTGGAGAGTTTGTTGAATATTGTGCGGAGGTAGGCATTAGGAGGGAGTTCATCGTTCCCTTACAACCCCGCGAAATCGTGGGGTTGTGGAGAGGAAGAACGGATCCATCGCAAGGGTCTGCCAAAGCCATGTTGCATGATCAGGGGGTTGCCATTGTTTTTGTGGGCTTTGAGGCCATACAACATGTACTCGTTTATTTGCGTAAAAAGAGTCCGCATCGTGCCTTGGGGCACATGACTCGTGAGGAGGTCAAGCTTTACGGGAAGAAGCCTAATATTGGTCATCTTCGTATCTTTGGGTGCATCACATACTCCTACATACCCAAGGAGAAGAGGACCAAACTAGAGCCCACCTGGCGAGAGAAGGGTATCTTTGTGGGCTACGGTGAGACCTCCGAGGCCTTTCAGATTTACATTCCCGCGCGAGGAAAGTTGTTGTCGCGGGATGTGAAGTTCGAGGAGGACGGGGCCTTTAGGAGGTCACGGGAGTTAGAGTATACGGATCGGCCCCGGACCCTCGACGAACGCTGAGTCGGGTGCAGGGGATCCGATGGGCAAGGATTAGGAGGATTCGTAGGTACATCTATGACGATGTCGAGTCCGTCGGTGGGGAGTGGCTCACGGAGTCGGAGGGGTGGTGCTATGGGCGACACGCATAGCGCTCCATCGAGTAGTTCACTCGGGGGAGTCCACCGATGGATAGTTCACATGGTACCTCGGCATCTACGGAGTTCGAGTGCGAGCGAGAGGACAACGGACGGACAGTCGAGAGTTCGGTGCTCCCGATGTTGAGGAGGAGGATTTTTATTCTCCAGCGGGAGAAGTGTGCTCAGGGGAAGAGGAAGCCCAAGTGGCTTCGGGACACCTTGAGAGATGCCACATCCGTTGTTGAGCCTAAGAGGCCGGTCGAGAGAGCAGGACCACCCGAGAGCTTTTGTAGCTATATGGCAATGGCTACCAAGCATCCTTGACTCCGAGCCTTCTAGCTATGAGGAGGCAGCTAGCCGCAGCGGTGTCCGGAGAGAGGCCATGCAGAGGAGTATTCTTCTATCATGAAGAATGATGTTTGGGAGGTGGTGCCGAGGCCCCGAGGGAAAATCCGTGGTTACTTCAAAATGGATTTATAAGGTAAAGCATGCCGCGGATGGCATCATTGAGAAATTCAAAGCGAGGTTTGTGGCTAGAGGGTTCTCCCGTGTAGAGGGGAGTTGATTATGAGGAGACCTTCGCTCCCATGGCTCGATATACTTCGATCCGCTCCATTATATCAATAGCAGCGAGAGATGGGTTGGAAGATCCACCGTATGGATGTGAAGACGCATTTCTCAATGGCTTCATACAGGAGGAGGTGTACATTGAGCGGCCACGAGGGCTTTGAGGTGCATGGGAAGGAGTCCCATGTGTGCGATCGAAGAAGGCCCTTTATGGCACGAAGCAAGCTCCCCGCAGCTTGGTACTCCAGGGATAGATACTTACTTGTAGAAGATGGGTTTCAAAAAGAGTGAGGCGGATCCGAACCTTTACTATATTGTGATAGGTGAGGAGCCTCTCATTCGTCGTGTCGTATGTGGATGACTTAGTCATTACAGGGTAGTGAGAGACTCATAGAGCACCGCAAGAGAGATCTTGCAGCGGAGTTTGAGATGAAGGACATCGGCTCGATGCATTACTTTTTGGGTTTGGAGGTGTGGCAGGAGGAGGGGAATTTCTTCCCTAGGACAGGGGGGAAGTATATTGTGGACATCCTTGCGCGATTCCACATGGAGGATTGTAGACCCATGTCAACACCGATGATCACCAACCGGAAGAAGCTTCATGCTTCGGATTCCAAGTTGGTGGATCCCACATTGTACGAACAGACTGATTGGTTCCTTGATGTATTTGGTCAACACTAGACCGTATATTTGTTTTGCGATCAACACGATGAGTCAGCGTTTATGTGTGAGCCTAGGAAGGTTCATTGGGTGGCTGCAAAACACATTTTGCGGTACTTGCAGGGGGGACGATGGATTATGGTCCGGACTACGGTGCGTGGGGGATGGAGTGAGATTGGCAGGGTTACACCGATTCTGATTGGGAAGGTTGTGCTTTTGATAGGAAGAGTACTTCGTAGTGCCGTTTTGGGTTGGGTTTGGCGGTGGTGTCATGGTTCAGCCCTGGGAAAGCGGCGAGTCATTAGCATTGAGTTTAGCGGAGCGCAGTATATGGCAGCCAGGCCTAGCTAGTTGTGAGGCCATCCGCTTATTTGGTCAGCCGTTGAGACCTTCGAGTGATTTACTGTGATAATCGAGTTGCATTAAACTCACGGAGAATCCAGTATTTCATAACAGAGTCAAAGCATATCGGGATCAAATATCATTTCATCAGTAGACTATGTTCGGTAAAGGAGCTCGTGAAGCTTGAGTATATTCCCACCGATGAGCAAGTTGCGGATATTCTTACCAAAGCCTTAACACGGGGTAAGCATGTCTACTTCGGAGACAAGATGGGTGTGGTGAGGAACACCTTCCTCAGAAGAGGGAGTGTTGAAATTTGGTACGTGAGGACGATGTGGTTCCCTAAGGCTTTTATCTTTGGCCTAGGGAAAAGTGTCCAAAAGAATTTATTTTTTCTCCTAAAGTGAATTTATAATTTTTTATAAAGTCAAATCTAATTTTAAAATGACTTTAAGTGATAAAGTTACTAAAGTGACTTTATAAAGTTATAAAGTCAAATCTAATTTAAAAGTGACTTTAAGTAATAAAGTTACTAATGTCTAATTTTAAAGTGACTTTAATAAAGTCAATGTAAAATTAGAAAGGAAAAAGTCACTTTGGAAATAAATGACTTAGTGGGTCTTTATTAAAGTGGGGTGAATTAAAAAATAGAAAGTGAGATTTAAATGAGCATTTAATCTCAGCCCTCAGATCTCAATCTATTTAAGCCATTGGATTTAGGGATTCCCCAAAAAGTCACTTAGGGTTAGGTTAAAGGAGGAAAAGGAGGAAAAGATCATTATTATTTCATGACCAAATTGAGAGAAGGAGAGCAAGAGATAAAGGGGAGATTTCTAGGCAGTGAGGTGAAGGAGGCAGACGACTTTGGCACACATTCCAAGGCAAGTGTTTCAGACAAGTCCGTACAGACGAGTTTGGCACACATTCCAAGGCAATTTTTGGCACGATTTTCTAGAAGACAAGTACAACGACCTTTTGGCACGATTTCCAAGAGGTCGTATGTCAGCTTTGGCTCGGCTTTTCGAGGCGAGTAGGGAGCTGTTCTATTTGGCACAAATTTCTAGGTAGGGCGTACGGCAAGTGGCTGTCCTTTTGCATGGAAATCGAGGCGTAATCCGTACAACAAGTTCCTCGCCGTCCTTTTGGCACAAAAATCAAAAATTCATGACAACAGCATTTATTGTTGTTTTTCACGTGAAATCGAGGTGGTCGTACAACCGCATTTATTGCAGATTTCGGGCACGAAAATCAAGGAAATCCGTACGCATTTATTGTTGTTCTTGTTTTGTCGTTTGCACATTTTTTCGAGGCGGTGGTTAAGCACAGAAAATGAGATAAGTTGTAAAAGTTTGCTTAACGATTTTTTTGTTGAATATTTCTCGGTGTAAAAAGCATTTTCTAGAAATAAGAAGGAGCTTTCAAACTCGGTTTTCCCCAAGAGTTGTAGGGGGGTCTTTCCAGTGGTCATGTTGACCAAAAATATCTCGTGTCAAATGTGTGAATGACTATTTTTTATGCTTGCTGATTTTTAATTCTCGCATTTTCCAACATTCCGAAAAATTTCTAATTTGTGTTTTCAGCAAAATTTATTTTCCAGCTTTGTTAAATGTATGGATATTGGAAAGGGAATTTAACTATTTTGGAGTAATAAGGTGAAAACTGAAAACCGGGGTGGGAAACTATAAATTTCTACAGGGGATCTCCATGTTCCACCCAACTATAGACATGGTAGTTCATAAGCTCAACCACCGGGTCACCCTCAAGCTAGGGACAACAACTCCAAAGGAAATGGTAAGCGAAAATATCCACACATCCATGGCCAAGGTTCTAACCCCCATGGTCATTCTCCTCCAAGCCTCTAGGCACCCTCTAGGCTATTTTCCAAGGTGCCAACCCAACAACAATGACACTCTAGAGCTCCAGAGAACTCTCTAGGCCATAACCCGACATTGAGTTCCCACCAAAACTCCATTGCCACCAATCCATAAGAAGGGCCATCACACCCTTGGAGCACCAAGCTCTCGCAGCCAACATAGGGGCTCACATCATAACATGATACATCCATATGGCACAATTAACTTAATAACTGGAACTCGGCCGGTCTAGAGTCCAACCCCAGGACTCACTCACCCTTAGTCAGTCTTAGAGTCAACCTCAAAACTCATTAACTAATTCCTCCTCTAACCATATTCTAGATGAATGAATGAATTTGTAGGAAAAACATAACCTTTTATAACTTCATGGCCCTAACTATCCAAGTGGCACTCACTAGATCCATGTGGGCCCGAGGGATCAATTTTCACCAAAAGAACACAACCATTGCATTTTTGTCTAAATTTTCACCCCCTTGTACTCTTTTTTGTGGAGTGGGCTTCCTAGCTAGCCTTATTTTTTATTTTTTATTATAATATTTTATTACATTAATGATAATTCATGCTCTAAGGCCTCACAACCTTTCTAGGCTTATAAATATTCGGGCACACTAGCCCCACGATATCTTTAACTTTGTTACATGGACACACCGACCCCCCCCAATATCTTTAACTTCATTACATGGACACGCGGGCCTCAAAATATCATTCCGGCTCACCAACCCAAAAAATAATATTTAATGAAATTTATGAATGGCGAGGGTATTACAATCCTTCTTTCATTGATTCTTTTGACTTTCTTAGTGTCTTCCCACCAGATGGAAGCCCTTTCCATTCAAGTTGAAAATGGCCACTATATTCTATATGTTTCTCGAGTAGTTTTAGACTTAGAAACATTTCCACAATACTAACAACCATGCTTCTACTTCCTCACCTTTCTTAATTTTATCATTGAAATGTAGGTGGATTTTCCTTCTTCAACTCTTTAAGAAAGGAACTCTTGGAATGTATTTTCTTACTTTCTATGGGAACTTAATATGATATCATTGATGATAGTCTTTCAAAAGTGGGTGTCCTCTCATTAGATGATTTTACTGAAAGTGTCATCGTTATTTGTGTCCCTCCTGGTACTCCTCTCCCTTTTTCTTAAGGAAAATTCTCCCTATGTTACTATTTTCTAGCCTATGCTTCTAAATTTGTAATTGTCTTTGTATCTTTCTTGCTTGATTACTCTTTCTACTATTAGTAGTTGGTCCTTGTTGCGAGTTATTTTGTATTTCAAATAAAATATGCAAGAACACTACTTTCAATTTAGTATACTTCTCCTATTCTCTAATGAGACTTTAGTTGGGCAATTTATTTGAACAAATTGTCGCATTAAATTATCAACCAGGGGAAACTCGTGAGATTGTGATGGTGCCAGCAATATATATGCAAGAGTAGGCAACTAACTCTATGTCTAACTAAATTATTTATGATTCAATATAATATGCAAGGGAAGAGGCTCCTAACTAAGGAGGTCCCGGTTGTCCTTCCCTACAGTATCATAGAGAAATCATTCATAAAACCCGTAAACTTGAAATAAAGACAAGAGAATGAACTTTAATTGTTGTTCGCATTCAAAAGAGAGAAAGACTAACTTAGTCTTTTGATTGTCCTCTCATGTACTAATCCAAACTAAACTAAGATCCATTCATAAGCATAAGAAATGAAATGACTTGAAACATAAAAGCAAAAGAATGAATTTCAATTATCATGCAAATCAAATAGAGAGAGAGAGCCTAACTTAGACCCTTGGATATCCTCTCACATGTTGATAAGATTCTAATTTAAAACTCATTCATCAATCACAAACAAATCCTTAAACATCTAAGCAATGAAATGAAACAAAATCTAATATGAAATAAAATGTTTCTCTCATCCTTTTAGAGTGAGCTCAATTCTCTTAAAGAAACAAGACAAATTATTCCATATACTACATTAAGGAAACTTATATCTAAAACTACATAAATTCCATAAATTCATATTCTACATTAACACAATTTACATCTAAAACTACATAATGGAAATATATGAAAAAATGAAGCTTTATTCTATTCCATCATCAATTGGATACAATGCTCTAAGAGTCCTCCTCTTGGAATGGAGGAGGTACTCCTATTTATACAATGAGAGGAGTAACAAACTCATAATGATCATCCACTAATATCTCTAACCATCTAGACACATAACCCTATCCTCCATGATCTCCTCCATGATCTTTTCCATGAGGTTTATCTTCTTAAATTCGAATTTGATCATCCAAGGCCACATAAAGGTGTCTTGGAAGCTTCATTTGTGCCTACACATGTCAACAAACTCATGCTAATTGTTAGGTATAAGTATAAGCATATTATTTTCTAAGTTTTAACCATAAATTCACTTTAAAATGTTAAGAATTAATAAACTTTGGAAAAACATAGTTATGACCCAATAATGAGGTGAATGTAATGATATGGAGGTGGAATGGAGGTGACATGAAGGTAAAATGTGAAGATATTGATGAATAATGGAGTGAAAATAGGGACTATTTTGAGGCCCAACAACTTTCATTATCATGTCTACAACTCTAAAGTTCAACCTTCAAAATTAGCATTGTCTCCACCAAATCTAAATGAGTTTCTATCAACCTCATCTCATCTGATTCTTCATCTATAATATGGGAGGTCTCTCCCATATTGTGTTTTACCATTTTGTCGATATTTATTTATTTCATGGTCTTCTAAGTGTTAAAAGCAACAAGTTACAAATAGCCAATCATACAATTCAAAATGCATGTAGACAATTGGCATTGATAATTCTTTCATTGACCACTATAAGTACAAAAATTGGATTTTTCTTGATAAAATTCACACTTAGAAATTTCTATAAGTACATTGGTATAATTAAATTTCTTGTAACATTCAAGCTATTTTAGCATCGATGCAAATATGCTATACCCTTAAGTTCTTTGAAATTTTATACCCAAAGTAAGGAATACAATATAAATATTTTGTTGTGAGACATTAAGGAAAATTTGTAATCTATCATTTTTACAATTACAACTTTTAACCATACATTATCTCAACATACTTTTTTTTTAATGACTAGAGGAATTGACAACCCGACTAGTTTCATACTTGCATGACACAGGGGTCAATTAAGCCTCTGCTACCACTATGACCTCTAGGTTCATAACATATACCAGTTTTGTAGACACAGGTAAATCAAGGGGGATTTAAAAATTTAATCTCATGGTACATAAACAAATTCATTATCACAATGATCGCCAATTGAGATTCCCAACAAGGGCTTATCTCAACATACTAGTTAACATCATTAGCAATTCCATTCTCCTAAGCACATATAGCCTAAATGTTGTAACATTGATCTAATACCACACTCGTAACAGACCTAACCTTCCATGTCACCTTGAGGAGATGGGAGTCATAAATCATTGCTTCACTCTTTGATTTTAAACTCGATTTCTAAGGTTATCCACATCTTCTACTCACCAATAACTTTTTTAATGATATAGATTTCATCAAATCTTGAGTTTGGTGCACCAAATTATAGGAACCCTTTAAATATTCCACCATTTGTGCCACATTATCATGCATGACACAATTGACATGTGGTAGATAATGTGGATTCCTAGGTCCATTTGTTTCTCCGAGGGTGGTGTGGCACCAATGAAAAAATCTTCAAAGGGCTCTAATTTGGCACCCTAGACATATAATTCAATGAAATTTATATCTTGGGAAAACTCTTAATAAACGGAGGATTTTGGTAACCTCATAAATGGGATTTTAAATAAAGGAAAGAAGTATACATGTATGACCCTAATCTCCCCAAGGTAACTTAGGAGGCCAGGTTTTTTTTATTACCACATCCACATTCCAATTTCTTTGGACTTTTTTTGTTCTAATTATTGCTTGTTTTATAAATTTATATATAATTATATGTCCAAGAAAACATTTTTTTTTCCCTAAAAAATAAATTTATGTAATCCTTAATTATTACCCAAGAGCCATGTGTGATTTGATGTTGTTATCTCTAAAATCCCAAGGACATGATTTATGGTTGAAGAACTAGATCTAAAACTAGAAACATGGTGCCACAAACAATAGATATTCAATCTTATTGATTTGGATCTTGGAGATGGCACAACCTACAAATATCTTTGAGAAAATGAAGAGGGTTTGTAAATGTTTTCTCCGATACCATGAAGATGTTTCCAATAACATTCGAGGAACATAAACTAATGTGAAACCCAAAAAACACCCTATACAAGAGATAATGGAATTGATCTATTACATTTGTTGTATCAAATATAAGAGAATGTCTACTATATATAATAAGGAAAAAAAATCTAGTTTTCTTTGTTGAACATATAAGGATTCCCACTTAAACTTTACAATCAACAATACTTGGTTATATTTGAAAATTGGAAAATAACACTAACACTTTTTTAGATCCTACTACGCTATTGAAAATAAAATTTCTTATAGTTAAAACATTTAATGATTTATTTCTTAGTATAAAAGAAAAGTGAAATTCATTTCATGCTCAACATAATGGAAATGTATAATTCTTTCTAGTTGAAAAATAACATGTTTGTCTCATATATAAAAAATAACGAATGTAAATATTTTTTTAACTCTAATTTTATCATAAACTAAAAAAAAATCAAATATATTAAAATGAAAAAAACTTAAAAAAACATATATTTTCATCTCCAAATATTTGATTTAAAATAAATTTGATTTAATGTGAGACTTCATTGTCATGGTTATGCGTAGTATTATCATTGTTACGATTTTCTATTTGAAGAAAAAGTAATTTTATCCTCATTATCAATGTTGCAATTTTCTTTGGAAAAAAAATAATTTTAACCTCAAATAGAGAGAGAGAGATGTGTAGTGTGAATGGGGTTTGGTGACACAAGGAAAGTTTCCTATTTAATGAGGTGCACCACGTCAAAAGGTTGGTTACTATTGACTTCATTATACGATCATTGTGAGTAAAAGCCTTTGGAGGATCCATTATTCCATCAAAAGTCCATGTACTATGCTCATTATTACTCGACTATTGTCTCTTGGATTTATAAATGGATTTATGAAAGAAATAGTAATAGATTCAACGGAACTAAAGATAAATTAAGAATTCTTTAGTTTGGCTTTCAGATGAAAAAACATAATGATCATAAAGGAAACCAGAATAAGGTACTCAAAAGTAAATCTTATTCATTAGGCTTTCTACTTTACATTTAGAATTTAGATGTTTAAAATGAAAAAGGACAATGAAACAATACTAACCAAAGAAAAAACATCACCATTATTAAAGCCACAAGAATCCCGTGAATGGTCTGATTATTATTGATGATCCGAGTGCTTTGGAAAAGCTTAGAGTACTCCAAAAGACAAGAGTGATTATGATCTCAATCAATCAACCCTTGATACTTCCAAAACTGAAGTATTTATACAAAAAAATTACAATAAAACAAAGCTATAACAAACATGGTATTCTTAGACTTAAACTTGAACTAAAAAACTCTAACTTATTACAAACATTATAGTCTCGGGTGGAATGCGATGTGCAAAGCAAGTGCTGATGTAGTGGGGGCAGTTAGGACGTGGATCACCTTTTACTAATATGTCTGGTAGACTACATGTTGTGCTCGGTGAATGAATTGTTGCATGAAGGGAGTGTTGAGTGCCTTTTACTACCCGACTCGACCTTTTCCGTTGTTTTGTCACCCGAAAATCCTCTTATCGTGTTAAAACCCTTTTGTAAACAAAACAACATGAAAAAATCAATATACCGGACTTGAAATCTTTTAAATTTCGATTTTGAAGTCGCATCGCATCCGTGCATTTCGCAACATTTAGAGTTTAAGTTTATGAAGAATGTTACCGGAGATGTGATGCAAAGTGGGATACGACGTGGAGGGACGGTGAGACTGGACCACAGTGCGGATCATATTTTTTAAGTTTTGTTATAAATGGGAAGGATGTAAACACAAAAAACAACGAAGTGTGAAGTGCGAGGAAGGAGGTAAGTGACGTGGCAGGGGAAAAGTGGGACCGGATCGCAGGTGCACATCGCGACTTTAAAATTTTATTTATAAACTATGGGGTTAACATTTAAAATTTGTGAAGTGCGGGGAGAAGGACCTACCCGCATTACACATCGCATAATGTAGCACTTGGACAAATAAGGTAAACATTTAAAACTAGGAAGTCCGATTTGAGCTTAGTGGAGGGTGACCTGTCAAGGAGAAATGGAGCCCACTACAATCAACAGATTTTTATGTGGTAAGGTAATTTTTTTATGATGTTTTCACAATATATCAAAGTACTTCAAAAGGTTGTAAAGTGGGGGGCGGAGCTGCCGAGGTGGGGGCCGACTCGCCACATCGCAAGTTAAAAAAAATATGTTGCAGGCGCTTTTAAAAGTAAGTTAAAACATGTGTGATGTGATATCGCAAATCATCGATCGTAAGTTTTAAGCTTTAATTACGATGTGAAACATGTATAATCTGCAAATGCGAAGAGGGTGAGGTAAACCGGTGATGTGGAGGGATGGCCCACTTTAATCGTGATCGGGGAATAAGGAAGCAGAGTAAGTGAAAATTGATAAAAAGGTAAGGGTAGGAAGGTAAAAGAAGAAAGGTGGAAAAAAGGGTTAAGTTTAACGATTTTCAATGGAAAATGAAATGAAAAAAGGGAGCGTGGTGAGGAATGGGTCCCGCTTCATTGTATATTGTACTTCGAAAGATTTGTAGGAGATGGCAATGTAAATGATTTTGGGTTTTGGCCTATGGGAAAAATGATTTTGAATATGTGGGATTATAATAATATGTGTGAAAATATATGAGTGGGGGAAGGAAATAAAAAAATGGAAATGAATGAAATGAAAGTAGGGGGGAAAAATATGCTATGGTTTAAAACTTTAGGATATAAATTTCATAATCGTAATTTAAACCCATACAAATAACTTTTCCATCGACACATTTAGACTAGCAGACTAATCAAACCTTTAAAAACATAATGAAGCTTTTTTTTTCTTTCTTGCTTCCCTAACGTTTTGTTTTTCCTCCTTTGTTTAGAGCATCTAACACCTAACATTTTATTTTTCCTTCTTTGTTTAGGGCATCTAACACCTAACATTTTATTTACATGGATTCCTATAAAAAATAATAATTTTTCCTAACATTTTTAACTTTTTTCATTATTTTGCATCCATATCCTACCTTATCATTTTGAACTTATTCAACTACTTATGCTAACTTATCAAAACAAATTATGTTACAACACCTTCCTTGGTTGAGATTAAACTATTGAACCAATTTTATTTTATACCTAACTCATTAATCTATCAAGATTAAATGAGTTTCGACAAATTATTTTTCACTACCTATTGACAAGAAATTTAAACCTAATTCAATCATGATTAAAATATATGATTGAATTTTATTGAACTTTTGTGGCATTTTTTAAACAAGCTCGCACACAATTTATTTTCGAAGTAAGCTAAACTTAAGAGTAGTGACATTTGAATTATGCAACACTTACAAAATTTATTGTTTTTTTCTTCTTTTTAATGGGATTCACATATTATATTTTTTTATTTATAACATATACCCTCTTTTGATTTTTTTTATGTTATCTCCTTTTTTTATGTATTTTGAAAATTATTTTCAGATTTGGAAATCATTTTACAAATTAAATGTGACCCAAAGAATAAACTCAATCACCTTGAAATCCTATGAAATATAGGACCCTAACAGGGTGGCTCCAATTGGGGATGGCACTTTCATGTATTAAAGTGTTAAGAACCCTGTGATCAGTAGCCTTATCCATTGGGTATCCGAGCAATCTGTAATCTAATTTGTTATTCTGCTTTCAAATATTATGATGGTCCGTTGACCATGGGTTAGGGCCTTCTCTGCGGGCTTCAACCTTAATCAACAAAAACATCCAATCCAATCCATGTTGACTATGACATTTACAATGATGAAAAAAGAATATTTACACTAGGAGAAATAATGCTTCAACATTTTTCCATTTACAGGGACCACCGGGTAACTCTGTTCCATCTATATCTATGAGAAAAAAATGCATTGTTACCTATTATCACTCTAATAATTCTCAAACATTTGTGAGATTTTTTTTATTTTAGTTTAAGAATATCGAGGTAACCACAAACCTACTTTTAAGCCCTAGGATCTAGCCTTCCTAGTTCTCACAGAGGGTTCTCTTGATAAGATTTAACTCTATTGATTATATTTGATTTTAGGTTAGTTATATGGAGTAAATTGGTTTTGGGGTTTTGATTTGATTTGGTGGGGAAATAACTTACTTATATGGATAGCTATAGATATATATCTCATTGGGAAAATGGAGTCAATGTGTCAAGCAAATTAGAGCAGGATCAAGGTCTAAAGGTAAATGTTTACAGGGCAAGATAGCAAAAGTCACTTCGGATCTTCAAAGTTGATGATGAAATGGTTTTCATCGGGATAAAAGAGAAATCAAGGGTTCTTAAATCTAGATTTGGAGTGAAAAGGCAGAGGTCAATCAGAAATCAAGGAGAAAATAAGGGTTCTATAGTCCGGATATCAGTTTAAAAACATATAAATGAAAATTAGTCAAGACAGAGTGCTTTTAACAAATTCCGGAATAACAATTCCCGATTTATCATTTAGACATAGAATACATTCATGAATAGATGAAAAACATAAGAAAATTCACAAAATGACAAGTCAAATACTTCACTACGGTAGCTCAACACATTAATCCCGTAATATGATGCTTTATTTCCTATGATCTAGTCTCGTTGACTTGAAATTGATATAAAAAACCCTTAGGTTCAGAATAGTATAACTACATAAATTTTCAGCAATTCGTCCACCCTCAATACTTCAAATGATGAATTATTTATACAAAAACTTGTTCAAAATATCCTAGAATAAACTTAGGAATTTTTTCTTGGAAAATAAATATCTTCATGCAAGAAGATAGTGACAATCGCCTAACTAATTCCTAGCTGTCCTTTTTTATTGAAATATAATAGCATGTTGTTTTGATTTTATCACTACTTTCTCTCTTTGCTCGCTTGATGAAGGTTGCAGCTAGACATTGAGGTGTCCTTTACATCGACGATTCATTTTTATTCTAATTTTATCTTCAATATTTGATCGGATACTATTTAATCGATACACTTTCATCTTGGTATTCTTTACTGCTAAAACTCATTATTGCTAATGTAAAAAAAAATAGCAAACTCTGTTTTTTTTCTTTTACCTGCTATGTCTTCACCGTAATATAATATTTAAAGTAGATCAGTCAAATTCTCCCGGAAAATCAGCTTTTGGAAATTTTACCTTCATAAGCCTTCGAAAATTCTCATCTCGCCTCTCGTGTATTTTGAAAATGTTGGTTTGTTCACAAATAGGTGTTTTACTTCATGCTGTAAGTAAAACAGATTTTCAAATTTTTTTATACAACACTTTCCATGTAGGGATTCCTTGTGAGGTCGGGTTTATTTACCTCGTTCTTTAGAAAATTCTCTTATCTTTTTTTTCATAATCCTCCTGTTTCATCAATTTGTCATTGATTACCGAGAGGATTAGGAAGGCCCTTTTGCCCTAGAATATCAAATTTAATCATGGATCTTGTAATTTCCATTTCCATGTTCGACACTTTTCCTCTAATTATTTCATCAAATTATTTTTTAGATATTAGCTTCCTTACTTCAAGGATGATCTCTTGTTCTATCCGTAATTAAAATTTTATACAGTTCTTGTTTATTTTTTGGAATTGATAAATGTGATAATTGCTAAGGCCTCTTCGGGTTTTTTTTACCTAGCTCCTCTTTTGTCTTTTGTATTGCTTCTTTTGTCGACTTCAATAAATCTTTCTCGCTCATAGGTTACTTGTATGGATGGTCAATTATCATTGATCGCTTCAATGGTATTGGACCACAATTGTTGTTTAACATGTGGCATAGGTTCTTTTAAAGTTAATTCTTTTTTCTAGCTTCTTGAGTTGTTCATTCAACCTATTGGATTTTTGCTCTTCATTTTTGGCATTTATTTGTGCAATATTTTTAGCATCTTCAAGATTTGTTATCTATTCTTTTAACCTCGTTAATCTCATTTTTCTGGATTGACATATCTTTCATTGACTTTACAAATTTACTTGCCTCATATGATTTTTTGGACTCGTTGTTGTTGAAGACTTAGTGGCGAGAGTTGTAGTCGAAGTAAGTGGTACCGTTGTGGCCATTGGAACCTTTCGAGCTAGTTCTTCTACCAAAGTAGATGGTACTATTGTGGTAACCACAGGAATCACGGTGGCGAGGGACTTCCTAAGCTTTGTTGGCTTCTTTATCTTGGACCAATTTGTCCATTTCAATCTCCATTTCTTCAATCTAGCTCTATTACGCTACAAAATGAGATTCATCATCTCATCTTTTTTATTAGAATCCTATAAAATCTCCTTGGCACGAGGATGCTCGTAGGAGGCAGTTTCAACTATTTCTTAAGTGCATCAATATCAACATTTTTCTTTTTGATCAGCTCTTCTACATCTTTTACATTCTTAGGATCATAACCTACCTCAATCACTAACTCCTCCAAGGATTTTATTTTGATATCCTTTGCATATGAAGAAGTTTTCTCAAGTTTAAGATGATCTCTTACATTTATCAAGGTATTTTGAAGCTTTTGTGCACTCATGGCCTTAGTAGTCATTGTGGAATAAAGCATCTCTCTTTCCTATTTATGGAATTCAATTTGGTCCAGGGGATGAATATCCTGGACCGGAACTTCAAAATCAACCTTTTTATAATTAGATGTTGATTTAGGAGTTGGTACTATGGGTTGGAGCACTGTCATTAGCATATTTTTGTTCTTGTAATCAAAGGTTGAAAGCAATCTGTTTTGAATGCCATGAGTCTTTCTTTAAGTACCGAGAATATATTTCATTTTTTTATTTCTTCATTTTTAGCTTTATTTCTCCTTGTAGCTTTCCTTGATGTCCATATCCTTTTCTTCTATTTTCTTTGATGATGAAACTTCTATACTATGTTGCTTTTGAATCAACTGTGTATTAGAAGTGTTTGGATGTTGTTCTTCTTTCAATTACTATAGGAGGTACAATGTCTTTCTATGGAATCTCTGTGTCAATGACCTCTATTGTCTCTTTTTCTTTGCTTGTAGGATTAGGCTTTAAATTTTTTGTTGTATCTTAGTTTGAACTTGGTCTTTTGTAGTCGTCTCAGTTTGTGTAAGACCCTTCCTCCTCGTTTCTTTTCATACTTCGTCTTCCCAAAGCTGGAGTTAGCAAAATTTGACAAGTATCATTTTGTTGCTCAGCCTCTACTAATGTATTTTCTAACCATTAAAATTGGTTTGAAAATTTCTCAATTTCAGGCTTCTTTGTCATGTATGTATGGAGTTAATTTGCACTTCACTCTCATTTTTCTGATTATACCAAGGGGATCATAATTCCAAAGAAAACTAGGACTCGAATATGAACTTTCGACAATTGCTTTTCTATTGTTGTGCCTCGCTTCTCTATTATTGCATATGAATGGACCAACCTGATTTTTTTAGTTTGAATTGGGTCTTCTTCTTTTGCGACCAATAAATTTACAGACATCTGAATTTAAGATTTTCCTTATATACTCTAGAGAAAACAACCTCATAGGGAGGTATTTTGGAAACTTGTAAGGAATAAGGTTTGACCCATAAAACTCTGATTTAGTGTGATTTTGGTATAAATACCAATCACATGTCCCCGCTTTGCTCAAAAAAACTATAAAACCTTCTTGATTTCATTGCTGATCCCTGGGTCGCATTACTCTGTTGTTTAATAAATTAACCAAGGGATGAATGAAAGCATCTCGTGAACTTTGAATAAGTAAACTCATTTGACTCCTTCCTTATCAAGGAAGTCTAGAATATAACAGATTGTCGATTTCCTTCCACATCAAGCTTTTGAAGAGTTACGAGGAAACTTTTCGTACTGGAAATAAAGGAACATGTGGAAAAGGAATGAAGAATATCTAAATACACCTTTAGTAGGCAGTTTGACTAGTTGCTCATGGATGCTATCAACAATATATTGGGAAAAGTTAAAGATGACTACAAAGGGGCTAGGCGAGTTAAAAAATGGACAAGAAACCAAGTATCGATGCATCAACATGTTCATATCATGAAGTATCCGAGGATAAAAGATAACATGGAAATAATATGTCTAATTCTTTTCAGGGGAATTTCGTAGAGGAATATGGAGGGTTGAGCTTGGGAATTTCCACATAGGATGGCATGAAGTTTTCAAAAAAAATGGAATCTCTTGTTAAAAATCCAGCTCTAAGTAGAAATTTTGTGAGAGCTTCAATAGATAAAGGGATTGCATTAGGCTCGTGATCGAACTGAAAGCATCTAGTTGATAGTTTCACTATAATGGTAAACAACACTTCTTTTTTAGAATTCACAATAGCTCTTTGATATGGAGAATAACATGATTGGTATAATATAATTTGCTTCTGGGCATGGGTGAGTATGGGGAACAACACATTTAGGGAAATTGGATTTCTAGATAAACACCTCATCGACTTGGTCTAGGGATTTCTCTTGGCTCCGACAGAGTGGAGCTCAAGGAGGTTAAACTCTATCACAAGATCTATAATTTTGAAATCTACATCTGCTAGGGGAACATGTTCTACATCTACAACGAGGAGGTTGTAGTGTGTTGATCACAATAGTGCCTTTGGAAGCCATTGATAGGTTTTATTAATCAACTTCTATACCTTTAAACTTTAAAACACTCGATTTAGGCCTTTTTAAAACACTTTTGTAAGTTTAAATAGTTTACGTAAAGTTTTTAGATATGATAGGGTTTTATCTTTGTCTCGCAAAAGGAATAATTATGATCAATTTGACTCAAACTCATATTTTCCGTATCAAAAAGAGTAATTATCCCTGACTTTATAGTCTCAACAAAAGATATCAAGGGTTTACAGTAAAATTTATGTGATGAAACAATCCTAGAACATCGAATTTTATGCGAAGGGCTTCGAGTACTTGTAGAAAATTTTTTGGAGGTCTCGGAGGGTTGTTTTAATGTCTACAGATGGCTAAACTCAATCAAAGTTTTGTTCTAAAACAAGTCAAGGCTTCAGAAAATGTAAGTAAATGCTTAGGGTTTACGAAAAACAATGAATTTATGAGGCAAAATAGGGTTTCTTTTAGGTATATAGGCTCCTAACTTATTCAATGAACTATATAACTCCTTTTAGAAGGATGGATGAGTCTTTTCTCTTTCGAAGAATACCTGTAAATTTTGGAATTTTTGTTGTGAAGAAGGGTTTCTAGGGTTGGAAAGCTTTCAAAAGCTTCCTCTCGGGTCTTTATATGCACTCGATGGTTCTTGTGAGTGATTGAAACAGTCAAATTCAATTATTTTTGTTTTGTTTTTTTTAGGCTAAAAACAAAGGTAGGCAACAGTATTTTTCTGTCCGGAATGGTTGTATGCGTAAAAAACGATAACGAAAGGATTGAATGAATGCATTCGGGTAAATTATAATGGATTTTAGTGAATATTGAATGAATTAAACATAGGTAAATTCAAAATAGGATGGTGGTTTAGGCGTGGAGGAGGAAAAACCATTGGGTGGTTTTCGCATGGTCGAAAGGCTGGTAAGTGGAATTAGATCAATCGATGCGATCCAATAGAATCGAGGCACGTGGAGGTGAGAGAAAACTTAAAAACAACTTATATCGCAAAGTTCGGACTTGTTTAACATTTGTGCAATAAAATTTATGATGTGGGATCTCCACCGTTGGATCCGGTGGATAGGAGCGAATGGTCGAGATCTTGTGATGAAGTTGTGGGGTGCAATGGTGTGGGGCCCGGGATATGTATGTAGCAGGGATATGTAAAATATATTGAAACATAAGGTTTTTAATATATAGTTTGGATATGGAATATGATAGGTGGGTTAGTATTTTCTTTAACGAATGAAATGGATATAAGTATAATATCAACATTGGCGGGGTTAATATATAATGAAACAATTTTAACTTATGAAATGAGCGGAATATATATCACGTGGATGAAATGAACCATAGGTTAAAAACTGTAATAAGGGTTTGGGGTATATTACATAGGGGAGTTACTTAAATACTGGGCTAAAAAGGTGAATATAGGAGTTAATACATAAATTAATGTTTAGTAATAAAATGTGATGAGGGAAAAATATACTAATCCTAGTATAAAACATGATATAGGAATGAATTTCATTGTTGTGTTTCCCTTCATAATGTTTTTACACTTAGGATATAGTATGGTTTTTTTGGGTAAAAGGGGAATTAGCCAAAGGGTTTTACTTTTCCTTAAGTAAAATGAGTTTTACACCTAGGAAAAGGGGATGCAAGTGAAACTAAATGATAATGGGAAAAAAAGAGAAAAATTGAAGGGGAAATAATAAAATGGAGGGGATGAAGTATTTTTACAAGAGAATAACTTTTTGAAGGATGTTAGTGACTGAATGACCAATTTCTGCTTTATCCATGATTTGTAAAAACTACTTCTGCTCGCCCATATGCTACCCTAACATTTTTTTTATTTACAGGGTGCATTTTGAGCTTGCAAACCCTTGTTCATTTTTTCTTTTAAAACAACAAAACTAACTAATTCTATCCTTATTTCTTCCAAGGGCATAGATTAAGCTCGTTGAGCTCCTTATTTATTCTCTACCTAACTACTGAGTCCGCCAAGATTAAACTGTCTCTATCTATCAACATGAAATTTAAAACATGAAAAGTCAAGATTAAGCTATTTGACTTATCATGGATTATGGCATTTTGAAAAAGTCGCACATAATCTTTATTTTTACGTAAAAAATAAATAAATAGTAGTGGCATTTAGGATTTGCATAATTTTCATGGTTTTATTTTTATCCTTTTTTTTGTTTGGGGTCCATTTTCTATTCTTTTTTGATATTTTTTCTTTTAAGTCCTTTGATTTTTTCTTTTTATGACTTTTACCCTCTTTACATTTTTTTATTTTATTTTTTCTGATATGGGAAAAACAATTTGCGTAAAGAAAAGTATGTACATATTACAAGACTAATCAAAATTCAATTCAAAAAATTATGAATCCTATTATTATATGACCCTAATAGTCGCTCCACATGGGGATGGCATTTCCTGGTGAAATGTCAAGAACTTTGAGACTCGGTAGCCTTTGAATTTTGACTGTGCTGGCCTTGGAACTCATTTCCGAGCTTTGCATTATTCTTACTTATGATATTTATCCTTCAAAGCTTAGGGCCTTCTCTCCGTGCTTCATTTTTTGCTAGAAAAAACATCCAATCAAGTCTAAAATCTGCAATGCTATGTACAATGAGTAAAGTAAACAAAGTGAACTATTTGTTATTCTGAGGAATAGTAATGCTTCAACATTCTACCATTGACAAGTCCACTTCGGAATATCCGATCTATCCAACTCCAAAAAAAAGCATTGTTACCTCTCGTAACCATAAATAAAATAAGGGCCTTTCCATAAGAAATCAAATTTCACATTTTTACCTTTCTCTTCCCTCCTTGAATCCCACTTTAGAACTTTATCACCTATATAGAAATCATCTTCCTTAGTCTTCTTGTCAAAAATATTTTTTATATTTTCTTGAACAACTTGAGACTTAAGATAGACCTTTTTCCCTAGTTTGTTGCAAGTGTATGGTTTGGTTTAATTATTCTTTGATATAATTAGTTTCAACCCCGTAGTTCTTGAATTATCTTCATTACTCGTACTCCTAAAGAAGATGGAAAAAACAACATCCATCCCATAAACAAGTTGGTAAGGGGATGTACCAATAGATTTCTTTGTGGTAAGTCTATCTCGCCCATAAGGCATTCACTAACCTCTTGTTCTAGGTTTTCTTATTGTATTCTAGTAACTTCTTGATGATGTTCACAAGGCTTTTTATTGGAGGACTCAACAAGTCCATTACCTTGAGGGTAATATGCAGTAGAATGGCCAAGGGTAATGTGGTATTTATGACTTAATTCAATCATATCTTTTTGGACTTGAATGTAGCTGCATTATCGTTGATGATATTTTGGTGGTATCCAAATCTTGAGAGTATGTTTACTTTCTAAAAATGAGATTATGACAAGTGTCGTGTGGCTTGCCTGGAAAGGTATGGCTTCTATCCACTTAGTGAAATAGTTTGTGGCTGTCAAAATCCACTTGTGTTGGGCCGAGGATGGGGGGTGAATTTCACCAATGAAGCTCAAGACCCCATTGCTAAAAAAGGCATTTGTGTTGAGATGGGTTTTAAGGGCAAGGGTAGCATCTTTTTTTCTTTCCTTCAAAGATTTGTCACTTGTGACAGGAGGTCACATACTTTTTTCACATCCGCAAATAATGTAGGCTAGTAAAATCCATCTCTCAAGATTTTATCTCGTAGTAGTCTTCCGAAGAGAGATGTCCTCCACGACCACTTGCATGAAATTCTTCCAAAATTTTATCAGCTTCTTCTTTAAGCAAAAACAATTTAATAGAATACCACCTTGATATTTCCAAAACAACGCATTTTCTATGATACAAAAACTTCCATTTCCTTTAACTTTAAAAATTATAGCTTTAGTTATTGCTAATCGAGGAGGAGCTTGTAAATTTAGTAATAAAAATATAATATATGCATACCATGGTGAGTCCGAAAAGGCTTCAATAATATTTGGAGTCGCCATCTCTTTTCTGATCATCTATTTGGGCAACAAAATTAATGTCTAAGGCATGAAAATTTGATTCAGCCCATGAGTTTTTGCTAAACCTTGACCTTTTATGAGTTTGGTGGGCTTAATTTCTATGTCATATTCCAAAATGGTGGAAATCCACTTTCCTCTTTTACCATCGTGCCCATCCTATGTCGAATGTCCTTTTACAACTCGCATTTGGAGCATAAGCAATGATATGTGAATAAAGAATGTACATTCTAAAGTCTTTGATAGCCTTCACTAAAGCTAGTGCTTGATTTTCCATTGTGTTCTACTTTAAAGTGGAATATCTGAGTGATTTGCTGAAAAAGACAAATGGGCTCCTCATAGCCCTCGATCATTTTTTTGCAGTAGAAAACTATAGCAATAGTGTATCAAGCAAAAAGAACAAAAATAATGAAATCTTTTTTGAAATCAGGACTTATAAGGACTGATGTTTTTGTCTAAGCTTGTTTAATTGATTCAAATAATTTCTTGGCCTCCATAGTCCATTTAAGTACAATGTCCTTTTTCAACATATTTTTAAGTTCTCTAATTATATTAGCTAGGTTTGAGATGAATCTTCTGAGAAAATTGATTTTACCTAAGAGAGCGTGCAATTATTTAATATTCCTAGGATAAATAATTTTTGGAATGGCCTCTATTCTAGCTTGGGTCTATTCTAATTCCTTCTTTATATATTATATGTCCTAATAATTTTTCCTTCTTCCCGACTAAATAAAGTCTTTTTTAGGATTAAGAGAAAATGCCAAATTTCCCCGCATTTGATAAATACTTAGTTCGAGATGATCTAGATGTTCATTGCAGCCTTTGAAAATACAAGTAATATCATCTAGATAAGTCACAAAGGAATTCATGGATTTATTTATCAAAAGATATATCCATAGCTCTTTGAAAAGTGGCTCCCTCGCATTCATTAATCCAAAAGGCATTTTCACATACATGAAAGTGCCCCAAGGAGTAGTAAAATCATTTTTAGGTTGATCTTCTGGTTGAACTAAAATCTGGTTTATATCCAGAAAAATCCATCAAGTAATGAAATTTTGGAAGAACCAACCACTCTATGTAAAATGTGATCCATCTTGGGGGAGAGAGTAGTTGTCTTTTAAGGACACTTTATTTAAATTCTCGAAATCAACACACACTCTGATTTCTCCTCTCTTTTCCTACCGGGAGCTAGAGTTTGAAACCCAATCGAATTTCTGATTGGTGCAATTATTTGGGCTTCATACATTCTCTTAACCTCTTTTCTCAATTAAAGGCATCAAAAGTAGGATTGATTCTTATAAGCTTTTGTTTGAAAGGTTTTTGATCTTCTTTTATGGGTACGTTGTGTTGTATTATGCTAGTGTCATAGGATTTTAAGTCATTATAAACTCCATGCAAATACATCCCGAAATTCATTAAACAGAGCTAAGTATTTGAATTTTTTCTCCTTGAGGTAAGGCTTTTAAAAAGTTTTATCATCGTAGTCTTTGATTCAGTTCCTATATTACACTCTTCAATATCATATCTTAATGGTTCCATCTTAGGTTTCTTGCAACATCATTAGAATCAAAAAAGATCTTCTAAAGGGGCTAATCCCTTAGGTAAAAAGTTATTCTTAAGTTTTAAAATATCGTATTCATAATTTTTTAACTCTTCAATCCCTAATTTTTCTAAATTATCTATTTTTACTTAAGTAAATTTAATGGGTTTAGCAAAATCTAAATTATTTACATCTACGTTGTTTATATCAATCTCACTATCTATGGTTGGATCTATTGTACAATTTGTGTCTATATTAAAATTCTAAAATTCTCCTTCATTATTCATGAAATGATAAATTTTTCATCTTGTAAAAATATTTTCCAATACTTTTAGATTATATAGAATTGTGGGGCTATGTTTAACTTATGTTGTCTCTTTATGATTTGGTTGAAATGGCAGATTACAAGTACTAGCAAAAAGTTGCAAAGCTATGTGCACTGTATATTCTGTTTTCTAGGAATTGCAACAAAGTCACATTCAAGTTGTTCCTTAGTCATATCTAAAAAAATTTCTCTATATTGGCTTAATATTGGGTTATATACATAATATTCTCCTATTACTCTGTTTCACAATTAACTCAGAGTCTCCCATGATTGACACTCTCTTGGCTCCTAAATTTATAACAATATGTAGTCGTAAAATAAGAGCTTCATATTCAGCTATGTTGTTTGTACATTTGAAATTTAATCTAAACGCATGACCTTCTGCATGATTTTTTTTCCATATTATGTATCCAAACTCCTGCCCCTACTCCTAATTTGTTAACTAATCCATCAAAATCTAGGTGCCATAATGATTCATGAAAAAATGTTGTCATCGTCTCGTGCTTTCTTTTTTCTCTTTCTCTTTTAGTTCAATATTATTTTCAATGCCAATTTTATAATTACATAAAATGAATGAATCCATGTCAGATGGTGTAGAGTAAATAAGATAGTTTCTAGGTCTTTCTACACTACTAACCATGCACTTTCATTAATGTCTCTCCGTAAAGTTTATTGGGTTGGAAAAAAATTGATATTGTTTCATAAGATATATCAAGTTGTAGAGATCCCTATAGTTTAGCTCCCCATGAGCAAGATAAGAGTCATTCCATATTTGGGAGGGATGTCGCCTACTACAATATCAATGACTCTACTTTTTCCAGGGTATTGAACTAAAGTAACACATAAATCTTTTATCAAACCTAAACATTTCACTTTACTGGGAGTCAAATGAGAAGAGATCTTTGTAAGGTCTAGTGATGTCTAAATTTAGGGTTTCCATTATTTCTTTTGCATCAAATTGTGTGAAGCTCACGAATATAGCATTGCATTATGTAAAATCTAATCATGAACACGTTAATCTAATTTAGAAAGGTGGAATCTGCTCCATCTTAGTGTTTCCCATTAACATCAAGATCAAAGATTAGTTCCGATTGATCATCATTCAAATTTACCGAATCTTCTCCATCATTCATGTTTAAAGTCCCGCTTGTTGAGCCTTGCAATAGGTATGTATTTACTCTTTATTACTCTCCTTTTTTCCTCTTTCCTTATCCATCTTGTGCCATGATATAATAATATAATGAAAGGATTTCAATGAAGAATGAATGAAAAATGATCTTGATACGATTTAACCATCCAAACTAATTCTCGTTGCTTTTTATGCTGAAAATAATAGAAGGAACAACAGGACTTAATCACGGGAAATAAGACACGTTTAATGCGGTCGAATCAAAGATAAATCAGTAAGGATTAAGCACAAGAACGAACAAACTGTCCGAGGATAACATTTTGTCGTGGATCCCTCAGGATCTCCTAATCCTGAGGGATCACACTTATAAAGGGACAGGGAGAGCTAGTTCTCAAGGATATCAATGATGTATCTTTCACTTCTGCATAATTCGTAATTGTAATTCACAGAACGTAGTTCTGAACAACATGATCATATTGTGATGTCAATTGACTGTGATGATTAATATATAATTCGCATCGTTATTTATTCAAATATTTTGGAGTAGTTAAGTAGTGTTCGCCGGTGGCTACGGGCCTAGTCTCTGGTGGATTTAACTGCTATTCCCTGTGTTATACTTTTCCATTCATTGCAAGTGTATTCTGATTTTCCACTTTGCAAGTGAAGTACTTTTGATAATTCGATTTTTCTGTATTTATTCTCTTGAAGACACATTTCCAATTTATTTCCTTAAGGAATTAGTTGCTAGTTAACAGAACTGGTTTCGATTATTTAAAGCGTAGATAGTTATTTCCAATACCTTCCTTTTGTTCAATAGTTTAAATCCAGCCGAAAGAGCTTGGTTAATGCTTCAGTGCTCTCGGTTGATTATCATTTGAATTAGTTGAATTAAGAATGAATCACAGTTTTTGGTTATAATGATTAGATGAATCACTTTCTTTAAATATTCAAGATTTATGGTTGCATCTATATGAAACTATTGATTTTAGCATTACTCTTTGTATGTATAGCTTGCACATATTGTGTACACGCTTGAGATAAAAGGACTTACCCAGGTTGATAATTAATGTGAGGCAATTAGGAGTTTTTAAAGACACCTGTTAGAACCCAAGATTTTGGCGCCGTTGCCGGGGAGCGTGTTGCCACTCTGTAAAAAGAGTAATGTCTAATTGATGTTTTTTCTGCTGAGGGAGAATTGGGTATTAAAAAAGGAAGGTAAGAACATGCATAAAGAACGAGTAAAATGCTTGCTCATCCGCCCACTTTCTAGTAGAATTACGCAAGAGTTTAAGGTAGGAATGAATGTTTGTATTTTTGCATGAATGATTAAGAGGGAAAGACCTGAAAAAGACAAAATTCCTCCTTCTAAACCTGAAAAACCTAAGGGACCGATGACCCTTGGACGATCAACTTTTATCGACGAAATCTTAAGAAAAGTTGAGTCTCAGTCATCAGTAGGACCTCGAATTGTTACTGCTAGACATCCTAATGACTTCCTTCAAGCTGCAAGATCACCATCTGTAGCTAACGCTGAGATTCACAGTAAGACTGAAGGGATTGAGCAGAGTTTTTAAGATACTGAGAATTCACAAACTCGCCCTTCACAAGAATAAATTCTTGCAACCTCCGTGAAGGAGAAGGAGAAACATGCAATTTTGAAATTAAATTATCAGAACCTAGATATCTTGAAGTAGTGACTGAGCAGAGGACACCCTGTATTCCAGATCAAGGTAGTGCTGTTAGAACCATTCCAGCCTCTTGGGGATATCTTAGGAATAAATCTCCAGCTCCGGGGATCCCTGAAGAATATTGGCATATTTTTGACCAAATGGTTAATAACCAGCAACCTTAAACTTCTACATTGCAATACCCTATTGTTGACACAACTGTCAATGCCCCCATGAAGGTTATCCCATTACAGAACATTCCTACCTTTCATGGGTTAACTTTAGAAGATCCTGATGCATTCCTTTTCAAATTTGATGTCTTATGCAGGGGTTATGATTACACTACTGACCCCCAGAAGCTGAATCTATTTCCCTCTACTCTAAAGGGAGCAAATTTGTGTTGGTTCATGGGACTCGGTGGAGGCACCATCAATGATTGGGACCAAATGAAAACATATTTCCTTAAAAAATACCAAGATTATTGCCGAACTAGAGAATTAAAAGATGAAAATTTTCTAATGGTAGCTAAGCCTAGCAAGACTCTGGAAGAATATGTAGAGCGTTTTCAATATAATCTACAAATATCTCCTTACAAAAATCTTCCTGATAATGTTTTAAAAACCACAATGATCAGAGGTATGAAAAACCAATGGGTAGAGACACTAAATATAATGGGTAAAGGTGACATTTATCAAGAAAACTATAAAAATATTATAGATTTGTGCATCAAGTGTTCCAGGGGAAGTACAAGGCTGAAAATAGTCGAACGCGATGCAAGCTCCAGAGACAGCAAAGCCTCATGAGGAAGCATTACACGAAGCGAAATCAACAATCTGTTGGAGGATTTCAAGACTGATATCCTAGGGACCCTGGCAACACAATTGGATGTCATGCAAGCTAAGCAAAAGCAGGCTATAGCAGAACAAAACTTGGATATTTTCTGCCCCCGTTGCAGACAGAAGCACAGTCATAAAGAATGCCCCCTAGTGCGATACGAACATGTGCCATATGCACTAAAGAGCATGCCACGGAAAGTTTCCCATCACTCCCAGGATTAAAAGCAGTCTTCAAGGAAGCGGAAGAAGAAGTGGAACCAGTATATCTGTTGAACCAACGTCGTCAATGGCAAGCACGTCAGACAAGTATGCCTATCGATCCATCTTTGTTCTTTCCTCCCTCACAATATAATTCTTAGCAATATTCAGGGGCAACATTGCAGAATCAACCACCTTTTTTGCCACCTCAAGAATTTTTTATGCCACCATGGCCCAATATGTCAAATCCAAGTAATAATAATTGGCCAAATTCCCCTTACCTGCCACTATTCTGGCAAAACAACCCTTATTCCTCCCAATGGTCCCCTTCCACCTCACAAAATCAGAACTGGAAATCAAATTGGAAAATATCTATGAACCAACCTATGGGGATAGTTCCTCTGCCTCAACCAACTTTACCAGTACCTTACATGTTGTAGCAGAATCCTCAATCTAATATACGACCGCAACTTCCAGCTCAACCCAACCCAAATCCTAACAACAGACCAGTTCAGTCAATACAAATCATTGAGGGTCTGGACCCTAAAGATGAGTTGAAAGAATGTAACGAACTTAAGTTGAGATCTGGACGCATAATCACTGTAGATAAGGATAAAGATCTGCAACCTGAAGAACCATACACAAATAAGCCTCTAATTGTAGATGATCAACAAATAAAACAAGGGGAAGATACAGTCAGACAAAAAAATCCTGAACAAATTATAACCACTTCCCCCCCATTTCCTTAAAGATTGCTGATACCACGCCCGATTGAATATCCTGAATTTGATCTTCTGGGTGAACTTAAGAACATTTGTATAAAATTCCCCTCCTCCAAGCTATCCAAGATATTCCAATATATGCCAAAACTATTAAAGAATTGTGGATAAAGAAGTCTGTGAGGAAAACAAAAACAACCCCTACTGTCCATGTTGTCGAGACTTTGTCTGATTTATTACTAGGCAAAGAGACTCCTGTAAAATATGAGGATCCCGGAAACCCCATTGTCACAGTCCAGATAAATGGCCATTATTTTCCCAATGCTTTAGTTGACTTAGGGGCAGCCATTAATATTCTCACAACTACAACTTGTAACATTCTTGGCATTACAGCCTTAGAACCAACAACTACCTTACTGGAACTAGCTGACCGCTCAGTCATTAGACCAGAAGGAACATTACAAGATGTGATGGTCTCTATAGACACTTGGGAATACCCGATGGATTTCTTTATTATTAACCCTAGGAACCAGCTAGATGGACATCCCTTAATATTAGGAAGGCCTTGGCTAGCGACTGTTGATGCTTATATCAGCTGCCGAACAGGCAGTATGACTATAACCAGGGGGAATGATGTGAAAAATTTAGCTTTATACCCTCATGCTCAACCAAGATTGACTATTATGAAAACCAGAAAGCAACCTGCAACATACTTAACAGAAAATATTTGGTCACCATTGACTGTGGTAGATGCCCTTGAATTCAAAAACCAAATGGAAGACGATGTTATTAATACTTTTATCAATCACCCTACCACAGTATCAAGTTCGAAATGCCACATGATTAAAGCAATCATTGACAACGAAATCGAAGAAGATCCCCTGAGAGATATCAATGACCAAACAATACCAACAACCACTTTTTATAATAGCAAACCTATTGAAATTGAGCTAGGGAAGATCCTGAACATTAATAGTAATCTGAGTGAGGACCAGCAACAAAAACTTATTCAAGTCCTTAGGAAAAATAAAGGGGCTTTCTCTTGGGATTAATCAGATATGAAAGGGATTGACCCTTAGCTATGCATGCATCACATCTACACTGAAAAGGATGCAAAAACCATTCGAAAACCTCAACGTAGATTAAATCCTCACCTAAAAGATATTGTTAAAGAAGAACTTCAAAAACTATTAGATGTGAATTTTATCTATCCTATATCTGACAATAAATGGGTTTCTCCATTCGTTGTGGTTCCCAAAAAGAATGGGAAATGATGAATATGCGTTGACTATAGAGAACTCAACAAGGCAACGCAAAAAGACTATTTTCCCCTTCCATTTATTGATCAGGTCCTAGATACACTGGCAGGGAAGAAATTTTTTTCTTTCCTGGATGCTTCAGTGGCTACAACCAAATTTAGATTGCCCTTGAAGACTAGGATAAGACTACCTTTACTTGTCCATGGGGAACATTCGCTTACAGGGTATTACCTTTTGGAATGTGTAATGCACCTGCCACATTTCAAAGAGCCATACTCAATATTTTTGCAGACTTGATAAATGAAGGATTGGAAGTATACATGGATGATTTCACACCCTATGGAGATCACTTCGAGCAAGGATTACAGACATTGGAAAAGGTTTTGGAATGGTGTATTGCTACCAGCCTATGTTTAAGTCACGAAAAGTGCCATATGATGATGACAGAAGGTCTGGTCTTGGGTCATTACATTTCAGCAGCTGGAATTCAAGTAGATCCGACAAAAATACAGGTAATTCTCTTACTAGCTACTCCTTGCACTCAAACAGAGGTACGTAGTTTTCTGGGATTTGCTGGATATTATCGTAGATTTATCAAAAAAACTTCACAGATTGCTGCACCATTATATGCCTTAATAGGAAACAGTGATTTCATATGGACTGACAAATGTGACACTGCCTTTACAGATTTAAAGCAGCTAGTATCAACAACACCAGTATTACGAGGTCCAAACTGGGATATACCATTCCAGATTTCATCAGATGCATTAGACACAGCCATTGGAGCAGTTCTTTGCCAAGAAGAAGACAAGAAACCCTATGTTATATATTACATTAGCAAAAACTTAACCCCTGCTGAATTGAATTACACAGTAACAGAGAAGGATTTTTTAGCTGTTATTTATGCTATTAACAAATTCAGACACTATATAACTGGATACCCTGTAATTCTGTATATAGATCACTCTGCTATCAAATACTTAACTAATAAACCCATTACGAATGGAAGAGTGACACGTTGGTTGCTACTTTTGCAGGAATTTGATATAACTATAAGGGATCGACCAGGAAAGGAAAACCTTGTGGCAGATTTCCTCTCTTGAGTGCTAAGAACAAATGACGCAATAGCAGTAGAGGATCAGTTTTTGGATGAACACCTATTTGCTGTAACCATGAAAACCCCATGGTACGTAGATGTGGTGAATTATTTAGCAGTGGGAAAACTACCTAAACATCTGACACCTAGAGAAAGGAAATCGATAGTACAGCGCATCACTTGGTTCTCCTAGATTGGAGGATACCTTTTTCACACAGGGGCCGATATGCACATCTGCAGGTGTATCAGGGAAGACGAAATTTATGATATCTTAAAAGCCTGCTACGATGGACCTTGTGGTGGACATTTTGCAAACCACAGAACTGGACATAAAATTTTACAAATGGGCTACTACTGGCCGACGATTTTTAAGGATGCTAATAAATTTGTTCAGGCCTACGATAATTGTCAAAGGATGGGCTGCCCTGGCCAATCTGATGAGATGCCCCTGCATCCACAGCTGGTCCTAGAACCTTTTGAGCATTGGGCATTAGATTGTTTTGGGCCAATCAACCCATCATCCAACCAGAAATCATATATATTGGTTGTAACAGAATACGTAACTAAGTGGGTAGAAGCAGTAACATTACCAAGAGCCAAAAAATAAACTGTGATAAACTTTATTTTCAAAATTTTTGTTCGATATGGGTTACCTAGAGAAGTAATCACTGATAGAGGGCCGCAATTTGTAGGCCAAAAAATTGTTGCTACACTAAAAAATCATCATGTTATTCACAGAATTACCTCTCCATACCACCTGCAAGCGAACGATAAGGTAGAAAGCACCAAAAAAGTAATTGAAGCTATTCTAAAGAGGACAGTCTCATCGCATAGACGAGACTAGGCTACTCGACTACCAGAAGCCTTGTGGGCATATCACACAACTTGGAGGAATACTATTGGATACTCCCCATATCAGCTCGTATTTGGTAAGGAACCTATTTTTCCCATAGATTTTGAGATGCAAACACTAAGGACAACCTAGGAAGTGGAACTGGATTTAACTGAAGCCCAGATTAATAGATTACAACAAATAAATGAATTAGACAAAATCTAGCTTTTGGCTCTGCAGCATACTGCACTTATTCAACAACAAAGAGCCAAATGGCATGATTATCTGATGAAGAAAAAGACATTTCATGAGGGCGACTGGGCACTTCTCTACAATTCCAAGTTTCAATACATCCCTGGTAAATTTCAGACTAGGTGGTTAGGTCCCTATGAAATAAAGGAAGTACATGACAATGGCACTCTTACGTTGGCCACCATTGATGGGTCTGATTGTTCCTTTAAAGAAAATGGGCATCGAGTGCGCCTCTACCAAAGACCACTCACAAGAGAATATTTTTGTCAACAGATACGCAAGGACTCCACCATGCAAGTTTTAGCTGCAGAAGATAATCCTTTGGCAGCTTCATCTTTGTAAATTTTTATTTATTTATTTATTTTTTCTTCTACCTATTTTTCTGTTCCATCTTCGGAACAACACTTTTTGGTTTTGCTGTTCCATATTCGGAACATCACTTCTTGGTTTTGTTGTTCCATCTTCGGAACAACACTTTTTGATTTTGTTGTTCCATCTTCGGAACAACACTTTTTGATTTTGCTATTCCATCTTTGGAACAAAACTTTTTGATTTTGATGTTCCATCTTTGGAACAACACTCTCTTTTGTTTTTTCTGTTCCAATTTTGGAACAACACTTTTGTTTCTTGTACAATTTTTGTGTGTTCTGAAGATTTCCTTTTTTTATATATTTCACAAACACCTCTTTCCTCTTATGGACTTATTCCTAGCTCATTTCAGCCTCATTTCTTTGGTTCCTTTTATGTCCTGAAGTACAGTACCTTCATGCAAATAATAATTATGGATTTTATTAAAGCATGTGAATATTTTTAACGTTATGATCTTTGACAAAGACAACTTCTTGATGATAGACTTAAAACAATTGAAAGGGACACAATTATTTATATTTCACTTTACTGTACTGATTTCTACTGTATATGATACCGATTGATCATCTTTACCATGTTGGTTCTACTCTTCTTGGTTCTACTCTTCTTGGTTATAATTCTCTCTGTCTATTATCAATGGGATTATGGGTATCATTTTTCTTATTATTGACATGCTTCAACTTCTTACACCATCCCTAATCTTAAGGAGTACTAAGCCTCCCTCTATTTATCATAAAAATATGTAATGAAAACTAAATTTTATCTACAGATAGAGGATAGGGGGTCTCATTAAGAGCCATGCTACCATGTTCATAAGGATGTAGCAATATGACATTCACACTATGGCCACCACACCAGGGTTATGATCCATTGGATGGCTAAAACATCCTTGGAACAGGAGGTCTCATCACGAGCCGACCTGCTCACTTTTGTTACTTCCCAGTGAATGGCAGTATGGTTATCTGGTTACCACGCCAGCACACTGGTCTCTTCTGTAGAAACATAAACGAAAATTTTCAATTATAAATTGAGGATCCTGACTCACATGGGTTAAAAATCAACTCTGTCGAGGCTATGGATGCCTGTTGGCAACAGAAGCTCTGCTTATGGTATTGAAGTTCTATTTCCTCAATCAATAATTCTTATGATACCCTCTTCCCATTTATATTTTTATTCGAGAGATTATTTCCTCTAAACACTTATCTACTTTGAACCTTTATGCATGCATTCATTTTTTTTACTCAATCATATCGTGTACAGCTGGAATATTGTCAGCAAAGCCTCTTTTTGTACATATTGTTGTCCTCTTTCCTTATCACATAACTTATCATAAACCAAAGCGTCTTGTCTCTTGTCATTTACTATGATTATACACCACGCTTTCACTCTATCCATCTCTCTTATTGTCCTGTCATTTATTTACGTACTCTATTCCATTTACTGCTGTACCCTTCATCCTTATAGCCTACCATTGGAACAACCATTTCCCGTCTATTTGGTCGTAGGCGACCTCTCATTTCGAAGGGGGAGAGAACTTCCATTACACTCGTGCATGCGTTGTCATTATTTCATTGACTGATAAGATATTCCATGATCACGTGACATGCGGAAATTTAACAACCCTTCAAATAACACAATTAATATCAACTACACTTAGCTGTTACAACAACTTGTTGTTCTATCGCTCTAAGTGTTGCTGTGTTTTTCAGTATTGCTGTGTTTTTTTTAGTATTGCTGAATTTTTCCATTACACTCATCCTTTGCAATGGTAGGAATAATTAAAGCATTATGGGTGGTAAGACAGTGCACCGCGAACCTTTAGTGTTAGAGGTATCCGATAGAGCCAGGGAAATTCTGATCCGTGCAAGGTGGATATCCTATCTCACAAGATTTCAACCCTCGAATGAGGAAATTACCATTGAATTTCTACAGCATCTGCAGAATGGGGAATCCATGGTGAAAGGTAGAAGATTTACAGTCACAGACGCTATAATAGCTGAAGTATCTGGGCTGCCGGCAGAAGGAAATATATGGTCACAAAAACATGTATTGCTGCAAGACGCGGTGGAAACTTTCAAAGACGAAGGTGAGAAAGTAGTCAGGAAAGGAAAAGGCATCCAACCATCTTCTCTGGCAGAGCCATGGAAAGAATTAACAAGCATTATCCAAAGATAAATTACCTGTGATGGACGCCGAGATGTGGTAAGACCACAACAACTTAAACTATTAGCTGTCTTGAAACAAAAACTCACTATTAATATGCCATCTCTTTTGAATTCTTTACTGCATGATACTGCTGTTAGAATAAGATGGGCCAGACACCCTGAAACTGTAATAAGTCACCATGGATTGATTAGATTAATCATTAGTAATATCCTGGTTCAATACAAATTAACTTGGGATGGTTTCATGATGGCCCTAGAGAGCATGAAAAAAATTGTAATCCAACATCCCGCAATTGCGGAGACAAGCTAAGCATGTTCTTTTAGACAGTGAACATACTTATCTTCTTCTGTTTTGGATCTTTGTTGAACTTATTCTGGACTAAGATAGAATGACCTCTTAGTGGCACGACCTATGGATGGATCAAGATTTGTTTTTGCAGATTAGATGCTAATTCAGGGCTAGATGGTACTAAACAGAGGCTTTTGGCTTAGGGTGTTTTTGCCAATGAAAGGATTCCCTAAAGCACCACTACCTAACTTAGGTGCGATCTTGACATATTCTGAATGTTTTTCTTTGGTATGATTAGATTTTTAAATGAAAGATAACCAGGGATAAGGTTGCAGACACTTTTTCAATAGTTGGATAATGAATGGCTTGAGGAATAAGGGTAAATGACAGAAGATAACTTTCAACTATGGCAACTATGGATAGGGTTATTTTGCTGAAACCAGATAGGACTTGAAAAATGGGTTTTTTCTCATCATAGGTTGACCGGAAGGGGCAGGAGGACAAAAATTGTTTTGGGGTGTTTTCTAGATGACAGATTAGACAGTTTGGAGGTCAGCTTCTAGAAAACTTAGCTTAAGAAACTATTCATCATCGGCAATTTGTTTACTGTTATTAACACCCCAAAGGGAAATGATTAATGAGTCGAATAATAAGAAACTTATTTGCATCATAAAAAGACCACATTTGTCTCAACAACGAGCGGCATATCCTTCATAACGCCCTTTGGGGCGTTTGATCGGGTCCTGGCTTCGCTCGGCACTTCCCCATTTTTTTCTTGTATATGGAAAAGAGGCCATCCTTCCTCCCTGACTATCTCTCCCAGCCCTCTAGTTTTCCCAAGAGACCCATGGCACCCCATGCCCCACCTTGCAAGCTCGAATCGACACATTATTGAAACTGGAGGAGGAAAGGCAAAAAACCCAGGAAAAATTCACCATCCACCAAAGTCGAATTAAAAGATGGTTTGATAAAAAGTTCGTCGGGAATATAATTTTAGAAGTAGGAGAACTTGATATTAAATTGGATAAAGCTCACGAGGAGAAAGGGAAACATTCCAAATTCCAAGCCCTTTGGACAAGTCCATTCCAGATTAAAGAGAAACTAGGTTCCCACACTTTCATATTGCAAACTCTAGAGGGAAGAATCGAGGTCCTCCTGGTAAACGGGCATGACCTAAAGCACTACTTCACTTAACAGCCCTAGGAGGGCTATCACCACCCCTGTACCATATTTTTTTGTTTTATTTTATTTTAGTTTTTGGTTTTTCATTTTCCGCAATAAAAAAAAGCGCTTATTCAATCAGCGCCTTAGTAAAATTTTCCTTCTAAGAACTTCAAAAGGTGGAAGGCATTGCAGAAGTCATGCAATTGATATCCTACGCGAAGATCTGTGCTCATGAAATGTCTTTCCTAAAAATCACAAAAGGTGGCAGGAGCTTTTATGTGATTGACACCCAAAGGTAAAACATGACCTAGTCCGGGCTACTAAGCGCAGATAGCTCACCTAGCAAGCTTGAAGGGTGTCTGTGAAAAGAAAGTTGGTTAAAATGGAAACTAGAATAAAAGGGAACAGGGAAAACTTTAGGTGACGCAAGGACATCCGGGAAAACCTAAAGTCCTCATACAGACCAGGAGCAACCTCTCTTGCAAGTAAAATAAGTTAAGATTCCTCATCCGACCAGGAAAAATTTCCTCTATCAAATAAGTGCCCTGAGCACATCTAAATAAGTGCCTTGAGCACATTTAAAATAAGTGCAGTAGCACACCAATAAAGGGTAAAGGATTGAGAGAGGCTTCCTGCATAGAGAGGCGATGCGACGACTCTGCCGGGGTACTGACCAGGCTGGCTGGCAGCGAAGCAACATCCATGACTCCTAGGCAGTGACTCCATCGGGACCATGAGGTTTGCAGGCAGCAGAGAAACATAATGAGGACGAAATAACTATACCGGATCCTGGAAATCCATGAAGTGCTCCAACCCTTTCGGTCCGGAATCCAAAAGTATAAGGTTGGTTAACCAACACCTAAACAAGCAAGCAGGCAAAGCAACCTCGCAAGGTACAAAAGGAAAAAATCATGGAAACCTAAGGGTGAAAGGAACAGCTTGCTAAGGCCCCCTCCCCCCCCCCACACAAATAAATCATTCGTAGAGATTCTAGACCCTACCAATGAATCGCCATTTGTTGTAGCCTCTACAACACCCTCCAAAAATCCACCATCTAAACTTTTTTAAGCCCCCTGAGCATCGAAAAGCTAAGTCAAAATCTAAAGTTGAAGTCTATTTCAGGAAAAGCATGAAATCGCTGAGTCGCAGAATAGGTATTTTTTCCCAATTTGCGACCTAGCAACCCTGCGACCTATCAGGTCGCCAGGTCGCCAAGTCAAAAATCTCATTCAAACTTCAAAATCGTGACCTAGCGACCTTGTGACCCCGCGACCCTCCAGGTCACAAGGTCACAAGGTCGCAAGGTCCCGCCTCTCTTAAGCACGGGACATTTGCAACCCAGAAACCTCATTAATTTCTCACACGCACGACCCTTTTATAAATAGGAGGGTCGCTAGGTCGCATTTCACTCACGCAAAGAAGAAGAAAAATGCCTCTGACAGTCCGACTAGAATGCGTTTTTTTCGGGTAAGTTGTCGTTTCCTCCTTCTTTTTCCTTATTATGACTACCTGTTTCTCCCCCTTTACCTCACCGATACTCTTTAAAGCTTCATGCTTACCATAGGATTGCTTCCCATGAGCCCTGGCATGCTTATATTCCAAATCTTTTCTTTCTGCTCTCAGCCCATCCATGTTCCCCATCCGAGGCCTAGTGCAACTCTGCGACCTTGCGAGCATGCGACCCAGTCGCAGGTCACTAAGTCACTAAGTCGCATCTCATTTCAAGTTGAACGACCGAGACAGTGACCCTCGTTGGGTCGGGTCGTAAAAGTCGCATTTGCAAATTGATCGATTAGCGACCCGGCAACCCGGTGACCCGGTCGCCGGAGTCGCTAAGTCGCTTCTCCTTGAGCACGCACACGACCCGGCGACCCGGCAACCTAGGTCGCTGAGCTAGGTCGCAGTTTTCCCCATTCCTTTGGCCATACTTTGTTAGAGATATCTGACATTATTATTAATATGAAGTCTGTCTTATCGTGGGATGGTTTCGACAATACCGGAGTAATTGAAGTAGAGCTAATTTGCGTATCCATCTCATCGGACTCGGGTGACATGGGTCCCCTAGCGATCTGAAAGAGGAACAAAATTCCTACAACGATTCCAAACGCACTCGAATACATACACATAAAGGAAGACACACCTTTGGTCACCACGATTCTTTATGATTATCCAAGTATAGCTGAGACCCACCTCACGAGACCGGCCCTACAAGTGATTATTCTCGACCTAGAAATCACTCAACTCATAAAATGATCAATGCATTACCTGGTCATGAGAACAAAGAAGGTCGTCGGATCCACTAGGTCGCGGGTGCAGGATCCACCAGGTCGCAGGGCAACCCAATGGTCCAGAAGGTGGAAAGTCAGAAGCCCAAGGGAAAGTCTTGTGTTATAAATACCTCCTTTGGGAAATTGTAAAGGACCTTTGGTTTGGGACTTAAAGAGATATAGAGCATTGTATAGAAGGACTACACATTTTTTAGTATGAATACAAGCATTTGTTAACTCTATTTTTAGATCTGACATTGGTCAATGTCTGAACACTATGAGCATTATGTTTTCAGTTTCTAACATCTTTTTATTAATGAAACTATGTCTCCAATTACATCATTTATGCATTATAGTTTTCTAAACATGTGTTAATGGTGCTAAGTATATTTCTCTTTCTCAATGAATGTTAATAACTTTGTTTACTGACATTTATATTATCACCAAAACCATTTAAGGAAGTGAAGGGTATTCTGCCATAAAGAATTATTTCTTCTGTGGTTAGAACAGCGTACAAGCATGACCCTAATGATATGCTGTTGACAACATTTCCTTTGGCCCAATGCTTTATAATTTAGCTTGCTACACATAGTGTTGTATGTTCATTTAATTCATCAATCATGTGTCTTGTATCATCCGAATAAGCGTGTGTCCGCAGGGTTATAGAGTCCTACATAGACCCAAGGAAAGGAGAATTAAGTGGTAGTCGGACCCACACTCCGGACGGGATCCCTATTCCAAATGGTTTAGAGTCTAGTTGGGACTTTTTACCGAGAAGATCCCCTGCGGTTGGCCGGACAGATTTCCACACATCATGCACATTTTATCTACCACAAAATATTTGAATTAAATGCATATTAGTAAAAGGTATCCATGCCTAACTCAGTCACTAATAAGAAGATTCTCTGTTCTTACACAACGCATTCCACCAAGACTTAGAATTTTGTAATAATTTAATTTCTTTTAGTTCACTTCAAGTCAAAAATACTATATCTGTTGACTGCTTTGTTGCATTTTTTAATAAATATCAGTTTTGGAAGTATTAAGGGTTGATTGATTGAGATTAAATCATTATTATAGTATTTTATATTGTGTTTTTCAGTACACTGAGAATCCAATAATAATTCCACTTATCTGTAGGATTCTTGCAATAACATTACATGCTTTTTCTTCAAATAATAATTTTTCATTAAGGTTTCATGTTTCATTGTCATCTTTCATTGTAAACATTTGAATTCTAATTGTAAAGCAGAAAGCGTGATGAATAGGATTTACTTTTGAGTAACTTATTCTGGTTGCCTTTACGATCATTATGTTTTCCACTAAAAGCCAAACTAAAGTATTCTTAATTTCTCTTTAGTTTTGATGAATCTATTCATATTTCTGTCATAAATCCATTTATAAATCCAAGAGATCCAGTAAATATTCCTAGCTTGCCCTGTGTTTACTCTGTGAAATATTGATGCAACCATCCAGTTATATGTTGACTCCATTGCCCAATAGATATTAATAAATTGAATACAATCAATATTCCAAAATCCAAAACAAACCCAAAACCCAAGTACTATCATAACTAGCCTAAAAATTATTTAAACAAAGTTATATCTTGTAGAGAGATCCCTCTCTGAATCTAGGAAGGCTAGGTCCTAGATTCCAAAGTTGGTTTGATGTTGGCCTATGTGATTATTTCTCACAATCTCTAGCAAATTACAGAACACTAACATAGCGGCAACCATACTGGGGAACAATTAAAATCAATCATAATTTCTTTCAAATTCGATCTCTGGTTAAATACTCACTATATTAATATCCCATAGAGATTGCTATCTTTTATTCTTTTGTAAATAAAAGTTTGAGTTTCATTTTATAGTGTGTGTTTTGATTTTTAAAAACTGGCTTCCAAGAGACCTTATACAACATCTCATCTTGATCCCAAACCTCCTGAAATAATGGATGATCCTCAAAGGATTGGAAGAAGAACTAAGGATACTTCAAAGAAATCAGTTAAACAGATAAGTTCATCGGAAAGCCTGGGAAGTAATAATCCTCTCCCAAGAGCAAAATCCCTTCATGTTAAGCTTGAGACCTTACAATATATCGACTTTGAATTAAAGTTTGAGCAAAGCTTCTTTAGAAGAAAATCCCTAAATTGGGTAGATACAATAGTCCTTGGCCAATCGATTTTACATCTAAATCATCTAAAAGTCTGCATTCTTTAAAATCTAATCAATAAATTGTTGAGGATTTTAAGATCCTCAAATATTTGGTATTAGACTTTACTTCAACAGTTACAGATGCCTATTTTCAACAATCAGTAGAATTGTCTACATTAAATATTGTTGCTTCATCTATTATATCCCAAACAGTTCAACAAAGATCTGTGAGTTCGACCCCTTCTAAAAATTCTACTACTTATCCTCTCATAAAAACTCAAAGGCCTTCATCTCCATCACTTCATCCCTCCTCTCCTTCACATATAGTTCATCCTTTTCCACATATTAATCCACCACCTATTAATCCATTACCTGTCAACCCTCCACCCCCAATCATGGTTGCACATTATGCTCCCTTGATTCTTCCTCAAAATCTAGGTGCTATGCCCCAAGACTATCAATCCAAAATACCCCAATTCGATAACACCCAACACATTACTGTTCAGCAGCATGTTGACATAATGAATGATTTCTTTGATCGATATGAGATTGATGTTGATGATGTTATGATGAGGTTATTCGTTCAAACCCTTGGAGGTGAAGTTAGGAAATGGTTTAGAGCTTTACCAGCTGCTTCCATCAATGATCTAGCAGTTCTACAACGTCAATTTCTAGATAGATGGCAAGTTAAAAATACCCCCCTCCAAATTTTATCAGAATATGAAAATGTCAAAAGAGAAACTGGAGAAAGTGTGCAGGATTATTGTGCTAGGTTCAACTCTATTTATAATGTTATTCCTGCTCACATAAACCCACCCGAAGGATTAGTGCTGATTAAATTTCCAGATGGTTTTGAAACAAACATAACTTATGAGTTAAGAGAGAGGAATCCTAGCACTTTAGAGGAAATTCAAACCATCGCAATTAGTGTAGAAGCCAATTTATTGGCAAAAAGATCTAGGATGAGAGCTAAGAAGAGAGTTACCATAAAAGAAGAAGCATCAACCTCTAGTATTGATTCCAAGATAGATTATTTAATGAGGGAAATGGAACGAATGATGATTGATAGAAACATCCCTAGGGAAAATCATAACCCTCCCCAAAACCGCAATCAAAACAACAGGAGGAATCAACCACAGATTAAACAAAGGGGACCTGACCAAAAAATTAGACCCCCTTTTCAAGACAATTATGTTGATGAAAATGGAGAGATCATTCAAGAAGAAGAAGACAACCAAATAAATTTGTTTGGTTTAAAAAATAATGATACTATTTTTCTCACAGAATAAGGCCAGAAGATATTTTCATTAGCTCAAATAGAGCTTGAATTAGATGAATTTGAATAATATAAACAAGGATTTGAAAAGGCCATTATGGAGGTGCACAAACAATATAATATTAGGAGCAGAAAAAGCTCTGACAATACTGCTAAAAAGAATACTGATCAACCTCCCAAAATTTCCTCTGATTCAAATCCTAAGAAAATAGTAGAAAATTCTTCTAAGAAATCTATTGAAACTCCTGGTAAGAAACCTTCAGAGGTTTTTACTAAAAAGATAGTTGATTTTATTTATAAAACAACTCAAATTGATGTTCCAACCACCAGTCAGCAAACCCTACTTAAATCTAAATAAATCGTCAATGTACTTGGCATTCCTAGTGTTGTAAAGATTCAATCATCATTTAATCTTGAAAATGAACTAGCTAAATTCAAAATTCCCATCCCTTTGACAGATTTAATGAAAAAACAAACATACAGAACTCAGGTAATGGAATTACTGAAAATAGGGGAAATTGCTGACACTCTCAATCTGAATAATGATCAACATGAATTGTTGTTTGGTCCATAAGTAGATGATAAGTTACAAGAAGGATCAGTCCCTCCTTTCTATGAAAGCTTAAACATACATGATAAATCCTACATAATGCTATGGTGGATTCATGGGCTTCACACAACTTAATGCCTAAAGTTGCATTAGAAAAGTTAGGTCTTGACATCACTAGGCCCTACAAAGATCTATACTCATTTGATTCAAGTAAATTGAAGTGTTTAGGTCTCATCAAGGACTTGTGTATAACTTTGTCTCAAATCCCAGCCAAAATCCTAGTTATGGACATTTTCGCAACAAAAATTCCTCCTAAATATGGCATGCTTTTATCACATTCTTGGGGAGCAAAGTTACAAGGAACTCTTCAACTAGATAGGAATTTTGCTACAATGCAAGTCTCTGGCCAGCAAAGAAGGTTATATAGGGAAACTCTCATGAAATATATGGTAATTAGTTGAGAAAAAACTTATAATTACCCTCTATATTATGTTCAAACTGATTTTGATTCATTCATATTATTCAATGATACTGAAATTGAAGCCCAATTTAGAAATTACATGGATACACCTGAAAATGCAACTCTAATCAAACAATTAACTCCTACTTTAGAACTCTTCTGGAATATGACCTTTGATGGTGCTTGTAGTAAAGAAGTCTCTGGAGCAGGAATCTGGTTATCTAATCCAGCTAATAATCATTGTGAAGGGCATTCCTATAAACTCAATTTTCAGTGCACCAATAATATTGCTGAATATGAAGCTCTGATGTTAGGTTTGCAGTTTCTTAAGAAATTAGGGGCCAAAATAATTATTGTGCAGGGAGATTCCAAATTAATCATCAATCAAATAAGTAGAAGGAGAATATGTTGCTAAAAACCCTTTGCTGGGGAAATCACACTCCTAGAGGTTTGTTAGGTGTCAACTCTGTCAAGAGCAGGCAAGCATTTAAGAAGGACTTCCACACAACCATACATGTTCATGAAAAACTAAATAGAGTAGATCGAGGAAGTTACCCGTAGGTCCTACGGCTGAAGCAGATCCCGCGGGGTCCAAACCCCCAGCAACCCTTCTTCCTTCTTAACCTGAAAGACAAGAAGAAACAAGCGCAAAGATCTGGTTGTACAGCATATATCTACTCTAAATGTTAGTCAAATCCATATGAAACATTAGATAAACCATAATGAATGCTTAAATAACAATATTCTCATATATGCAAGCAGACACTAACACGTATATTTCGGGAACAAGACGGTTCTTCTATATTATAAATAGCATGTAAAGAAATAATGAGTGGAGAGATCACCTGAATCTCCAACATCTTCTGCTGCATCATCTGCATCAATATCCTGATCCTCCCCACCCTGCCCTCAAGATTCCTTCCAAACTAAAAATACCAGACATTACATAGGAAGATGAGCATCTCCGTAAAACAAAGGTTTCTGTAATGAACTGGAAGTGTAGGGAGTGGGCAAATTCGACTTGATAGGGAAATGTCAACAAGAGTATAATACTGACACTTTCTCCCTTAGCTACACACATGGGCTTTTATACTCCCCATGAAGTTTCAATAAAGGAAATGGCTAATACGTTAAAGAGTAAGGGGTGGTTGAACTACTGGAGTAACCATCAACCCAGCCCGAAAATAGGGAATTTTTATATATATTTTAATGATTTTAATGGCATACGCGGAAAATTACATGTGGACTCGCGTATACATGCGAAAAATTCTGGGCATACCCGCGTATGGGATTTTTAACACTGTTTTTTATGAATTTTGTTCAAGTCTGTGGGAATGGGTGCCCAAGGCCATAGAGACAATCATGAATCACATGAGGGTGAAAAATGATGCTATAATAGATGCCCCCTAATATATGAGGTCAGAAGGGGTACATGATGGCCGAAATGTATTATGCACATAGAAAGAACTTCGCAAGGACAAGAGAGGACTTCACCAGATTTCAGCCTGCCAAAAACCAATGAAAGAAACAGAGAGCTGTACCATGCCTAGCAGCAATTTGTTGCCGCCTGCACACATCATAGAAATTACCAATAATCCAAGACATACTACAAGTATAACTGAACTGAAGTACATAGTGAATCATCTGAGCAGGACCCGAAAATACAAGTCTGTATCAATGTCCGAGTATCACATATAGAAAGCTGATCAAAGATGGTGCAACTGGATGTCTGATCAAGTAACTGAATCTCCAAGTACCGGATCATAAGAGGTGGATCAAACGGTACAATCACGCAACTCGAGAGCCAACATATAGGATGCTGCTGTACTGAACTGCAACATATAAGGGTGGACGGCATCACTGGCAGAAACTGAATGGACTGTCAAAAGTGAACCGAGAAATGCTGATGCAACCCGAGGTCTTCACCGATCACTATGGCACAATTCTACACAATGGGAATAAATGAGCCGAAGTCGACCATGTGAGAAATCGTTGGATTACCGGTCAATGATGTATATCGTTAACCAACGCGAGACAACCCACCGATGATGAAAATGAGTGTCAAGGTGCCCGAGTACAATCTCGACAAGTGCGAATGAATGAGTTGAAGCTTCTAACACTTGAAAGAATCACCAATCAGGGTACAAATGATGATCCTCACCGTCGACAGCGAAGAGTCTGCCATCGATGACTGCAACCTACAGCAATCGAAAGACTCTGCACTATTCTCTTTGAGTAATGAGAGTCGTAGCCGAGTGGGAAAAGATCTGTCGCTGAGAACATATACATCCCACATTAGTCCAAAGACGAGGTAACCTTACAGTGCCAGATTGGAAGGAATCGACGGAAGTAGGAGTGACTGAACCAAACTTATGACGTTTACAAGATGAAGCTAGTGCACAGAAGAAACCCTTTGAACCAAACAATAATGAAAGCTGACACAGAGGCGAGAAATCCACCAATAGGGTCAAATGGAAATCAAGGTACTGCACGAATCCCAAGTGTGATAATGTATGCTGACGTCGAACACAGGGGAAACCACTCAGTCAAAGACCCATGATGATGATCAAATGTTGAGCACGAGGTCACCTATCAATGATGGAAATAGGCCCAAGGTGCGGCTCTAGGTTTTCTCTCAGAGCAATGTGTCGTAGTCGATAAGAGACAAACCCGCCGGCAAGAAGTCAATGAGGACCTTCTCAAACCAGCACGAGTAGAAGACCAAAACATCTGATGTGATAGAACATGATACTGACAAGACCGGGAAGGCCGACTGAATAATGAGTCAAGAGACACCGCAGAATGGCCGACTCAGGCTAGACTTCCCTTGAACAAAAGCACGACTCAGTGATGACCATGGCAGTAAAAAGTGACACTGTATAAGTCTGTCTTGCAGGAGGCAAAACAAACTCTCCATATGATTGGAAGAGATAACCAACCGGGGGAGAACTGACAAGTGAAACATGGTAAAGGCTGAACCTAGGTCAAACTAGAACCATCCCAAATGAAGGAAATATATATAAGTATATGTGCGTTGTTCAAGGGCGACAAACTGACTCTGTACTGCCATCAAAATAACGAAGATACATCCCGTTCCCGCTCTTTTTGTTATATTTGATTTTTTTGTCTTTTTCATATAATAAGCCTGAAAAAGAATAAAAGAATGCTATGGTACAATGGATAGAACGAGTATCAATAAAGCAGATGCACTAGTTCTTGGGATTGGAACAATCCTATGCTCAATGCAAGGTGGCGAAAACTGGTCAGTGATACTCAGAGGAACGTTCCATCCATGGGTACAAAGGTGTCAAGTCGTGATAGCCAAGTGCATGCAATGGTTAACTTGTACAGAAAGTCAAGGTCAAAAGTTGGCTTAAACATCGAGTCCAAATGAAGCCGGCTAAAGGCCAAGATAAACAAGTAGCCAATATGCAATGCAATAATACAACTTAACGACACCAGGGAGCCTCTAGGGTAAAAGCCAGAAAAATGATAGTGAAGAAGAAGAAGAATGAAGCTTCAACACATAAGACATGAAGTGATCAATGGATCAAAGAGGACTCCCGAGTGTGGAGTAATCGAAAAAAAGGTATGATTTTTACTTAATGGCTTAACACTTTAATACAATTTGTGAACCTTTTTTGTATCATGGATTTGGAAAGTTTATAAGAAACTATCACAAAACACGTGAGAATCCTGTGTATAACTTAGCCACTGATAATGGTTATTTTCATGGCTGTGGAAAGAAGAGAGCGAAGAGTTGTCGCTTTCCAAAGATAAGAACGAAGTGGAGATAACCGCTGTCCCTCTGGATGAGAACCAAACGCAAACATAGGGAAACAAGATCAAGGTGAATCGGCTCGGGCAAGAAGGAGAGGACACCAGCTCAGCGCAATAGTAAAGACAGGATGAAGAAGTTAACTGTTTGGCGAATCCCTCAGGATCGAAGATCCTGAGGGATCGCTGCTTTATTTATCTAGCTGCTTGGACATCTCCGCCATCGTCCTTATAAAGAGAGACAGCACTGTTAGTTTAGGAATGGCGAGATAAGATACGTTTTATGTAATCTTCTGAAAAACATCAGACTTGGTTATTAAGCTCTGTTGAGAACTGGTTCGATGTATTTTTGATCAATGTCTTAATGAAAGCCTGGTGATTATTCCATCTTCGCGTCTGCGTTAACCTAAAGCGGTGCATCCTTGGAGGCTAAGGGCCCGGCCCCGAAGGACACTTGCTTCTGTACCATTACAGCTTCGTTTCTGTGTGGTTTGTTTATTATTGCTATTCGATTGTTTGATATGATTTACGAGTTCATATTACATGCTCTGTTCCAGTTTGAATCATTGAAGTTTCTACAACTAGACTTGTGTTAACTCCGCATTGCGTTATTCTTCCTTTCAAGAGTTAATCGCATATCCTTACTGTTATGTTGCAGAGCTGTTATATTAACATTTGTGTTGCGTGCGTTTCCACTGGATCAGTATTGTCCCATAATTCGTTAATCGTTATTGCTGTTCCATTAATATGATTTGTGTAATTCGCCTTTATAATGATAGAATGTCCCTTGATTGCAAAGAGTGTATAGATTGAGTTTGATTATAACCCGCGGGACTTAGTATTCATTTGCTGTTCCATTTTAGAGTTGCTGTTCCATTTCAGAATTGTGGTTTAATCCTTTATTTCCTTTGCTGATCTATTTATCTGCATTTGATGGTTTGCTGTGAGAGATGATCTAAGACTGTAGTGAGCAGTATCAGTCACTGTTTAGCTCCCAGGCTTGTGATCTATGCTTTAGTTCTTTTTCCATCAGTTTCTGAAGGGATGGCTTATTATTACCGAACCCTTGACTGATGAGTTATTGAGTTTCCTGAGTGTGTGATTTATTTCTTTAAAGTAATTTGATTTCAGTTAAGCATCCGTTTACTCTTGTATTTCTTAAGCACTGTACTACTAGCATTACTCTGACAAATGAGCCTCGGATTGAGTCACTCTTTGTAATGGCAAAACGCTCTCGGGTTGACATATTAATGTGAGGTGATTAGAGGTGAAAGAGACCCTTTTTATAGCTCTACATTTTGGCGCCGTTGCCGGGGAAAGAGTGTAGCCATTTGTCTTTTTTTCAGAGTAGTGTACAAGCCTGCTAGGGAGGAGTTGGATCCTAAAAACGGAAGGTAAGAACCTACGTGCAGAGCATGTAAAAGACCTGCTCATTATCCGCTTTCCTAACATATTTATTGTTGCTTGTTTGAATAGAAGTTCGTAGTTTATTTTTGAGTGCATGACTAAGCAGAAAAGACCAGAAAAGAATATCAAACCCCCATCCAAACCTGAAAAAGCTAAGGGGCGGGTGACCCTTGGCCGAACGACCTTCATAGACGAAATCTATAAGAAAATAGAGTCTCAGCCATCGGTAGGCTTCAAGAAAAACACTTCCAAACCGCCTACTAGTTCCCTTCAGGCCACAGGATCACCATCTGTAGCCTGTGCTGAGGTGCATAGTCAAACTGAGGAGCAGGACTTTCAAGAAGTTGCAAATTCCACTCCAGAATTATTGCAGGAAGGGAACTCTAGCAACTTTTGCGAAGGAGAAGGAGAAACAGGGGAAACCAAGGAACCAAAATCTCCTCTTGAAACAAATCAGTCATTAGATAGCCCAGATAAGGGGAGTGCTGCGAAAGTCGTTGTTGAAGAGATTCAATCTCCTCAAACACCGGGTATTCCCATTATTCCAGATAAAGGAAGCGCTATTAAAAAGATCCCTGTCAAAACCGTTCCCACCCAACCTAGGAATACCCTCCTAGATATCCCAGAAGGTTACTGGCATATATTCGATCCCATGGCTCAAAATCAACCAAACGCTCAAAACCAGCCAAACACTCAAACCTCTACATTACAATATCCTATAGTGGATTCTGCAGCAAATGCACCCATGAAAGCTATCCCTCTTCAGCATATCCCCACATTTCATGGACTCACATCAGAAGATCCGGATGCATTCCTATTTGAATTCGATGTGTTATGTCGGGGGTATGATTACACCACCGATCCCCAAAAATTGAAATTATTCCCCTCTACATTGAAAGGGGCTGCTTTAAGATGGTTTATGGGGCTAGGTGGCGGGGTTATCAACAATTGGGATCAAATGAAAGAATCCTTCTTAAAGAAATACCAGGATTATCGTAGGTCTAGAGAATTAAAAGACGAAATATTTCAAATGACAGCCAGACCAAATGAAACATTAGAGGAGTATGTGGAACGTTTTCAGTATAATTTACAAAGATCTCCTTATGCATCGCTACCTTTACCTGATAATGTGTTAAAAACCGCATTAATGAGGGGCATGAAGGAACAATGGATTGAAACATTAAACATTATGGGCAAAGGGGATATTTATCAAGAGAATTTTACTGACATCCTTGACTTATGTATCAGGAGTTCGAGAGGCAGCACAAGAATAAAACCAGCAGAATATGATCGGTTTGCAAGAGATAACAAAGTATCAGTAGAAGGAGTAACACGTGCAGAAATTGGAAATTTATTAGAGAATTTTAAAACTGATATTATGGGGACACTAATTACACAACTTGATATTGTGCAGGCTAAACAGAAGCAGCTGGAGGCAGAACAGAATATGGCAATCTTTTGCCCCCGATGCAGAAAGAAACACAGCCACAAGGAGTGTCCATTAGATAAAGTCCAAACATGCGCCATCTGTACAAAAGACCACCTTACGGAAAGCTGCCCCTCACTTCCTGGATTGAAATCAGTATATAAGGAAGCAGAAGAAGAACCAGAATCGGTGAATTCAATCAACCAGCGCCGCCCGTGGCAGCCAAGACAACCTGGTATGTTTCCGGACCCAACCTCTTTCTTTAAAAACCCACAGTATAATGCTCAACAGTATGGTATGTGGCAAAATCAATCTCAAACCCCATTTACAAACTGGTCACCACAATCATTTCCTTCTCCAAATCCATGGCTGAATCAAACAAGCCAAACTGGTTGGACAAATTTCCCTTACACTCCACCATATTGGCAAAATGGCCCATATCCTTCACAATGGACTCCCTCTACTTCACAAAGTTCACCCTGGCAGACAAGCTGGCAAAGACCAATGTACCACCCAGCTGGAACTATTCCGCTCCCTCAACCTACTTTGCCAGATTTACAACAAAATCCCCAGTCTAACCTGAGACCGCAACTCCCAGCCCAACCCGATCCCAATCCAAACAACAGGCAGGTCCAATCTATTCAAATCATAGAATCACCAGAACTAGGACCCGACCTGAGGGAGTGCAATGATCTTCAGTTAAGATCTGGACGTATAATTGAAACTGAGGGAGATAAAACAGCTCATATTGAAGATCAGTTACCCAGAGAACATCAGTCACAACAAGAGGATGTAAACAAGCAACAAACTCATAATCAAGCAACCACATCCTCTCCCCCGTTCCCAGAACGATTAGCCATACCTCGATCCATACAATATCCTGACTTCGACATTCTGGGAGAATTACAAAACTTGTACATAAAAATTCCATTCCTCCAAGCCATTCAAGACATTCCCATATACGCCAAAACCATAAAATAATTGTGCATAAAGAAACCGAGGAGGAATATAACAAGCAATCCAAGAGTCCAAGTAGTCGGCACCTTATCTGACCTATTGTCGGGAAGAGAAACACCCCTTAAATATGAAGACCCCGGGAAACCAATCATAACTGTTCAAATTTATGGCCAGACCCTGCCTAATGCCTTAGTTGATTTAGGGGCTGCAATTAATATTTTAACAACTACAACTTGCCAAAAGCTCGGCATTACATCTGTAGAACCCACCTCTACTCTGTTAGAATTGGCTGACCGATCTGTGGTTAGACCAGAGGGCACTCTACATGATGTCATGGTCTCCGTAGAATCCTGGGAGTATCCAACCGATTTCCTGATAATTAATCCAAAAACCCGACTTGATGGACATCCGCTAATTTTAGGTAGACCTTGGCTCGCTACTGCCGATGCCTACATTGGTTGTCGGCAGGGAAATATGACCATAACCAGAGGACCAAATAGCAAAAATTTAGTTCTATATCCTCCAGCACAGCCAAGTGTCACAATGATTAAAACGAATAAGCACCCCGTATCATATCTTACTGATAACATTAGATCTCCATTAACTATACAAGAGGCACTCGATTTCAAAGATCAAACAGAAGACGATGCCATTAATAATTTCATTACTCAAACCGAACCTCGCACACAATGTCACATGATAAAAGCAGCATTTGATAATGAATTAGAAGAAGATCCCCTGAAAGATATTCATGATCAAATAATACCTGTCACTTCTGTTGCAAATAGTAAAACTGTGGAAATTGCACCGGGGAAAACTTTAATATCAATGCTAATCTCACACCGGAACAAGAAACAAAGCTCATCCATCTGTTAACAAAATATCAAGAAGCATTTGCATGGGACTACCCTGATATGAAAGGAATCGATCCTCAGTTATGTACCCACCACATTTACATAGAAAAAGATGCCAGACCTGTGCGTCAGCCGCAAAGGAGACTTAATCCCCATCTAAAAGATGTTGTAAAAACTGACCTTCAAAAACTTTTAGATGTGAATTTTATCTACCCTATCTCTGATAGTAAATGGGTCTCTCCACTTGTGGTGGTACCAAAAAAGAATGGGAAATGGAGAATTTGTGTGGATTATAGAGAACTTAACAAGGCAACACAAAAAGATCATTTTCCTCTTCCTTTCATAGATCAAGTATTGGACACTTTAGCAGGGAAGAAGTTCTTTTCTTTTCTGGATGGCTTCAGTGGATACAATCAGATTCAGATTGCCCCTGAAGACCAGGATAAAACTACCTTTACTTGCCCCTGGGGAACATTTGCCTATCGAGTTTTACCTTTTGGCTTATGTAATGCTCCTGCCACATCTCAGAGGGCTATCCTTAGTATTTTTGCAGATTTAATCAATGATGGACTTGAAGTTTACATGGATGACTTTACACCATACGGAGATGACTTCGATCCAGCCCTAGACACCCTAGAGAAAGTCCTACAACGCTGCATTGTTACTAGGCTTTGCCTAAGCAATGAAAAATGTTTTTTGATGATGACTGAAGGACTTATCCTAGGACACTATGTCTTAGCAGCCGGCATTCAGGTAGACCCGGCCAAAATCCAAATACTTTTGCTTATTCCTACTCCTACTACTCAAACAGAGGTACGCAGTTTTCTTGGATTTTCAGGTTATTATAGACGATTCATAGAGCATTATTCACACATTGCTGCTCCTTTATATGCACTGACTGGTAACGTTGATTTCCTTTGGACATACAAATGTGACCATGCTTTCGAGGATCTAAAGAAGCTTGTATCCACAGCCCCAGTCCTTCGAGGACCAAACTGGGACCTACCATTCCAGATATCATCTGATGCCTCAGATACAGCCATTGGTGCAGTCCTTGGGCAGGAAGAGGATAAAAAACCATATGCTATATATTACATCAGCAAAAATTTATCCCCCGCTGAATTGAATTACACTGTTACTGAAAAAGAATTTCTAGCTGTAATACATGCTGTCAATAAATTTAGACATTATATCACAGGCTACCCTGTTATCTTGTATACGGATCATTCTGCCATAAAATATTTAGCAAATAAGCCTGTCAGAAATGCCAGAGTAACTCGATGGTTAATCTTATTGCAGGAATTCGATATCACAATCAAGGACCGTCCTGGCAAAGAAAACCCTGTAGCCGATTTTCTTTCAAGGATACCAAAATCAAGCGATGCAGCAGCAGTGGAAGATCAATTTCCGGATGAACACCTGTTTGTTGTTGCTATTCAAATGCCCTGGTATGCTGATGTTGCCAATTACCTTGCAGTAGGTAAATTACCAAAACATTTAACTCCTAATGAGCGTAAGCAGATTATTCAGAAAAGTTCTCGATTTTCGTGGATTGGAGGTTATTTGTTTCACACAAGAGCAGACATGCATATCAGGCGATGTGTTAGAGAGGATGAAATATTTGACATCCTAAAAGCCTGTCACGATGGACCATGTGGGGGGCACTTCGCTGAGCGTAGGACTGGACATAAAGTATTGCAGACAGGATATTACTGGCCTACGATCTTTAAGGATGCAAAGAAGTTCGTCCAAGCTTGTGACAGTTGCCAGCGAGCAGGACGACCTGGTCAAGCTGATGAAATGCCTCTGAAACCACAGTTAGTCATCGAACCATTCGAACGGTGGGCTCTGGATTTCGTTGGACCCATCAACCCTTCATCAAATCAGAAAACATATATTTTGGTGGCAACAGAATATGTCACCAAATGGGTTGAGGCAGAAGCATTACCAAGAGCCACAGAGGACTCTGTCATACAGTTCCTGTTTCTTTTATTTGTCCGTTATGGCCTTCCTAGGGAAATAATTACAGATGGAGGACCACAATTTGTTGGGCATAAATTAGCCGCAACACTTAACAATTATCATGTCCAGCATAAGATCACTACTCCATATCACCCACAGGCGAATGGGCAGGTAGAAAGTAGCAATAAGATAATAGAATCAATCCTAACGAAAACTATTGCATCACATAGGCGTGACTCGGCTACCCGACTACCTGAAGCACTCTGGGCCTATCGAACCACATGGAGGAGCACCACTGGTTACTCACCTTATCAACTAGTGTTTGGAAAACAACCTATTTTTCCCATAGAATTCTAAATCCAAACACTGCGTACAGCACAGGAAGTTGGCCTAGACTTAACGGAGGCACAACTCAATCGACTACAGCAGATCAATGAATTAGACGAAATTCGGCTCTCTTCACTACAAAATACAGCATTAATTCAACAGCAGCGAGCCAAATGGCATGATGCGCTCATTAAGAACAAAGTCTTCCACGAGGGAGACTGGGCTCTGTTATACGATTCTCGGTTTGAGGACTTCCCTGGAAAACTTCAGACTCGATGGTTGGGACCATACGAAATCCAGAAGGTACATGATAATGGAACTCTTACTCTAATCACTATTGACGGTTCTGGATATGCATTCAAGGTAAATGGCTACCGAGTCCGTCTCTACCGTAAACCACTTACTCGGGAATCCTTCTGCCAGCAGATACGCCGAGATACTGATCTGGAGATCTTAGGAGAAGAAGAGAAATCTTCCTCACCTGTAATTCATTAAGGGTCTATTTCTTTTTGCAAATTGTACATAAAGTTTTTGTTTTTGAGTGATTCTTGTACATAAGTTTGATTTGAATAAATTCTTGTCATTTTGTTGTTCCTTTTTCTTCCACAAAGTTTGATTTTTGCTCTTCTAATAGCATATGTATGTTTTTTATTTTGGTTTTGCTTGTTCTGCTGTTCCTTTTCTAAAGGAACAGCATTCGGATCTCTGCTGTTCCTTTTTCAGAAGAACGATATTGTTACGTCTATCGTTGTTCCTTTTTGGTTACAATTGTTCCTCTTCCTTCAAAGAAACACCGTTCTTTTATTTTTGTGTTGACTTTTTCAGCGGAATGGCATATTGAGTGTTTAGTATGATTGTCGTTCCTTTTCCTAAAAGGAACGGCATTTGCAGTTTTGTTCCTTTTTCTATTATCCATCGTTGTTGCTTTTTCAACGGAACACCATCTGCATACTTTTGATCTCTTTGCTGATTTAAATTCAGGATGCTTTTTCCCGTCTTCTTTCTAGTCTTCAAGCTTCAACTATGTATTTGTGCGATGAAATATAAAAACACAGCATACCGAAAATCTGCAAATCATAAATCGCTATATCTATAAGGCTCTGCATTAATAAGAGGACAGATGGAAGGACATACTTATTTCTTACCTTTTGTGACATGGTTTTACTAATTTTGCCCTGATTGGTTATCTTTATCATGCCGATTCCCTTAAAAATCTTTTTATTAGTACTTGGGAATAAGAGCAAAGAGTTTATATCTTCCTATTGAGATAATAAGACTTCTTCCACCATTCCTACTCTTAAGGAGTGCTGAACCACCCTTTGTGTATAAATAAGGAAAAAGAAAAAGCATGTCAAATGTCAAATGCAGGATAGGGGGTCTCATCGAGAGCCAGCCTACCATGATCATGAGGATGGAAGTGAAGTGGCATTCCCATTTTGGCCACCACACCAGGGATATGGTCCAAAAGGTATATCAAAATGAACAAACCTTGGAACAGGAGGTCTCATTAAGAGCTGGCCTGTCCACGTTTCGCTCTTTCCTCGTGAATGGCATTATGGTTAACTGGTCACCAAGCCAGCATAATGGTCTACATTCTGACATAATAACAGTCCTAAGTATACACACAGGATCATGGTTCCGGGGGTGAAAAACAACTCTGCCAAGGTTATGGACACCTGTTAGCAGCAGAGTAATGTTAATGGTATCGAAGTCACCTTGCTTACACCAATAGGTAAGATATTAACACTCTTTTGTTTTCATATCCTAGGCACTAATTATATGTTATTTCCTGATTTATACACCGCATGAATATTTTATTACCAATCATGGCAACGGAGGTGACCATGACCGCTTAAGATTGGCGAGTACGATACATGACTATCCATCAGCCTCAAATCATAACACAGCAGCCTCAAATCATAACACGCGATCCATCCTCCGCCTCGATTTCGGTAATCTGTTTTCCTCTCTCAACATGGCATAAATTTACATGCTGTTCCTTTCTGACTTGAGTACAGACTGGGTGCCGCTCCATTATTTGCCGGCTGGGACAGCCTATCACACTGAGGGGGGGGGAGGTTAACCTCATCATTCCCTGTATTACGTGTCAGTTTATCATTCGGAAAATCTGGTGCACGACGATTTGGCATGGTTTCACGGCATGGCAGATTTTTATTTTTATCTTTTCGCACAAGTTGTTTTTGCTGCACTATTGCATACTCTGTGTTTTCTTTTGCGAAACCTTGCTCTCTGTGTTTCAAACCGAAAACGTTTTTTTTGATGTTCCATTTAGAAATCACAGCGGAATCATGGGGGGAAAGGCAATTCGTAGTGAGCCTCAACAGCTAACGATCTCTGCTGCCGCCCGAGAAATCCTGGAAAGAGCAGGATGGTTAAACTATTTCAATCGCTTACAAGAGGGTAATGAGACAGTAGCAATGGAGTTCTTGCATAATTTACAAGATAACTACTCCATGGTAAGAGGAAAACGAATAGCGGTCACTGATGCCATAATTGCAGAAGTCTCAGGACTACCAGCTACTGGACCGGTATGGACATTCAAGAAAGAACGATTACAGAAGGTCATCGACATCTTCCAGGATGAAGGCCAGCATTTGACAATCAAAGGGAAGGGAATTCTGCCAGCGACCCTAGGCGAACCCTGGACAGAGCTAGCAAGAATAGTACAGAGCTAAATTACTTGCGAAGGAAGAAAAGACGTGGTAAGACCACGACACCTTAAACTTTTAGCTGTTCTAAAACAGAAATGCTCTGTGAATTTACCGGCACTCTTAAACTCGTTATTGCATGATGATGCACAAAGTATGAAAAGGGCACAGCACGTAGAGGCAATTGTTAGTCACCACGGGTTAATCCGACTTGTTGTTAGTTATAGTCTTACCCAGCAGCAGAGAAGCTGGGAAAGACTCATTTCACTGATTGAAGGGGGATCGACAGAACCATCCCCGAAACGTAGACATTCTATAAACCCACCAGAACAACCGGCAAAACGTAGAGAAAATGTTGCTAGTACATCACAACAACCAGAGACACACCAAGAACACGCAAAGCGAAAGCATGTAGTTGATTCACCCGAGCAACCAGAGGAACCCAGGAAATCAGCTCGGTTAGCTCAGATGAGAGGAAGCATAAGTAAACCCAGAAAGTCAGCCCGGTTGGCTCGAATAAGGGGAAGGCCGGAACAGCTTCAGGGAAGCACCAGCCAACCAGTAATAATTGAAGATGAGCAACCCGAAGAAGAAGTACCCGAACCTTCTGGAACAGAAAAAGAAGCAGAAACTGAACAGGAGGAAGAAAGGGGACATCAGGAGAATAGTCCATTACAAGACCTACTAAGAGAAGATGACTTGGCCGCCATCCTAACCAATATGAGTAAATACGGTCAACCTTCTAGCTCAAAGAATTCCCACGACCAATTTCAAGAAGAGAACATGCCTATGCATGATGAAGAGGAAGAAAATACCGAACGGGAACAATCTGTTCCCATGTCACAAGAGGAAAGTCTAGAGGAAGAACCCCAGGAGGAAGAATCAGAACCAGTTGAGGAGCATACACCAGAACAGCCAGAGCAAAGTCTAGAGGAAGAACCCCAGGAGGAAGAATCAGAACCAGTTGAGGTGCATACACCAGAACAGCCGGAGCAGAGCAGTGAGGAAGAACCCCAGGAGGAAGAGTTAGCAACTGGTCATGATCCAGTCCACCATCGACGGACTGCCGTTCCTTCAAAGGAATCAATGGAAATCAAGAAGCTGAGGAAGGAACGGACTAAACTGTTAAACACAATAACCCAGCTCAGGCAACAAATAAGGATTTTGAAAAAAAACCAGAAGGTAAAGAGGAAAAAGAGGGCCAACAAACAGCCTGTTTTCCAAGACTCTGAGGATCCAGCTGCCGTTCCGATTAAGACAGAAATGGATCCATCTGCCGTTCCGATTAAGATAGAAAAGGATGATAAGAAAATTCAGACGGAGGCACCACCCTCAGGGGTAATCAGGGTCCTGAACTCCAAACAGCGTAACAAAAAGGTTCAGGTAAAACTCCCGGCCTCCACTGATGCATGGCGGAAAGATCCAAAGACAAAAACCTTGTACAAGATGGTGAAACAAGCATGGCAAGAAATGGAGCAACTTAAAGAGCAAACGGTTCCGCTAGAGAAATATGAAGAGTTGCAGCAGCAACTAAGGGATGTCAGTCAATCTAAAAGACAGGTTTTTGAAGGATGGATGAAGGAACAAGAGGAAGTCACACAGGTAACTTATAAACTAGATACTACTATCAAACATATGAATGACTTGTGTTCTTTATATAATAATGTTTTAGCATGTAGGGCTCCTGCTAAAAACTATGCTCTGTTTCTATTAGAACGATATTTACAATTACAAATAAAAGTTGTTAAGGCAGGCACCCCTATACAGATCAACAATGTCAATGATTTTATCGACTGTTGTAAACATTATGGAGTGAAAGTCCAGAGATTGTTGTGTGAACTTTATTTACACGACCTTGTGCTAAGTCAGGAGACTGAATTGAACCCTGGTCCCTCCATTGGTGATATTCAATTCCAAGCATTCATTTCATTCGGGGCTAATCAGATTAAGTGGCCGAAAGCCTATGATACCTTCCAGAGTCAAGAAAATGGTCTAGATTTAAGAGTTAGGGCTGAGCCTAGGAACCCAGTACAGTTATGGACAGCTCATATAAACCACATAAGGACTCCAGGTGTCATTGTAACATTAGGGCCTATGCATGAGGCACTCATTCAAGAAGGTTTAGAGTATTTCTTTTCCATCAAAGACTTGGCCATTAATGCAGCCAAATTTCGATATCGAATCTCTGATCCACACATCCAGCTCCGAGAACCATTTAAATATGAGAACTTTGAGTTAGCCGCTGACCGTTTGAATTTCTATGGCCAGAGCCTTCTGAAAGCAGGGTCATCTTGGTTAGGGTGTAGATTTCGCGCTCCAATTATTTGGCATCCTGCACATGGATACCAGGCCCTGTATGATATGCCTGAGGGGCAAGAAGGTCAGTTCTTTGATTATTTAATCACTCAACATGGTTGTAGGCCTCCACATGAAACTCCTTCTCCAGCATACTCTCTCACTGCATTACATGTCAACTACAATGTTTTCATGAGGACATGAAACAAGGTAAGTAGGGGGGTGTGTGGAGTACTGAAAAGGTATGATTTTGCTGATTACTTTAATGACTTTTTAATACAATTTGTGAACCTTTTGTATCATGGATTTGGAAAGTCATAAGAAACTATCACAAAACATGTGAGAATCGATGTGTATAACTTAGCCACTGATAATGGTTATTTTCTATACAGGGAAAGAAGAAAACGAAGAGTTGCCGCTCTAAAGATAAGAACGAAGTGGAAATAACTGTTGTCCCTCTGGATGAGAACCAAACGCAAACATAGGGAAACAAGATCAAGGTGAATCGGCTCGGGCAAGAAGGAGAGGACACCAGCTCAGCGCAATAGCAAAGACAGGATGAAGAAGTTAACTGTTTGGCGAATCCCTCAGGATCGAAGATTCTGAGGGATCGCTGCTTTATTTATCTAGCTGCTTGGACATCTCCGCCATCGTCCTTATAAAGAGAGACAGCACTGTTAGTTTAGTAATGGCGAGATAAGATACGTTTTATGTAATCTTCTGTAAAACATCAGACTCGGTTATTAAGCTCTGTTGAGAACTGGTTCGATGTATTTTTGATCAATGTCTTAATGAAAGCCTGGTGATTATTCCATATTCGCGTCTGCGTTAACCTAAAGCGGTGCATCCTTGGAGGCTAAGGGCCCGGCCCCGAAGGACACTTGCTTCTGTACCATTACAGCTTCGTTTCTGTGTGGTTTGTTTATTATTGCTATTCGATTGTTTGATATGATTTACAAGTTCATATTACATGCTCTGTTCCAGTTTGAATCATTGAAGTTTCTACAACTAGACTTGTGTGTTAACTCCGCATTACGTTATTATTCCTTTCAAGAGTTAATCGCATATCCTTACTGTTATGTTGCAGAGCTGTTATATTAACATTTGTGTTACGTGCGTTTCACTGAATCAGTATTGTCCCATAATTCGTTAATCGTTATTGCTGTTCCATTAATATGATTTGTGTAATTCGCCTTTAGAATGATAGAATGTTCCTTGATTGCAAAGAGTGTATAGATTGAGTTTGATTATAACCCGCGGGACTTAGTATTCATTTGCCGTTCCATTTTAGAGTTGCTGTTCCATTTTAGAATTATGGTTTAATCCTTTATGTCCTTTGCTGATCTATTTATCTGCATTTGATGGTTTGCTGTGAGAGATGATCTAAGACTGTAGTGAGCAGTATCAGTCACTGTTTAGCTCCCAGGCTTGTGATCTATGCTTTAGTTCTTTTCATCGCTCGTATACTATTAACAACTTCTTTTAATCGATGAGAGGTCGAGTTTCCTTGAAAGTGTGATTTATTTCTTTAAAGTAATTTGATTTCGCTTAAGCATCCGTTTACTCTTGTATTTCTTAAGCACTGTATTACTAGCATTACTCGACAAATGAGCCTTCGATTGAGTCACTCTTTGTAATGACAAAACGCTCTCAAGTTGACATATTAATGTGAGGTGATTAGAGGAAAGAGACCCTTTATAGCTCTACACCGAGCCTCCGAGCCTACATAAAATGCAGCATGGGCAACAAGTGATAGCGAGGAACTAACTAGGAAGCCCATGTAAAGGAAAGCTCTACCACCAAGTCATGATTAAATAATCGGCGAGTGAAATGGGTGTAATAGTCATGACCTGATGGGATCGACCCTATGGCAAGTGATCAGTATGGAGGCTAGTATGCAAGATGCAGCGGAAAGTGATTTCCCTAACCTATATGCCAGTGAAGATCATATACCTGCCGTGACGAGTCGGTAATCATGGATAAAAAATCGGGAAAAATCTCAAATTCGTCAAAATGTACCTGAAAACATACCAAACTGGGCACTTCCAAGCATCCGGGTTATGCAGCTTAAGATAGATCGAAAAAATAAGCATAACAAATTTTTGCGAAAATTTTCAACTTTTTAGCCATAAATAGACAAATTACCTCATATTTGGTTCATTATTACATTGCTGATTTGGAAAAAAGTGCTCTGGAGCAAAAAACTTCTTTCGTCAAATCAGGAACAACCAACCGTCGAAACGCACCGAATTTGTCAGGTAGGCTCCTCAATCATCCTTGCAAATCATTTTGTCCGTTTAGAAATTAAAATTTAGTGATTTTTACCATTAAAACCCTTGCTAAAAAACTCAGACTTGCGCATACGCGGGTTGGTAACAGGAAAGTCGCGTATACACGCGACTGTGCATAGAAAAAGTCGCGTATGCGCAGGCCCGAATCAAAAAATGCGTGGCTAATGCAGGATTTATTGAATTTTGACAGGATGACAATCTCATGGAGAGAGCGTGAACACAGTGCAATTGATCAAGAGGTCATGCAAGATCGAGCATCGCAAAATATTCTTCGAAATTGCGGATTGTTCAAATTTTTCAAAATGCCAAATATGAAAAGCAATGTCCGGTTGCTAGAAATGCTCGTCAATTATTGGGAACCAGACCAAGATTGCTTCATTATAGATCAGATGCCAGTACGCATTGAAGTGGAAGACATATATTTTATCACTGGACTCTCCCGGAGGGGAGAACCAGTAGACTTGCACGGGAAGCCCCTGGGAGGGCTAACTGTGGAAGATTATGTCCACGTGTATTGCGTAGAGGGTTCCAAGAAAGTTGGAACTCAGATTGCAATTAAATATTTGAGGGATTTGCACATGAAAATCCTCCTTTTCACCATTGGCAGAGTGGCAGGATCTGCCTCCCTACATCAGGCGTCCAGGACGCAAATGAGCATAACAGTGGAATGCTTGACTCATGTGTATGATTGGTGCACAGCCCTATTACTGAACATGAAGCAACAGTTGACCTCAATCCACCAAGCAAAGACCAAACACTTTGGATACGGTACTATTTTGATGACATTCTTCTTTGAGAAGATACCAGCATTGAGACCCAGAGTTATCTCTACCATCAGTAGCCCGCGGGACCCAAGAATTGCCCGTTGGGCGGACATGATGAAGAGATTGGGGGGTAGTGAAGTACCCCAGACCACGTGGGACGATGAGTTCTTCCTTTGGTGGGGAGAACAAATCATCGCGGTGGACGACTATCCCTATGTCGGGATGGACTTTCATGGAGATCCAGATCTTGTTCTTCCACCAGGCACAGCATGGGGCACAGTCGGTAAGTTTGCAAATTTTTTTGACTTATATAATTTTTTTTTGGATTTTTTCAAATATGTATGAAAAAAATGAAAAACAAACATGTTTTTGATTGGATTCATAATGACTAACGATTTGAAATGATCATGATTCAGATATTGGACCAGTTCGACCTGAGGGTTTCCCGCGCCACAAGCGTCGCAGAGGCGAAGCAGATACAGTGGATTCAAACAGGACACTCCAAGCTGTGCAGAGGAACTTGGAGGGGTTAACCCGCCAAATACCTATGGCTGCCGTGGAAGACCTGCTGGAAGCCATCCAGAGACGGGTGGTAGGAGTGCCCCGAGACTGGGTACGATTATTCCGCCGAGTTGCCACCGCGATCATGTTCTATAGGAACACGACTTCTGGGCAGGGACCTCAGGAGTAGATAGATATTATGTATTAGATGACTGTATATTCTTTTTTGAGACTGAACATGATCGGGGCATAAGCCCAAGTTTTGTATGACCTTATGGATCCAAATTTTGTAAAGTTTTTGAACACTCTGATGATATATATACAATGATATTTGATGTGATGTGATAAATGTATCAAAATGTATGATGTTTTTGATGATTAAAAATTTATTGTATGGAATGATTAATATGCCAATCTAATGCTTGATTAGCTAATGAGTCAGCAAACCAATTGTCAGCTCGAGGAATATGAATGAAAGTTAAAAATTGAAATGACCTTTGTAACAAACGTACCCTCAAGAACAATAGTAATAAAAATGGATCTCGTACCCGATAAGTGTTGTTCAACTGCGACACCACCAGCTGGGAGTCCAAGAAAACTACCAACGAATCAACACCCAAAGATGTTGCCTCCGAGAGTAGATGAATGACTGCAGTGTATTCTGCTACGTTATTGGAAGCAGGACCAATGCAAACCCCTCTTGATACCAACAGCTGACCGGAAGGATAATGAAGCACCCAAGCCGCGGAAGCTAAGTTCCGGGTGTGTCTACTAGCACCATCGGTGAAACCGAAATGACTCATGACATCCAACACAACCTGCCAAAGCAGATCAAAAAACATCACCACCTCATCAAAAATCGAAAATCAATCAGATATGTACAAAACAAAAACTACAAATATATACAAAAGCAACATGCCAGGCCAAAGCCTAGGCATAATACTTCTTCAAATAGAGCCCATTTCGGGGCTCCGGCAACTCGTTCCCTTCGAAATCAACCAAGGTATATGCTCCTTTCTTAAGGAATTTTTTAACGATATAGGGGCCATACCACATAGACTTAAACTTTCCTGCCCCTAGGGCATATTTTTCTTGGGCATAGACCAAAACAAGGTCACCTTCCGAAAAAACCCTGGGTTTGACCGCCTTATCGTACTAAACTTTAACTCGATTTTTATGCGCTTCATTCATCGTGGCGGCATCCCGACGCTGCTCATCGAGATGTTCCAGATGAAGGAGTCGTTCTTCAAGACTAGAAGTGTCAGGAAGAAGTTCAACAGCTAACTTAAGAGAAGGAATCTCGCATTCAATAGGAAATACGGATTCCACCCCGTGCACTAGCTGAAACGGAGTAAAGCCAGTTGCAGTTTTCACTGACGTCCTGTATGCCCAAAGTGCAGGATATAGCATAATATGTCAGTTGGATCTAGCTTTATCAATTGTCCTTTGAAGAATTGTCTTCAAGGATTTATTCACGGCTTCCACTTGCCCATTGGCTTGAGGATAATACGGAGATGAATGCTCTTGCCGGAAACCTAATTTTAGAGCCAACTCAGCCATCATGCTATTCTGAAAATGACTGCCATGATCAGTGACAATCTCTCTAGGAATACCAAAACGAGCAATAACCTGGTTGAAAAGAAAAAGAGTTGTAGTCTCACCATCATTCCCAAAAGTAGGCATAGCCTCGGCCCACTTCGTAAAGTAGTCTACTGCTACAATAATATACTTGTGACCTTTAGCCGAAGGCGGGTTACAAGTAGTATAATCAATACCCCACTTTGTAAAGGGACCGACAGTAATGACTGGAAAAAGCGGAGCTGGATGAGCGCGCATTTTTCGAGTATAGACTTGACACGGATGACACTTTTTGACCGATTCGATACAATCCTTGAAAATCAAGGGCCAAAAGTACCCAGCACGCAAGATTTTTTGGGCTGTAGCAAGCCCAGATAAATGACCCCCACAAGCTCCACTGTGGGAATCATTCAGCACAGCCTCAGCTTCTTCGAGAGTTAAGCAACGTCTTAGGATTGAATCAACCCCTCGACGGTATAAAGCATCACCAATAATCAAATAATTCTTGGCCAAGTGACGCAACTTACAACGCTCATCTTTCGAAAAAGTAGAGGGAAACTTCGCAGTCTGGAGATACACAATGATATCTCCATACCAAGGATCCTGTGAAGAGATAAGAAACAAATGTTCATCCGGAAAGGATTCATCATAGATCATCTCTTCCCCACAGGGCAACTCGGAGATCAATTCCGCGAAAAATAATGATTTCTTGGACTTGGCAGACATAAACTCAAGATCAAATTCCTGTAAAATCACAATCCATCTATTGTATTTGCCCCCAATCACTCGCCTACTGAGGACAAACTAAAATGGATTGGCTGCTGCCAAAACATAAGTTTTGCGAAGAATAATGTAATGCCGGAGTCGCTGCACAGCATGAACTGCTGCTAAAGCTAATTTTTCTATCGGAGTGTACCTGAGTTCAGGTCCTACCAATCCTCGACTTAGGTAGTAAATAACATGCTCTGCAAGAGCATCATCTTCCTGAACCAGAACCATACCGATGGTAGATTCTGCTGCTGCCAGATACAAAAGGAAATCCCTGCTATAATCAGGTGGACTCAATAAAGGAGCAGAGGTCAATGCTTTCTTCAAAGCATCGAATGAGCATTGAGCGTAGTCATCCCAAAGAAAAGGAACTCCTTTCTTCAACAATCTCATAAATCCTTTTGTAACTTCAGCATAATTGACGATAGACCTCCGAAGAAAATTAGACTTTCCTTGTAGACTTTGAAGCTGACAGATAGAGGACGGGGGAGGCAACCGAAGTATTGCCTCAACCTTGAAGGGATCTACCCTAATCCCTTCCCTAGACACAATGAATCCCAATAACCGACCGGATGTAACCGCGAAAACGCACTTGTTCAGATTCAACCTAATCTTATAGAAATGACATTGTTCAAATATTTGCCAGAGGTGAGCAGGATGATCCATCCTCTTTCGAGAATGAGCAGCTAAATCATCCAAATACGCCTCGATAATCTTTTTGATGTCGTGGAAGGCATATGACATGGCCCGCTGAAACGTAGCCCCAGCATTTTTAAGACCAAAAGGCATCTTCTTGTATGAAAATGTACCCCAGGGACAAATAAAGGCAGTCTTATGTTGATCTTCAGGATGGATAGTAATCTGATTATATCCGGAGAAACCGTCCATGAAGGAGAAAATCTCATTACCGGCACACTCGTCAATGATCTGATCGATAAATGGTGTGGGGTAATTATCTTTAGGACATGCTTTATTTAGGTCTCTGAAATCGATGCAAACTCGAATCGTTCCTTGCTTTTTATCTACAGGAACGGGATTTGAAACCCATTCAGTCAAAGGAACAGGGAAAATGAATCCCGCCTTAAGCAGATTCTCAACCTCAACTTTGATAGCTGCTGCCTTCCTAGGATTGACTGGACGAAGTTTTTGCCTCACCGGCTTAGCATTTTCATAAGTCTTGATCTCATGTTGGACAATAGATGGATCTATACCAGGCATTTCCTCATAAGACCAAGCGAATACATCCCTATACTCTTTAAAGAGCTCGGTGTAAATTTGAATCTCTTCACGGGAACATTCAGCTCCGATGAAGACATTCTCAATAATATTGGGATCCTTGGAAATGTTCACCGGGATAGTAGGAGAAATCACAGCCATGTTCCCTTCAGCATAAACCTATGTTGGTGCTAAAGGGTTCAGGACTGGGCGAACAGGACCAGGAGACGGAGGACTTGGAAAACTCGTTTCAACTTCGCTCAAATCAGGTAAAAAGTAAGACCGATGATGCAAATCATCTCACGGTCTATCTATACCAGTCATAGCTTCCAGGATGGCCTCTTCGGATGGAAGAGTGGTATCAAGGCAATCCTGGGTAGAAGAAGAACTAAGCGTCCAAGCCGGAGCCACATCTCCATCCAACTCTTCTGGTGAAAGAGGAGCTGGGATGGATTCTGCAGAGTCAACAATAGACTGATAAGAAATCTCAGCTGCAGACATTGGAAATGCCATTCCACCCACTTGACCTTCCGCTAATGTGGCGGTAGGGGAAGGCAAGGTCCAAGGGTCCGAAAAATAATGAGTTCTGAAGAACTCTCTTCGAAGAGGAGCCTTGGAGGATGAAATAGCATTTATATGCACCGTAGGAGGAGGAATATCAAAAGTACCCATCAAGGAAGAATACATTCCAACTCCTAAATTCTCAACAGGTGCCTTAGTATTATCCAACTTTGGAACAGATGAGTCAGTAGACGCATTCGGGTCTACAGGAGGACAGTCCAGTTGATCCACTGTAACAATCCTCCCTTCGTGAGGGAAACATATAATGCGAAATAATGAGGATGCAATGGCATCCATCTCATAAATCCAGTTTCTCCCCAACAAAAGGTTGTAGTCCAAGCTTGCATCCACTACCTCAACCTCTATATTGACAGTTTTTCCCCCAACACAGATGGGCAAAGCTGGGACAATACCATGGGGCCTGTGAGAATGACCGTCGAACGCAGTCAGAAGAGTGGTAGATGGAACAGCTTTGGGAGATCCAAGTGTCTTCCAGCATACGAGAGACATCACGCATGTGGAAGCACCCTCATCAACAACCGTCCGAAAGATGTTACACTTCCGGTATGATGATTTAATATGAAAAGCCATGTGATGAGGAAGTCTCTTCTTAAAATTAGTCATATCAAAAGTAATCAGAAGAGAATTTTTTGGATCAATAGCCCCAATGGCAGTGAGCAAAGCACTGCGCTGAGCCGGACAAGACTGGAGTACCTCTAAAGCTGACATAACACAAGGACTCTGCACCAGATCTTCCACAATCGAGTAGTTCTGGGCAGCCCTAGCATTTGGATTAATCGTCGATTGCTTAGAAGATGCTTTGGGCATCCGAGGCATAGACTCAATAGTAGGCTTGGTAATGTGAAGTGGCTCAGTAGCATCAGGAATATCCTTAGCTTTCGAAGACTCTTCTCCACCATAATCACGGGATCTCGTAGCGATATCCGCGTGAGCACTCATCATGAAAATGTTCGATGGAATTTCCCCTTCCTGGGTGCCCCCAGAGGAAGCCCCAGGATTTTGGTTCGCGCCAACAACTAATTGCTGCCCTTGGGGAAAAGGGTTTGTTAACACAGCCTGGGAACTAGAAGAACCTTGCTGAGCTAACAAGCGCTGAGCATCCTGAATTTTAGGGCAAAGGTGTGTGAGATGGTCTCCAGCACATAGCTTGCATGGAAACTTCACTTTCTTCTTCTCCTTTTGACCCTCACCAACACGCTCGTTGGTTTTATTTGCATTACCCTTCCCGTTCTTGCCCTTCTTCTTGTTATTTCGTCCCTTCTTCTTCCCATCGGATTGTTGATTTCCTTTGGGATCAGAATCTTGGACAACATTTATGGACAAAGACTGGGACGGCGATGACTCAGCAGGCACAACCTAACTAGAAGGAGCAGATTGCAAAGACAACTGCTGCAGTTGAGTAAGGAGGCTGGCTGCACCACTATTGATCGATCCGACAAGCCCATCACCATGTGGACCGGGCTTAGTTTTCGATAAATCTAATTTGGAGCGAGGAGCATTGGGAAAATATTTATAAAGGACCCCAGACTGAGAATAGATCAGTTCCAGCTGCTGGGCCCTAAAAATGGCCTGCTCCTCAGAAAATACCCCAGATAGGGATACATCTTTAGAAATGTCTGACTGCAGAGATTTCAGAAACCATTCCAAAAGGAATTCTCCTGGAATATGAGCTTTAATAAGCCTCTTCCTTCTCCTCCATTCCTGAATGTGATCAGAAATGTGGGTTGCGTCATCCTGCTTAAAATTAGCTAGGAGTTCAGTCCCAGCATCATATCGGACAGGCAACTGAAAATGGTTTAGAAATGTAACAACCAGTTCTCCAAATGTAGAAAAACTGCCCCCAGTTAGCTCAATATACCATTTGGCAGCGTTTCCAGTTAGGGTGTGTTGAAACAATCTCAACCTAATCGAATCGTCGATCAGGGAGTTAGAAGAACACCATAAATGGAAAGTGGTGATGTGGTCAGCCGGATCCTCTCCATTCTTCCCTTCAAACTTTGGAATGTCTGAAGGTAGTTTGGTCGGGACCGGAGGCCACCTCGGACCGTACCAAATCGGATCATTAGTCAACTTCGACAAATCTGGCAAGTTTAACTTTGCCAGAAAAGGTAATCGAGGCGGAGCCTGAGGATTCCATCCTTGATGGGATGGATTCCCAACATTCTGAAAAGAATACCCTGGATTTGATGAGGCACCAGGTTGCCAGAAAGAACTCGTAGAAAAAGGAGAAGAACCTCCTCCCAATGCAGAGTTACCAAAGCCCAGACCAGTTCCCCCCGCTGAAGTATTAAATGAAGAGGAAAGCCCCTGATAGGGGTTCCAGGCATTAGAAAGAGGAGAAAAAGTATGATAAGCACTCGACGAAGGAAAAGAAGCATTCCCTTGGTGACCAGCGTAAAACTGATTCCCCACCCCCGTTGTAGTGAATACAGGGTTCCAACATGTAAAAGTAGTCGAATTCTGACCTCCAGACCAAGGGTTGAAACTCTGAGTATGAGAAGTAAACGGAAAGGACCCTAAAGAAGGATTGGAACTAGGAATGTGCCCAGTTCCAAAGGGGAACCCTTGAAAAGAAGTTGATCCACTAGCCATGGAAGACATGGGTGTAGATCCAGCTGCAGCAGCGGAAAAGGAAAAAGAAGGAATCCCACTAGTGGGCATTCCAAAACAGAAGGGACCAGATTGAGAAGCATGTGCTTGGGTGAAACCAGAGCCAAACACAGCAGCACTAGAAGCAATCAAAGATATAGCAATAGTGCCCCCTCCTTCAACAGAAGCAGGAGTCTAAATGCCTGCAGCACTCACAGCAGAAGCCGCGTTCCCAGTCGTGGCCATCGAAAGGTATGAATAATACGGAGGATCTTCTGGTCTCTCTGACTCAGGTCCGATGTATTGAACAACGAACGGATAATCAGGAGGAAGAGGAGATGGACCTGACACAGGAGGTTCAGGTACTTCTTCAATTTGAAAATCTTCTTCCTGAGGAAATAAAACTCGCGAGGTGAGCGGAACGCTCCTCTCGGAACCGACACCAGAATCAACTATGAAACCTTTAGACCCTTGTGGAGGATCTCTCTCCACTGCGTCAGACATCACAGGGTGGTAACCACCTGCTAAATCACTCCTACGCCTTCTCGAAGAAGGCTCTGGACTCTCGGGAGATAACCCCCAGATTCTCCTCGATCGACGAGGCGCTTGATCAACCACTTTTATAGATTTTAATTAGACTCAAAAAAGTGTAAAGCTAGGCAAGCTAGGAGCAAAGAGCACTCACTAAAAAATAATCCCTGAGATACAATCAAGCAAACAACCTTCAGGTATTTCCGCTCCGGGTGATTAGGACCGGACACCAAAATACAAGAAAGCGAAGTATAGGACCTTCCGAAAGCAGTCTGGGATGATTAGGGCCCAGAACAACTAGCGAAGGTATCAGAAGCAGCTACGCCGACCTCCTAACAACAGCCTTTGCCGGCTCAAGCACCCAAGCTTCGCAAGGGCACCCCCCAGAAGTACTGCTGAAAGTGATGCGACGTCTGCCTCAGGTACCACGGGTATTCCCCCCGCAGTCACCTGTGTGGAACCTAGGAGTGGAAACTATGGGCACCAATCCGTATCAGAAGCCGGGCAGAACGGTCTTGAGGTTAGATTCAGCTAATCAGAGAGGGGGTATCCCTCTTCTCAGCCTTCACTTCCCCTCGCGCTTGACTCTCTAGAGGAGAGCTTTCCCGGTCCACCTAATGGAGTTGGATTTCGCTCAATTAATCAACTTCTATGTTTTGTTTGAGCAGCCTTGGAGAGTTAACTCTCCACTCACCTAATCCAAGGCCCTACAACCTAGCTAGTTGGTGTATGACACTTAGAAAACTTGCTAGTTGATTTTAAATTATATCACTTATTTTAATGGGCTGTTATGTTAAGTCACAGGGATGCGAAAATGAAACTTATGATGTTTTGACGCAGAAAGAAATTAATAAAAACCAAACTACATGCAAATGCAGTTATTGTCTTTCGATGAAAAGCAACTTCTACACGGGTTCTATGAGATTAAAAATTGTATTTTTCTTTTCAGATAGCAAACTCACACTCACAAAAACTATGAAAATGACTAAATGCTTAAGTGCACCTGATGCAAATCACTACAAGCATGCAAATCCTAAGATGAAAAATCTCCTAAAGCAGAGTGAAATTTCCCAAAAGTCCTTCAGTTTTATCTCTTTTTTGGTTGTCCAGAAAGCTAGTTCCCAAAATCAAGAACTCTTAATATGAAGACACCAAAAACGCTTAAAAACAAGAGGAAGAAATCAATGACAACTCCTTTCCAAAATCAAGCCAAAATCCAAAGGCAAGAAACCTCAACAAAGCTTCAAAAGATACAAAGAAACGAAAACAAAAATGCAAAAACAAAAGCAAACAACAAAGAAAAATGTTTTTTGAGCTTTTGAGTTTTATAAAAGAAGAGCTCGAAAAGACCAAGCGAAACTATCAAATCCCAAGCTAAACAACACTGAATTTCAAGCACAAACTTCAACAATGCTCCAAATCTTATAGGGCTAACTAGTAGCAAGATCAATATGAGCAAAAGAAGACAAGAAAACTCAGCCACTCAGCCTAGAAGAATAGTGCAACCTTGCCGCAAACAAAAACTTCAAAGAACCAAGAAAGACTCTTCAAAAGTTGCAACAAGACCTAGCCGACTGAACTCAAGAAAACCAACCAAGAAACGGGCAAAAATCGTAGTGCAAAGCAAAACACAAAGATAGGAAAGAGTAAATGAGCAGGAGCTCTCTGTTCTGATGAAGCAGAACAGCCAAGAATCCCCAGAAAGAGATCTTGGTACTCGAACCAGAAATGCCAGCACAAGAAACAATACTTTGCCAAAAAGACTAGTTTTCAATCAAACAAGAGAGAGAAAAGACCAAAGACCACTTTCTTCACAATCCAGAGGGTACAAAGACACTGTAGGAACAGGTCTCCACAGCCAGAAAGGACTAAAAAGTCAAGAAATCCAAAAATTCAAAATCTGCCTAGGTATACGCTACTTCACAGTTTAGCAACAAGCGTGCATACGCGACTGTGCTAAAGGAAACACGCGTATACGCGACTTCCTTTAGACAAACTTGCGTGTATACGTGACTGTGTGCAGAAAAAAGCGCGTATATAAAGGTAAATAGTGAAAAACAAAAAGGATCAAGCCTGGATAAGAAACCAGGACTTCAGACTGACTAAGAAATAGTAAACTGGACTGCAAATGAAAGTTAAAACTGTTGGAAACCTATCAAACAGCTGAAACCACCCAACAGGGGAATCACAAGAATGCGATCCCCAGCGGAGTCACCAGTTCTGTTTCGGGGAAAATCACCCTAGAGGTTTGTTGGGTTTAAACCTCCACAGAGCAGGGCATGCTACTTAAGAAGGACTCACACAACCATACATGTTCATGAAAAACTAAATAGAGTAGATCGAGGAAGTTAACCGTAGGTCCTACGGTTGAAGCAGATCCCGCGGGGTCCAAACCCCCAGCAACCCTTCTTCCTTCTTAACCTGAAAGACAAGAAGAAACAAGCATGAAGAACTGGTTGTACAGCATATATCTACTCTAAATGTTAGTGAAATCCATATGAAACATTAGATAAACCATAATGAATGCTTAAATAACAATATTCTCATATATGTAAGCAGACACTAACACGTATATTTCGGGAACAAGATGGTACTTCTGTATTATAAATAGCATGTATAGAAATAACGAGTGGAGAGATCACCTGAATCCTTCCACGATCTTCGAGCAGACCGTCGTCCGGATCCGTCCCGCCCTTGCCTCACTAAGATTCCTTCCAAACTGGTGCATACGAGATGACATATAGGAAGATGAGCATCTCCAGGAAACAAAGGTTTCCTGCAATGAACTGGGAAGTGCAGGAGGCACGGGAATTCAGACTTGGATAGGGAATACCAACAGAGTATAATATCAATAATTTCTCTCTCCCCCTTAGGCCATGCACATGAGGGGCTTTTATACTCCCTCAAAGTAGTTTCAACAGTTGGAAACAGTTGGCCACGTGTTGGGGTGGTTGAACTACCAGAGTAACCATCAACCCAGCCCGAAAATAGGGAATTTTTATATATTTTTTAATGATTTTAATGGCATACGCGGAAAAGTGCATGTGGACTCGCGTATACACGCGGAAAAAGCTGGGCATAACCGCGTATGGGGATTTTTACACTGTTTTTAAGTGAATTTGTCCAAGTCTGTAGGAATGGGTGCCCAAAGCCATAAAAGAAATCATGAATCATATGAAGGTGAGAATATGTTGCAAAACACCCTAGATTAAGAGCTTATAGAAATATAGTGCCTATTACTTACATACTTTTGTGGAATATGATCTAGCAGTAATTCCAAGAAGTCAATAAAATGTCATAGATGATAGTCTTTTTGTTTCTATAAGCACTTGCAAAATACCTCACCCGAATAAACCACACACAATTGAAATTAAACATAGACCTGCAATACCAGATAACATGCGATATTGGCAGGTTTTTGGGAATGAAAAACATATTAAAAAATTCTTGCTGTCAAAAGATGAGTTGGAGGAAACACAGATAGATTTGGATAATAAGGAACATAAACCACAAGATCATGTGGAAAATTCAATAGGTGTATATAATCCTTTGAAAAAACAGTGTGATATATTAGATGTAAATAATCATTTAGATGAAAGTGTGCATAAATTAGAAACTCATGAAATAGATCCTGAAAAGGAAGATTTTGAAATTCTTCAACTAAAAGATAACGTTTTTCCCTAGGGATTAGCTCCATTAGAAGACCTTTTTGACTTCAATGATGTAGCAAAGAAGCCTAAAATTGATCCCATTGGAGCAGAAGTTGAGGAATGTAACATAGGTACTAAACAAAACCCGAAGATTATTAAACTATCAAAAAAATTACCTCTTATTACCAAATATAAATATATAGCCCTTTTCAAAGAATACATTGATGTATTCGCTTGGAGTTATGAAGATTTAAAAGTTTATGATTCCAGCATAACTCAACACAAAATTCCAATTAAAGAAGAACAAAAGCCTTTCAAACAGAAGCTTTGGAGGATAAATCCAGTTTTGTTACTTTCAGCTGAGAAAGAAGTTAAACGAATGTATGATGCTAAAATAATTGTTCCTGTTAGATATTCGAAACGGGTGTCAAACATAGTACCAACCAGAAAGAAAACCGGAGAAATCAGGTTGTGCATTGACTTCAGAAACCTAAATAAGGTTTCCCTGAAAGATAACTATCCCTTACCTAAAATGGACCATATCTTACAAAATGTGATAAGATCAACTAGGATATCATTACTAGATGGTTTCTCTGGCTATAACCAAGTCTTGGTTGATCCAGAAGATCAAGATAAAACATTTTTTACCACTCCATGGGGCACTTTCATTTATGTGAAAATGCCTTTTGGATTGATGAATGCTGGGGCCACGTTCCAAAGAGAAATGGACATTACATTTTCAAAAGAGATTGGCCTCTTTATTGTAATCTATTTGGATGATGTAACTGTGTATTCAAAGTCTGATGAAGAACACTTGAGACATTTGAGACGAGTCTTTGAGAAATGCAGGAAATTTGGCATATCTTTAAATCCTAAGAAAACACTATTTGGCCTACAAGAAGGTAAACTGTTAGGACATATCATATCAAAATATGGAGTTAGAATTGACCCTAAGAGAATTGAAGAAATCCTAAAGATCAGTCCCCCAAGAAACATTAAAGAACTTCAATCATTCATCGGGAAAATAATTTCTTTGAGAAGATTTATCCCTAATCTTGCTGAACTTCTTAGAAACATAACCAATATGCTCAAGAAATATTTTGAAATCAATTGGAGTATAGAAGGTAGGAAATATTTTGACATGGTAAAATAGGCATTAACTAAATCACTAGTGCTGATCAGTCCAGATTTTACTAAAGATTTTATAATCTTTTATTTTTCTTCTGAGCACACTGTTGTAGTTGTTTTACTGCAGAAATACAGTGAAGTATTGGAGCAGCTAATAGCTTTCTTCAACAAAGCTTTAAGAGATGTTTCTCTAAAGTATAACATCATGAAACAGGCCTTTGCACTAGTCAAATCAATTAAATATTTTAGAGTTTAAATTTTGCATTCACATATAATTTCTTATGTAACATAGAAAGGGCCAGATGGAAAAAGAGGAAAATTGATTGCAGTAATTTTAGAGTATGATCTGGAAATAAAACTTACCAAACTAATTAAAGGGAAAGGACTTGCACAACTTATGGATGAGTCCAATTTTCAAGCTCTGGACATAAATTTGGTAGAAACTTTGGATGATCAAGAGAAGTAGGAGACTCCACAAACCAATGAAGAATTTTTAAATTCTCCTTGGTATGCAGACCTGCTTTATGTACTATTCAATTTAAATGCTCCTCCTGGTATTACAAAAACTAAAGCTATATTTCTGAAATTAAAAGCAGTAAAATTTTTCATTATTGATAATGTCCTTTATTGGAAAGATTCTGGTGGCCTATTACTCAAATTTTTTGTTGAAGAATGATGCAGAAAAGACTATGAATGATTTTCATGAGGGAGACTGTGGTGGCCACCTGTACTAGAAGACTACTGCTAATAAGATTATCAGGGCTGGTTTTTACTAGCCCACCCTATTTTCTAGATGTCCACAAGAAAGTCACAACCTGTCACAAGTGCCAAGTTTTTGAAGGCAAAAAGAAACTCCTACCCTTTCCTCTCAAACCCATTTCTGTTGAAAGCCCATTCCAGTAATGGGGTTTGGATTTCATAGGTGAAATCCATCCTCCTTCCTCTGCCCAACACAAGTGTATTTTAACAGCCACATATTACTTCACTAAGTGGATATAGGCCATCCCTTCTAGAAATTTCACTGATGTCATTATCACCAAGTTCCTTGAGACCAATATCCTGGCCATATTTAGCTACGCAAGGAAAATCATCACTGACAATGCAACAACCTTTAAGTCTAAAAATATGGCTGAATTATATGATAAATATCATATTTCTTTAGGACATTCAACATCCTATTACCCACAAGGTAATGGACTAGATGAATCATCCAATAAGAGTCTGGTAAACATCATCAAGAAATTATTAGAACAGAATAAAAAATCTTGAATAATAAGTAAGTCAATGCACTTTGGGTTGACAGGCTTACTACAAAGAAGTCCATTGGTATGTCACCATACCAACTTGTCTATGGAATGGATGTTGTTTTTCCATCTTCTCTAGCACAGCCAATGATGAACATGATGCAAGAGTTACAAGTGGAACCAAATGATGCACTCAGAAGGATCCATCAAACCATTCAATTGTAGCAAACAAGAGAAGAGGTATATTACAAAACACAACTTGTCTAGGAAAATATCAAGAAAATATTTGACAAAAGGACCAAGGCAGTTGATTTTACTATTGGTGACAAAGTTTTAAAATGGGATGCAAGGAGAGAAGACAAAGGGAAGAATAACAAGTTTGATAATCTATGGATGGGACCATATATTATAAATGTTTTTAGAGGTGATGTTAGTGTCCTATAATAATAGGATTCATAATTTTTGAATTGAATTTGATTAGTCTTGTAATATGTACATACTTTGCTTTCTGCAAATTATTTTCCCATATGAGAAAAATAAAAAATATAAAGAGGGTAAAAGTCCTAAAATAAAATCAAAGGACTTGGAAGAAAAAATATCAAAAAAGAATAGAAAATGACTAGGGAAATTTGAAGGATGGAAACTTATCGTAAATATTAGAATTTAGAAACCTTGGCGAATCTTACTAATCTATAATATGCAAACTATAAAATGTTTGGCTTTATTCTAGTAAAAATATTGAAAATTCTAATGATTTTATATAGTACCTATAAATTTTAGGCGAATTTTAAGGTAAAATGTTCTTTTCTTATAAAATTTGGGCAAATCATTTTGAGAAATAAATGGGAATTGGCGAAATCTGGAAAAAACATGGAAAATTAGCCCATCTACGAATATTAGCCCCCTGAAATTTTCCTAGAAATGGACCCAAAACAAAAAAAAGATAAAAAATAAAAACATGAAAGTGATGCAAATCCAAATGCCACTACTATTTACTTTTTCTGCAAAAATAAAGATTATGTGCAGCTTGTTCAAAATGCCACAATCCATGATAAGTCAAAAAGCTTAATCTTGACTTTTCATGCTTTAAATATCATGCTAATAGATAGAGAATAAAGATCTAGCCAAACAGTTTAATATTGGCAGATCAGTAGTTAGGTAGAGAATAAATAAGGAGCTCAACAGCTTAATTTGAGCTCTTGGAAGAAATAAGGATAGAATTAGTCAGCATTTTGTTTTAAAAGAAAAATGAGCAAGTGTTTGCAAACTCAAATGCACCCAGGTAAATGAAGAAAAAATGTTAGGGTAGCGTATGGGTAGGCGGAAGCAATTTTTATAATCATGGAGAAGTAGAATTTGGTCATTCATTTACTAACTTACTTCAAAAATCATCCCCTTGTAAAAATACTTCATCCCCTCCATTTTATTATTTCCCCTTCATTTTTCCCTTTTTTCTCATTATCATTCAGTTTCACTTGCAAAAAATCCCCTTTTCCTAGGTGTAAAACTCATTTTACTTAAGGAAAGTAAAACCCTTTGACTAATTCCCCTTTTACCCAAAAAAACCCAAAAAATACTATATCCTAAGTGTAAAAACATTATGAAGGGACACACAACAATGAAATTCATTCCTATATCATGTTTTCTACTAGGATTAGTATATTTTCCATCATCACATTTTATTACTAAACATTAATTTATGTATTAACTCCTATATTCACCATTTTAGCCCGTATTTAATTAACTCCATATGTAATATGCCCCAAACCCATATTATAGTTTTAACCTATGGTTTGTTTCATCCACGAGATATATATTCCACTCATTTCATAGGTTAAAATTGTTTCATTATATATTAACCCCGCCAATGTTGATATTACACTTATATCCATTTCATTCATTAAAGAAAATATTAACCCGCCTATCATATTCCATATCCATATCCAAACTATTTATTAAAAACCTTATGTTTTAATATATTTTACATATCCCGCTACATACATATTCCGGGCCCACACCATTGCACCCCGCAGCTTCATCACAAAATCTCGATTGTTCGCTCCTATCCGCCAGATCCAACGATGGAGATCCCACATCGTAGATTTGATTACGCAAACGTTAAACAAATATAAACCTTGCGATATAAGTTATTTTTAATTTTTCTCTCACCTCCAAGTGCCCTGATTCTATTGGATCGCATTGATTGATCCAATTTGACTTATCGCCTTTCAACCATGCAAAAATCGCTTGGTGGTTATTCCCTCCCCCGCGCCTAAACCACCATTCTAATTTGAATTGACTTGTGTTTAATGCATTCACTATTCACTCAAATTCATTATAAAACACCCAAATGCATTCATTCAAGCCTTTCAGTTATAGTTTTCTGCGCATAAGACCATTCCAGACGGAGAAATACTACTGCCACCTTTGTTTTCAACCTAAAAACAAACATAAATCATCGAATTTGAATGTTGCAATCACTGCAAGAACCATCAGAGTGAATATAAAGACCAGAGGAAGCTACTGAAAGCTCTCCAACCCCAGAAACCCTTCTTCACAGCTAAATTCTGAAATTTACAAGTATTCCTTAGAGAAAGAAAAACTCATTCATCAATCTAAAAGATCTATACAGTTAAATGAATCTGTTGAAAGCTTGTATGCCTAAAGAATAAACCTTTGCTTCATAAATCATTCAAATATACAAACCCTGAGTATTTTACTTACAGTTTCTGAAGCCTTGACATATTTTAGAACAAATTTTGATTAAGTTCAGTCATGTGCAGACCTTAAAAAACCCTCTGAGACCTCCAAAACCTTTTCTACAAGTACTCAAAAGCCCTTCTGCATAAAATTTGATGTTCTAGGATTGTTTCATCACAGAAATTTTACTATAAACCCTTGATATCTTTTGTTGAGACTATAAAGTCAGGAGAATTACTCATTTTTGATACAAAAAATACAGTTTGAGTCAAATTGATCATAATTATTCCTTTTGCAGACAAAGATAAAACCCTATCATATCTAAAAACTTTATGTAAATTGTTTAAACTTACAGAAGTGTTTTAAAAAGGCCTAAATTAGTGTTTTAAAGGTTAAAGGTATAGAATTTGATTAATCAAACCTATCAATGGCTTCCAAAGGCACTATTGTGATCAACCCTCTACAACCTCCTGTTGTAGATGTAGAACATGTTCCCTTCGCAGATGTAGATTTCAAAATTCTAGATCCTGTGACAGAGTTTAACTCCTTGAGCTCCACTACTGGAGCCAAGAGAAATCCCTAGACCAAGCTTATGAGGTGTTTATCTGGGAATCAGATTTTCCTAAATATGTTGTTCCCCATACTCACATATGCCCAGAAGCAATCAAATTATGCCAATCATGTTATTCTCCAGATCAAAGAGCTATTGCGAATTTTGAAAAATAAGTGTTGTTTACCATTACACCTGAATCTATCAACGAGATGCTTCAGCTGCAGCCTGAGCCTAATGCAATCCCTTTATCTATTGAAGCTCTCAAGAAGTTCTACTTAGAGCTGGATTTTCCTAAGAGATTCCAAAATTTTCAAACCTTCATGCCATCATATGTGGAAATCCCCAAGCTGAATCCTCCATATTCCTCTACAAAATTCTCAGAAAGAACCAGACACAATATTTCCATTCTATATTTTATCCTTGGATATTTCACCAGATGAACACACTGATGCATCAGTACTTGGTTTCTTGTCCATTTTTATACTTGGCCAGCCCCCTACAGTCATCTTTAACTTTTCCCAATATATTGTTGATACTATCCATGAGCAACTAGTCAAACTGCCTACTAAAGGTGTATTTAGGTATGCTTCAGTTCTATTCCACATGTTCCTTTATTTACAGCCTAAAAATTTTCCTATAACTCTTCCGAAGCTTGATGTGGAAGGAAATCCACAGTCTGTTATATTCTGGACTTCCTTGATAAGGAAGGAGTCAAATGAGTTTACCTATGCAGAGTTCATAGATTCTTTCATTCATACCTTGATTAATTTATTAAACAGCAGTGTACAGCCCAAGATTAAAAATGAAATCAATAAGGTTTTACAATTTTCTAAGCAAAGCAGGATAGGTGATTGGTATTTATACCAAAATCACACTAAAATCAGAATTTATGGGTCAAACCTTATTCCTTACAAGTTGCCAAAATACCTCCCTATGAGGTTGTTTTCTCTAGAGTATATAAGGAAAATATTAAATTCAGATGTTGTAAATTTTTTGGCTGCAAAGAAGAAGACCCAATTCAAACTGAAAAATCAAGTTGGTCCATTCATATGCAATAACAGAGAAGCAGGTCCAGAAGCAGAAAAGCAGTTGTCCGAATTCAAATTCAGTCCTAGTTTTCTTTGGAATTATGATCCCATTGGTATAATCAGAAAAATGAGAGTGAAGTGCAAATTAACTCCATACATACATGACAAGAAGCCTGAAATTGAGAAATTTTCAAACCAATCTGAATGGTTTGAAAATACATTGGTAGAGGCTAAGCAGCAAAATGATACTTGTCAAATTTTACTAACTCCAGCCCAGGAAGACATAAATATGAAAAGAAATAGGGAGGAAGGGTCTTACACAGCTGAGACTACTATAGAGACCAAGTTCAAACTAAGATATACCAAAAAGCCAAAGATTAATTCTGCAAGCAAAAAAAAAGAGACAGTAGAGGTCATTGACACATAGATTCCAGAGAAAGATATCGTACCTCCAATAGTAATTGAAGAGGAACAACAACCAACCACTTCTAATACACAGTTGATTCAAAACAACACAGTATAGAAGTGTCATCATCAAAGAAAACAGAAGAAAAGGATATGGACATGAAGGAAAGGTACAAGGATATTAAAGCTAAAAATGAAGAAATAAAAAATGAAATATATTCTCAGTACTTAAAGCAGACTCCTACCATTAAAAACAGGCTTCTTTCAGCCTTTGATTACAAAAACAAAAAGATGTTGATGATAGTGCTCCAGCCCACAGTACCAACTCATAAATCAACATCTGGTTATAAAAAGGTTGATTTTGAAGTTCCAGTCCAGGATATTCATCCCCTAGACCAAATTGAATTCCATAAACAGGTAAGAGAGATGCTTTATTCCACAATGAATACTAAGGCTATGAGTGTACAAAATCTTCAAAATACTTTGATAAATGTAAGAGATCAACTTAAACTTGAGAAAGCTTCTTCATATGCAAAGGATATCAGAATCAAATCCTTGGAGGAGTTAGTGATTGAGGTAGGCTATGATCCCAAGAATGTAAAAGATGCAGAAGAACTAATAAAAAAGAAAAATGATAATATTGATGCACTTAAGAAATAGTTGAAATTGCCTCCTACAGAGCATCCTCAAGCCAAGGAGATTTTACAGGATTCTAACAAAAAAGATGAGATGATGAGTCTCATTTGGCAGCTGACAACCCAGATTAAAGAAATGGAGATTGAGATGGACAAATAGGTCCAAGATAAAGAAGCCAACAAAGCTCAGGAATTCCCTACCACTGTGATTCTTGTGGTTACAACAACAGTACCATCTACTTTGGCAGAAAAACTGGCTCCAAATGTTCCATTGGCCACAGCAGTTCTAGTCACTTCATCAACAACTTCTACCACTGAGTCTTCAACAACATCAGTCCAACAATCAGATGAGTCAAGTAAATTGATAAAGGCAATACAAGACATGTCCATATAGACAAATGAGATTAACAGGTTAAAAGAACAGATAAAAAATCTTGAAGATGCTAAAAATCTTGCACAAATAAATGCCAAAAATGAAGAGAAAAACGCCAATAGGTTGAATGAACAACTCAAGAAGTTAGAAAAATAATTAACTTTGAAAGAACCTATGGCACATGTTAAACAAAAATTGTGGTCCAATATCATTGAGGAAGACAATGATACTTGGCCATCCATATAAGTAATCTATGAGCAGAAAGATTTATTGAAGTCAATAAAAGAAGCAATACATAAGACAAAAGAGGAGCTAGGTAAAAAACCAGAAGAGGCCTTAGAAATTATCACATTTCTCAATTCAAAAAATAAACAAGAACTGGATGAAATTGGAATTACAGATAGAACAGAGACTTTCCTTGAAGTAAGGAAGGTAATATCCAAAAAGAATTTGATAAAACAATTAGAGGAAAAGTGCCAGAACATGGAAAAGGCAATTACAAGATTCATTATTAAATTTGATATTCTAAGGCAAAAGGGCCTTCCTAATCCTCGGTAATAAATGAAAAATTGATGAAATGGGAGGATTATGAAAAAAAGATGAGAGAATTTTCTAAAGAACAGGTAAATAAATCAGCTTTTCAGGGAATCCCAATAGGGAAAGTATTGTATAAAAATTTTGAAAAATTGGTTTACTTGCAGCATGAAGTAAAACACCTATTTGTGAACAAACCAACATTTTTAAAATACACAGAGGCAGATGAGAATTTCAGAAGGCTTATGAAGATAAAATTTCCAGAAGCTGATTTCTGGGAGAAGTTGACTGATCTACTATAAATATCAGATTACAGTGAAGACAGAGCAGTAAAAGGAAAAAACAGAGTTTGTTGTTTTTACATCAGCAGTAACATTTTTGGCAATAAAGAGTATCAGGATGAAAGAGTATCAGTTAAAGAGTATCATATGAAAGATTGAATATAAAATTAGATTAAATATGAATCTTCCAGCCTGAAGGACACCTCAGTTGTCCAACTGCATCCTTCATCAAATAGCAAAGAGAGAAAGCAGTGATAAAATCAAAATTGCATGCTATTTTATTTCAATAAAAATGACAACTAGAAATTAGTTAGGAAGTAGTCACTATCTTCTTACGTGAAGATATTTATTTTCCAAGAAAAATTCCTAAGTTTATTCTAGGATATTTTGAACAAGTTTTTGTATAAATACTTCATCATTTGAAGTATTGAGAGTGGACGAAATTGCTGAAATTTTTGTAGTCATATTATTCTCAACCTAAGGGTTTTTGTATCAATTTCAAGTCAACAGACTGAATCACAGGAAATGAAGTATCATATTACAGGATTCATGTGTTAGGCTATTGCAGTGAAGTATTTTCACTTGTTATCTTGTCAATTTTCTTATGTTTTCCATATATTCATGAATGTGTTCTAAATCTAAATGAGAAATTAGGAATTGTTATTTCAGAATTTGTTAAAAGCACTCTATATTTATTGATTGTGATTTATATGTTTTCAACTGATATCCAGATTAGGGAACCCTTAATTTCTCCCTGATTTTGATTGACCTCTGCCTTTTCACTCCCATCTAGATTTAAGAACCCTTAATTTCTCCTTTATCCTGATCAAAATCATTTCACCATTAGCCTTGAAGATTTGAAGTGACTCAACTATCTTGCCCTATAAACATTTACCTTTAGACCTTCATCCTGATCTGACTACTTGACACATTGACTCCATTTTCCCAATGGGATACAGATCTATAGCTATCCATCTAAGTAAGTGATTTCCCCACCAAATCAAATAAAAACCCCAAAACCAATTTACCCCATATAACTATCCTAAAATCAAATATAATCAAAAAAGATAAATCATACAGAGATAGCCCTCTTTGAGCACTAGGAAGGCTAGATCCTAAGGCTTAAAAGTAGGTTTGTGGTTACCTCTGATATTCTTAAAACTAAAATAAAAAATCTCACAAATTTTGAGAATTATTAGAGTGATAACACACTGGCGACCATACTGGGGAACTAACCAATCCTTAGTTTTTAGATTGATCTTAAAGGAAATATTTTCATTTATCTTTTCACCTTAAGATTTTTTTAAAAAGTTGTGAGTATATTTTCATAAAAAAACTGTAATTTTTGCTTCCAGAAGAGTCTACTATACCAGGTCCAATCCAAATCCACAACCTGCTGTCATAGTAGATAATCCTAGCAAAACTGGAAAGAAAAACAAAAGAGTAGAAGATTTAGGTAAAATATTTCATTATTCAAAGCAAATTCTCTTCCCAAACAACTATCAAGTTTACAAGACATTGAATTTGATTTAAATTTTGAACAATATTTGTTTAGAACCAAATCAGAAAGTGACTTCGATAATACTGTAATAGATCCTGATTTTGTTTCATTCGTTGAAACTAAGAAGGAAACTGTTTCAATTGATTCTATGGAAAAGATTTTTGAATTTTATGATAAGCTTGATGCTATAACTGCAACTTTGATTAAAGAAATAGATGAAGATTATTTACAACATTCAGTTGAATTGAGTGCTTTATCAGCCTATACCCATAAACCTTCTACCAACATTTTAGAATCTGTAGGCTCATCCCTATTCACTACCACTTCATCCATTGTTTCCACCACACTTCATTCCATAGATTCATTTTTTCCTAGGAAACCATTTCAACCTAGAATTTTATTTCCATCTTACACCACCTCAAGTTCATCCTCTAGTATTTCTGCTGCATTTTCCAATACGTCATTCTCATTTCCAAGCACTTCTTCTAGCATTCCAACTTCATCTTTTAGCTTTTCAACCACATTTTCCAGTACATCTTCTTATATCCCAATCTCATCTGCAAGTGCTTTAAATACATCAGCAAGTACTTCTAGTTCTTCACCAAATACTTAAAACTTACCTCCTAGCCAAGCTAGAATCCAAGCCATGGTTGCCAAATATGTTCCCTTAGTCCTACCAGCACAGTTACATGACATGCCCCAGGATTATCAAAGAAAAATCCCTCAATTTGATGGAACAACCCAATATACTGCACAAAAGCATGTCAATAAGATGACAGACTATTTTAAACTACATGAAATTGATGATGCTAATATCCAAGTTAGACTTTTTGCTCAAACTTTAACTGGTGAGGTAAAAAAGTGGTTTAAAGGTTTAAATGGTGGTGGTATTGTTGATTTAGCAGTATGTCATAGATTATTTATTCATAGATGGGAAAAGAAGAAAAATCCACTACAAATCTTATTTGAGTTTGAAAACATAAAAAGATCACCAAATGAAAAAATTCAAGATTATTGTACTAGATATAACAGTATTTATAATGTAATTCCTGCTAATATTAAACCTCCTCTAGACTCTGTCCTTATCAAATTTCATGATGGATTTGATACAGATATAGCCTATCAACTAAGAGAGAGAAATCCAGAAACTTTAGAGCAGATGCAAATTCATGCTGTTAGTGTAGAGGCAAACTTGTTAGCAAAGAAAGCTAGATTAAGAAATGAAAGGAGAGTGACAATAAAAGAAGAAACATCTACTTCAGATTTGAAAATAGATCAATTAGCAAAAACATTAGAGAGAATGATGGATAGGTTAGACAATATGGAAAGGAAGCCACAGTGGGATAACCAACAACAAGGACCTCAAATTAGAAATCCCAATTTCAGGAAAAACACCAACACTGGAAAATCTAGAGAATCAACACCTAACCAAACAATAAGACCACCTTTCCAAGAGAACTATGCTGAAATTTCTCATCAAAATGAAGATGATGAAGACACCATTAATCTAATGGGTATTAATGATGATAACACCATTTTTCTTACACATGAAGAACAAGATTTATATGAATTACAACAACTATAATTAGATTTTGGTGAGTCTTTTGATTACAAGCAAGGTTATGAGTTTGTAATTAATGAAGTTCATAAGCAATATAACCTTAGGAGCAAGAAAAATGTAGAGCCTTCTATTAAAATATCTGCCCAAATAGAAACAAAGAAAACAGTAGAGGCTCCTACTTCTAAATTTCTGCAAATTATCCCTAGGGAAACCAAGCAAAACTCAAGTTCAACTCAGAAATTTTCAAGTCCCAAAATTTTACCTAGTCCTAAAATTGTTGACATCACAGATGTTGTTGTCCAAACAACAACAGATCCTCAAAAATTTGTTGCTGCTAAGACAACTACTTCTACTAAAACAACAATTTCAAACTCAAAAACATCTACTACTGATCCAAAATCAGTTGATCCTAAAACAACCACTGCTAAAACAGCTGCTGAAACCACAAAATCTGCAAAGACCTCCACTGCTTCTCAAACTGTCCCTGAAAGAAAACTAAAAGCAGTAAGACAGTGGAAATAAAAACAGAAAATGAGAAACCAACTATAAAAAAAGAAGACAAACCCACCCAAACTACAATTACAAAAGAAGAAATAATTTAGCTATGAAAATCACAAGTACCATTTAATATCCAAGCTGAAATTGCCAAATTGAAGATACCAATTCCTTTGACAGAGTTGGTAAAACATGATTTGTACAAAAAACATATCACTTCAAGTGTAGCTGCTAACAGGTGTCTTTAAAAACTCCTAATTGCCTCACATTAAACCTTTGATAGAGTTGGTAAAACATGACCATACAAAAACACATATCACTAATGTTGGTGCTAACAAAAAGTCTTAAAAACTCCTAATTGCCTAAGATTAATTGAATTTTCAACCTGGGTAAGTCCTTTATTCAATCATGTACACAATATGTGCAAGCTTATACATACAAGGAGTAATGCTAGAATCAATTTATTTCATATAGATGCAATCATGTGTCTAAGTTTAAAAGAAAGTGATTCATCTACGCATTATAACCCAAAACTGTGATTCATTCTTAATTCAACTAATTCAAATGATAATCAACCGAGAGCATTGAAGAATTAACCGAGATCTTTCAGCTGGATCTAAACTATTGAACAGAAGGAAAGTATTGGAAATAACTATCTACGCTTTAAATAACCAAAACCAATTCTTTTAACTAGCAACTAATTCTTTAAGCAAATAAATTGGAAATGCGTATTCAATGGAAATAAATTGGAAATGTGTATTCAATGGAAATAAATTGGAAATGCGTATTCAATGGAAACAAATACCAGAAATCCAAATTATCAAAAGTACTTCAACTACAAAGCAGAAAAGCAGAATACACTTGCAATAAATGGAAAAGTATAACACAGGAAATAGTAGTGAGATTCACCAGGGACCGAGCCCTTAGCCACTGGCGAATACTACTTAACTACTCCAAAATACTTGAATGAATAGCGACGCAAATTATATATTAATAATCACAGTCAACTAACATCACAATCCGATCTTTTTGTTCATAACTACGTTCTGTGAATTATAATTACAAATTATGCAGAAATGAAAGATACATCATTCATGATCCTTGAGAACTAGCTCTCCCTGTCCCTTTATAGATAAAAGGAAAGATAAGTGTGATCCCTCTGGATCAAGAGATCCTAAGGGATCCACGAAAAAGTGTTATCCTCGGACAGTTCGTTCGTTCTTGTGCTAATCCTTACTGATTTATCTTCGATTCGACCGCATTTAACGCATCTTCTTTTCTGTGATTAAGTCATGTTGTTCCTTCTATTATTTTCAGCATAAAAAGCAACGAGAATTAGTTTGGACTGTTAAATCGTATCAGGATCATTTTTCATTCATTCTTCATCAAAATCCTTTCATTATATTATTATATCATGGCACAAGATGGATAAGGAAGAGGAAGAAGGACAGTAATCAAGAGTAAATACATACCTATTGCAAGGCTCGACATACTCCCCTGCTTACCTTTTTTCATGTCCCCATGAAAAATAAATAATTCTTGTGCAAAGAAGTTAAAAAGTAGCCTGGAGAATATCTATCCGTAATAGGCCTAAGACCATGATGACGTGCCAATTTGGCAAAGGTTGTCACTTCTTGTCCTTCAGGAAACTCATAGTCAAGATGATACCCTTCAAGAGGATACCAAATAATGGGGCTTCTAAAGAGACATCCCACCCAATAGGGTCCTTCTTTTAAGAGAAAACTGTTGTATGGGACTAACCGTCTCGCAACAGCTTTGAAATTTCCATAATTAAATGGTTCTCTTTCCTTTACATTGTTTCTTGAAACCATCCATCTCATTTTGGATGCAACCAGGGATCTTTCCTGAATGGAGAGGAAATATGTTGTTCCTTCCAGCACAATTTCCTTATGTGTGGGCCCTAAAATTTTAAGAATGCCTTCCTGTGTCATTAGTCTTTTATGCTTAGTAAAAAATTGCAGAGGGTGAGTAGGTTCACATCTTACCAAAAGATCTAAGTTGTGTTCCTATCTTTGGAACGAATTATAAGCCTTCAACCACTTGAGTTGGTTGACTGCAAAAGAGATAGAAACCTGAAATTGAATATCTCTAATAAAAGGGCTAGGATTCACATCCACTTCTTTATCTAATATAAAATTATGCAAATAAAATTCACAAAGAAGCCTTTGGACCTTTACTCCATGTGTCTTACAGCAATTTATAAAATCCTCCATCGTCTTCATTTAAACTGGCTTGCCAGCTCTAACAGCTTTGATTTTTAACAATAAATATCGTTCTAATAAAAACAAGGCATGTTTTGTAGAAGGAGATCGACAGGTCAAGATATCTGAATATAATGAAAAAATGGTGTCCAACTGATCCCTGACGTTGTTGAGCTTAGTTTTCATCCTCCTTAGTTTTTCTTCTTCCTATCTAGCCCTATCAAAAGCCTCATTCTCTGCTAGGGCTAATTCCCTCGATTTTTTTTTTAATTCCTGGTATTTTTTTCAGGGAGACTGTCTGTTGTTGATGTTGTTCTAAAGAAATTTGGGCTTGCGTCATTTCTTCTCAAAGTTTTAAAATAATAGGGTCATTCCTTGACAAGAAGTCCTTGGATTTCCCTTCTGTCTGCGTGTCGATGTTGTGAGAGAATACCTCTTAAGTTTTTATTTCCTTATTTTGGGAGGACCACCCCTCCATTTGAACAGCCGCATTTACCAATTTTTTATGCAAATTGACATGGGTGGCTATTGTTCGAGTAGGAGCAAGTTCGGTTTGAATTCCTATTGATTTATTCTCGCATATTCTTGTTTGTGTAGCTACTGAAGATACCTGAGGAGCATTGTTCTGAGTTTCACAGTTTTTAACTTCTCTTCGTAGCCTTCTGACTGTCTTCTGGAGCTTTCAGTATTTTTTTCATAGCTTCTTAAGTTTTTCTCCAGCTACTTGGCTCTTTTGAGGAGCGTCTGTTCCACTAACAGGTTTATCAATGGTTTCTAGAGTTGCTTGTTGGTCATTAGGGTTGTGTTCCAAAATAACCGTATCGCCTGACTAATTGTCCGACTAGTGACTAACTTCTATGTCTCCAGACTTCTGTTGGTCCTCATGGCTGTATTCCAACGGAATCGTGTCACCAAACTAGTTGTCGAATTCCTGAAAAATTTATGTGTCCATAGCCTCTAGAGATTGCGGTGTTTCTATATGCCCGGAATTATTTGGGACTTGTGTTTCCATTGTGCTGAGACCAAGTGGTCCTCCAGGCTGCATATATACATTAATATTTTCCAAGACCTTGGCCATCCCTGTCTCGAAATCCGGTTTTGCTTCACTTTCCAGTTCATTATTATAATTCTATTCTTGTTCTTGTTCTGAATTGGCCTCTTCTTTAGGCTTCTTCTAAACTGGGTGCTCTTCTTCATGTTCTGATTCTGATTCTGCCTCTTCTTTGGGCTCTTCTTCGGGTTCTTCTTCTGAACCGAGTGCCTCTTCTTCAGATTCAGAGTCTCTTATCCTAACTAGACTGGCTTCCTCCACAGGTTGGTTGCTTTCATCCTGAAGATTTGCAGACATCCTCTAGGATAGTTCAATTCTTACAGACTTCTTGTGTTTATGGGGTTCAACCTTTGAATGGGCAGTCTTTTTTCTTTCTGAAACAGGGTTCTGTTGGCTTGTCTCCACAATTTCGAGATGTTGGATTACAGGGTTTTTCATGCTCTCTAGGGCCATCATGAAACCATCCCAAGTTAAGTTGTATTGAACCAGGATATGACTGATGATTAATCTAATCAATCCATGGTGACTTATTACAGCTTCAGGGTGTCTGGCCTGTCTTATTCTAATAGCAGTATCATGCAGTAAAGAATTCAAAAGAGATGGAATATTAATAGTGAGTTTTTGTTTCGAGACAGCTAATAGTTTAAGTTGTCATGGTCTTACCACATCTTGGCGTCCATCACAGGTAATGTATATTTGGATAATTCTTTCTAATTCTCTCCATGGTTTTGCCAGAGAAGATGATTGGATGCCTTTGCCTTTCCTGATTACTTGCTCACCTTTGTCTTTGAAAGTTTCAACCGCGTCTTGCAGCAATACATGTTTTTGTGACCATATAGTTCCTTCTGCCGGCAGCACAAATACTTCAGCTATTACAGCGTCTGTGACTATAATTCTTCTACCATTCTGGATACCCCATTTTGCAGATGTTGTAGAAATTCAATGGCAATTTCCTCATTCGAGGACTGAAATATTGTGAGATAGGATATCAACCCTGCACGGATCAGAATTTCCCTGGCTCTGTCGAAGACCTCTAACACTAAAGGTTCGCGGCGCACTTCCTTACCACCCATAATGCTTGAATTCTTCCTACTATTGCAAAGGATGAGTGTAATGGAAAAATGCAGCAATACTGAAAAAACGCAGCAATACTAAAAACACAGCAACACTTAGAGCGATAGAACAACAAGTTGTTGTAACAGCTAAGTGTAGTTGATATTAATTGTGTTATTAAATTGTTGCATGCTGCGTGATCATGGAATATCTTATCATTCAATGAAATAATGACAATGCATGCATGAGTATAATGGAAATTCTCTCCCCCTTCGAAATGAGAGGTCGCCTACGACCGAATAGACAGGGGATGGTTGTTCCGGCGGTGGAATATAAGGATGAACGGTACAGTAGTAAATGGAACAGAGTACGTAAATAAATGACGGGACAATAAGAGATATGGATAGAGTAAAAGTGTGGTGTATAATCATAGTAAATGACAAGAGACAAGATGCTTTGGTTGATGATAAGTTATGTGATAAGGAAAGAGGACAACAATATGTACAAAAGGAGGCTTTGTCGATGATATTCCAGTTGTACACGATATGATTGAGTAAAAACATGAATGCATGCATAAAGGTTCAAAGTAGGGAAGTGTTTAGAGGAAATAATCTCTAGGATAAAAAGATAAATGGGAAGAGGGTATTATAATAATTATTGATTGAGGAAATAGAAATTAAATACCATAAGCAGAGCTTCTGCTGCCAGCAGGCATCCATAGCCTCGACGGAGTTGATTTTTAACCCATGTGAGCTAGGATCCTCAATTTATAATTGAAAATTTTCATTGTTGTTTCTACAGAAGAGACCAGTGTGCTGGCATGGTAACTAGATAACCATACTGCCATTCACTGGGAAGTAGCAAAAGTGAACAGGTCGGCTCGTGATGAGACCTCTTGTTCCAAAGGATGTTTTAGTCATCCAATGGATCATAACCCTGGTGTGGTGGCCATAGTGGGAATGTCACATTGCTAGATCCTTATGAACATGGTAGGTTGGCTCTTAATGAGACCCCCTATCCTCTATCTGTAGATAAAATTTAGTTTTCATTACATATTTTTATGATAAATAGAGGGAGGCTCAGTACTCCTTAAGAGTAGGGATGGTGTAAGAAGTTGAAGCATGTCAATAATAAGAAAAATTATACCCATAATCCCATTGATAATAGACAGAGAGAATTATAACCAGGGAGAGTAGAACCAACATGGTAAAGATGATCAATCAGTATCATATACAGTAGAAATCAATATAGTAAAGTGAAATATAAATAATTGTGTCACTTTCAATTGTTTTAAGTCTATCATCAAGAAGTTGTATTTGTCAAAGATCATAACGTTAAAAATATTCACCTGCTTTAATAAAATCCATAATTCTTATCCGCATGAAGGTACTATACTCCAAGCCATAAAATGAATCAAAGAATTAAGGTTGACATGAGCTAGGAATAATTCAATAAGAGGAAAGAGGTGTTTGTGAAATATATAAAAAAGGTGTTGTTCAGAGCACACAAAAATTGTACAAGAAACAAAAGTGTTGTTCCAAAATTGGAATAGGAAAAACAAAAGAGAGTGTTGTTCCAACGATGGAACAACAAAACCAAAAAGTGTTGTTCCGAAGATGGAACAACAAAATCAAAAACTGATGTTTCGAAGATGGAACAACAAACCAAAAAGTGATGTTCCGAAGATGGAACAACAAAACCAAAAAGTGCTATTTTGAAGATGGAACAACAAAACCAAAAAGTGTTGTTCCGAAGATGGAACAGCAAAACCAAAAAGTGTTGTTTTGAAGATGGAACATCAAAACCAAAAAGTGTTGTTCCGAAGATGGAACAACAAAAAAAGGCAGAGAAAGAAAAACAATCATATTTACAGTTTTTATTTTTTAGAAAAAGAACTGAATTTTTACAAAGATGAAGTTACTGATGGATTAACTTCTACAGCTAAAACTTGCATGGTGGAGTCCTTGCATATCTGTTGACAAAAATATTCTCTTGTGAGTGGTCTTTGGTAGAGGCACACCCGATGCCCATTTTCTTTAAAGGAACAATCAGAGCCATTAATGGTGGCCAATGTAAGAGTGCCATTGTCATGTACTTCCTTTATTTCATAGGGAACTAACCACCTAGTCTGTAATTTACCAAGGAAGTATTGAAACCTGGAATCGGAGAGAAGTGCCTAGTTGCCCTCATGAAATGTATTTTTCTTGATCAGAGAATTGTGCCATTTGGCTCTTTGTTGTTGAATAAGTGCAGTATGTTGCAGAGCCAAAAGCCGAATTTCGTCTAATTCATTTATTTGTTGTAATCTATTAATATGGGCTTCAGTTAAATCCAGTCCCACTTCCTGGGCTATCCTTAGTGTTTGTATCTCAAAATGTATGGGAAAAATAGGTTCCTTACCAAATACCAGCTGATATGGGGAGTATCCATTAGTATTCCTCCAAGTTGTGCGATATGCCCACAAGGCTTCTGGCAGTCGAGTAGCCGAGTCTCGCCTATGCGATGAGACAATCTTCATTAGAATAGCTTCAATTACTTTGTTGGTGCTTTCTACCCGCCCGTTCGCTTGCGGGTGGTATGGAGAGGTAATTCTGTGAATAACATGATGATTTTTTAGTGTAGCAGCGATCTTGTGGCCTACAAATTGCGGCCCTCCATCAGTGAGTACTTCTCTGGGTAACCCATATCGTACAAAAATTTCGAAAAGAAAGTTTATCACAGTTTCTTCTGTGGCTCTTGGTAATGCTACTGCTTCTACCCACTTAGTTACGTATTCTGTTGCAACCAATATATATGATTTTTGGTTGGATGATGGGTTGATTGGCCCAACAAAATCTAATGCCCAACGCTCAAAAGGTTCTATGACCAGCTATAGATGCAGGGGCATCTCATTAGATTGGCCAGGGTAGCCCATCCTTCGACAACTATCGCAGGCCTGAACAAATTTCTTAGCATCCTTAAAAATCGTGGGCCAGTAGTAGCCCATTTGTAAAATTTATGTCTAGTTCTGCGGTCTCCAAAATGTCCACCGCAAGGTCCATCATGGCAGGCTTTTAAGATATCATAAATTTCATCTTCCCTGATACACCTGTGGATGTGCATATCGGCCCCTGTGTGAAAAAGGTATCCTCCAATCCAGGAGAACCGAGTGCTGTGCTATACTATCGATTTCCTTTCTCTGGGTGTCAGATGTTTAGGTAGTTTTCCCACTGCTAAATAATTCGCCACATTTGGGTACCATGGTGTTTTCACGGTTACAGCAAATAGGTGTTCATCCGGAAACTGATCCTCTACTGCTATTGCATCATCTGTTCTTGGCACTCGGGAGAGGAAATTTGCCACAAGGTTTTCCTTTCCTGGTCGATCCCTTATAGTTATATCAAATTCCTGCAAAAGTAGCAACCAACGTGTCACTCTTCCATTCGTAATGGGTTTATTAGCTAAGTATTTGAAAGCAGAGTGATCCGTATACAGATTTACGGGGTATCCAGTTATATAGTGTCTAAATTTGTTAATAGCATAAATAACAGCTAAGATCTCCTTCTCTGTTACTGTGTAATTCAATTCAACAGGGGTTAAGTTTTTGCTAATGTAATATGTAGCGTAGGGTTTCTTGTCTTATTCTTGGCCAAGAACTGCTCCAATGGCTGTGTCTGATGCATCTGATGAAATCTGGAATGTTATACTCCAGTTCGGGCCTCGTAATACTGGTGCTGTTGATACTAGCCATTTTAAATCTGTAAAGGCAGTATCACATTTGTCAGTCCATATGAAATCACTGTAAACTGTTAAGGCATATAATGGTGCAGCAATCTATGAAAAATTCTTGATAAATCTATGATAATATCCAGCAAATCCCAGAAAACTACGTACCTCTGTTTGAGTGCAGGGAGTAGCTAGTAAGAGAATTACCTGTATTTTTGCTGGATCTACATGAATTCCAACTGTTGAAATGTAATGACCCAAGATCAGGCCTTCTGTCATCATCATATGGCACTTTTCGTGACTTAAACATGGGCTGGTAGCAATACACCGTTCCAGAACTTTTTCTAATGTCTGTAATGCTTGCTCGAAGTCATCTCCATAGGGTGTGAAATCATCCATGTATACTTCCAATCCTTCATTTATCAAGTCTGCAAAATGCTGAGTATGGCTCTTTGGAATGTGGCAGGTGCGTTACACAATCCAAAAGGTAATACCCTATAAACGAATGTTCCCCACGGACAAGTAAAGGTAGTCTTATCCTGGTCTTCAGGGGCAATCTGTATTTGGTTGTAGCCACTAAAGCCATTCAAGAAAGAAAAAAATTTCTTCCCTGCCAGTGTATCTAGGACCTGATAAAAAAATGGAAGGGGGAAATGGTCTTTTTGCGTTGCCTTGTTGAGTTCTCTATAGTCAACGCATATTCGCCATTTCCCATTCCTTTTGGGAACCACAACTAATGGAGAGACCCATTTACTGTCAGATATAGGATAGATAAAATTCGCATCTAACAGTTTTTGAAGCTCTTCTTTAACAATATCTTTTAGGTGAGGATTTAATCTACGTTGAGGTTGTCGAATGGTTCTTGCATCCTTTTCAGTGTAGATGTGATGCATGCATAGTTGAGGGTCAATCCCTTTCATATCTAAGTAATCCCAAGCGAAAGCCCCTTTATTTTTCCTAAGGACTTGAATAAGTTTTTGTTGCTGGTCATTACTCAGAATACTGTTAATGTTCAAGATCTTCCCTGGCTCAATTTCGATAGGTTTGCTATTATAAACAATGGTTGTTGGTATTGTTTGATCATTGATATCTCTCAAGGGATCTTCTTTGATTTCATTGTCAAGGACTGCTTTAATCATGTGGCATTTCGAACTTGATACTGTGGTAGGATGATTGATAAAAGTATTAATGACATCGTCTTCAGTTTGGTTTTTGAATTCAAGGGCATCTACCACAATTAATGGTGACCGAATATTTTCTGTTAAGTATGTTGCAGGTTTCTTCCTGGTTTTCATAATAGTCAAGCTTGGCTGAGCAGGAGGGTATAAAGCTAAATTTTTCACATCATTTCCCCTGGTTATAGTCATACTACTTGTCCGGTAGCTGATATAAGCATCAGAAGTCGCTAGCCAAGGCCTTCCTAATATTAAGGGATGTCCATATAGTTGGTTCCTAGGACTAATAATCAAGAAATCCGCCGGGTATTCCCAAGTGTCTACGGAGACCATCACATCTTGTAATGTTCCTTCTGGTCTAATGACTAAGCAGTCAGCTAATTCCAGTAAGGTAGTTGTTGGTTCCAAGGCTGTGATGCCAATAATGTTGCAAGTTGTAGTTGTGAGAATATTAATGGCTGCCCCTAAGTCAACTAAAGCATTGGGAAAAGAATGGCCATTTATGTAGACTGTGACAATGGAGTTTCCGAGATCCTCATATTTTACAGGAGTCTCTTTGCCTAGTAATAAATCAGACAAAGTCCCGACAACATGGACAATAGGGATTGTCTTTGTTTTCCTCACATACTTCTTTATACACAATTCTTTAATAGTTTTGGCATATATTGGAATATCTTGGATAGCCTGGAGGAGGGGAATTTTTATACAAATATTCTTAAGTTCACCCAGAAGATCAAAGTCAGTATATTCAATCAAGCGTGGTATCAGCAATCTTTCTGGGAATGGGGGGGAAGTAGTTATGATTTGTTTAGGATTTTTTTGTCTGACTGTATCTTCCCCTTGTTTTATTTGTTGATAATCTACAGTTAGAGGCTTATTTGTCTGCGGTTATTTAGGTTGCAAATCTTAATCCTTATCTAGAGTGATTATGCATCCAGATCTCAACTTAAGTTCGTTACATTCTTTCAACTCATCTTCAAGGTCCAGACCCTCAATGATTTGTATTGAATGAATTGGTATGTTGTTAGTATTTGGGTTGGGTTGAGCTGGAATTTGCGGTCATATATTAGATTGAGGATTCTGCTGCAACGTATAAGGCGCTGGTAAAGTTGGTTGAGGTAGAGGAACTATCCCCATAGGTTGGTTCGTAGATCTTTGCTAATTTGATTGCCAGTTCTGATTTTGTGAGGTGGAAGGGGACCATTGGGAGGAACACGAGTTGTTCTACTAGAATGGTGGCGGGTAAGGGAAATTTGGCCAATTATTGTTATTCGGATTTGACTGATTGGGCCATGGTGGCATAAAAAATGCTTGAGGTGGAAAAAAAGGTGGTTGATTCTGCCATGTTGCCCCTGAATATTGCTGAGAATTATATTGCGAGGGAGGAAAGAATGAAGATGGATCGGTAGGCATACCTATCTGACATGCTTGCCATTGACGACACTGGTTCAATAGATATACTGGTTCCACTTCTTCTTCTGCTTCCTTGAAGACTACTTTTAATCCTGGGAGTGATGGGCAACTTTCTGCGGCATGCAATTTAGTGCATATGGCACATGTTCGTATCGTATCTAGGGGGCATTCTTTATGACTGTGCTTATGTCTGCAATGGGGGTAGAAAATAGCCAAGTTTTGTTCTGCTATAGCCTTCTTTTTCTTAGCTTGCATGACATACAATTGTTTCATCAAGGTCCCCAGGATATCAGCCTTGAAATCCTCCAACAGATTGCTGATTTCGCTTCGTGTAATACTTCCTCCTGAGGCTTTGCTGTCTTTGGGGCTTGCATCGCATCCGACTAGTTTTACTGCCCCTAGAACACTTGATGCACAAATCTATAATATTGTTATAGTTTTCTTGATAAATTTCACCCTTACCCATTATATTTAGTGTCTCTACCCATTGGTCTTTCAAACCTCTGATCATCATGGTTTTTAGAACATTATTAGGCAGATTTTTGTAAGGAGATCTTCGCAAATTATATTGGAAACGCTCTACATATTCTTCTAGAGTCTCGCTAGGCTTAGCTACCATTTGAAATATTTCATCTTTTAGTTCTCTAGTTCAGCAATAATCTTGGTATTTTTTAAGGAAATATGTTTTCATTTGGTCCCAATCATTGATGGTGCCTCCACCGAGTCCCATGAACCAACGCAAAGCTGCTCCCTTCAGAGTAGAGGGGAATAGCTTCATCTTCTGGGGGTCGGTAGTGCAGTCATAACCCCTTCATAAGACATCAAATTCGAAAAGGAATGCATCATGATCTTCTGAAGTTAGCCCATGAAAGGTAGGAATGTTCTGTAATGGGATAGCCTTCATGGGGGCATTGACAGTTGTGTCAAAAATAGGGTATTGCAATGTATAAGTTTGAGGTTGTTGGTTATTATCCATTTGGTCAAAAATATGCCAATATTCTTCAGGGTTCTCCGGAGCTGGAGAGTTATTCCTAGGATGTCCACAAGAGGTTGGAATGGTTCTAGCAGCACTACCTTGATCTGGAATACTGGGTGTCCTCTGCTTAGTCACTACTTCAGGAGATCTAGGTTCTAATAATTTAATTTCAAGATTGCATGTTTCTCCTTCTCCTTCACGGAGGTTGCAAGAATTTCCTTCTTGTGAAGGGCGAGTTTGTGAATTTTCAATATCTTGAAAACTCTGCTCAATCCCTTCAATCTTACTGTGAATCTTAGCGTTATCTATAGATGGTGATCCTACGGCTTGAAGGAAGTTAGTAGGATGTTTAGCAGCAACCATTCGGGGTCCTACTGATGACTGAGACTCAACTTTTCTTAAAATTTCGTCAATAAAAGTTGATCTTCCAACGGTCACCGGTCCCTTAGATTTTTTAGGTTTAGAAGGAGGAATTTTGTCTTTTTCAGGTCTTTCCTTCTTAGTCATTCATGCAGAAATACAAACAACCTTAAAATCCTATGCAATTCTGCTAGAAAGCGGGTGGATGAGTGAGCATTTTACTCGTTCGCTACATAGGTTCTTACCTTCCATTTTTAATACCCAATTCTCCCTCAACAGAAAAAAACATCAATCATACATTACTCTTTACAGAGTGGCAATACACTCCCCGGAAATGGCACCAAAATGTTGGGTGCTAACAGGTGTCTTTAAAAACTCCTAATTGCCTCACATTAATTATCAACCTAGGTAAGTCCTTTTATCTCAAGTGTGTACACAATATGTGCAAGCTATGCATACAAAGAGTAATGTTGAAATCAATCATTTCATATAGATGCAATCATAAATCTTGAAGCTTTAAAGAAAGTGATTCATCTAAGCATTATAACCCAAAACTGTGATTCATTCTTAATTCAACTAATTCAAATGATAATCAACCGAGAGAACTGAAGCATTAAACGAGCTCTTTCAGCTAGATTTGAACTATTGAACAGAAGGAAAGTATTGGAAATAACTATCTATGCTTTAAGTAATCAAAACCAGTTCTTTTAACTAGCAACTAATTCCTTAAGGAAATAAATTGGAAATGCGTATTCAAGGGAATAAATACCAGAAATCCGAATTATCAAAATTACTTCAACTGCAAAGCGGAAAAGTAGAATACACTTGCAATAAATGGAAAAGTATAATGCAAGGAACAGTAGTGAGATCCACCAGAGACCGGGCCCTTAGCCACCGACGAGTCCTGCTTAACTACTCTAGAATATTTGAATGAATAGCAACGCGAATTATATATTAATCATCATAGTCAATTGACATCACAATACGATTTCGTTGTTCAGAACTACGTTCTGTGAATTACAATTACAAATTATGCAGAAGTGAAAGATACATGACTCTTGAGAACTAGCTCTCCCTATCCCTTTATAGATAAAAGGAAAGTTAAATGTGATCCCTCAGGATAAGGGGATCCTAAGGGATCCATGACAAAATGCTATCCTCAGACAGTTCATTCGTTCTTGCGCTAATCCTTACTGATTTGTCTTCTGATTCGACCGCATTTAACGTGTCTTCTTTCCCGTGATTAGGTCCTATTGTTCCTTCTATTATTTTCACCATAAAAAACAACGATAATTAGTTTAGATTAAGTTAAATTTATATCAAGATCATTTTTCATTCATTATTCATCAAAATCCTTTCATTATATTATTATATCATGGCACAAGATGGATAAGGAAGAGGAAAAAAGGATAGTAATCAAGAGTAAATACATACCTATTGCAAGGCTCAACAACCGAGACTTTAAACATGAATGATGGAGAAGATTCAGTAAATTTGAGTGATGATCAACCATAATTAATTTTTGGTCCTGATGTTAATGGGAAACACCAAGATGGGGCAGTTCCACCTTTCTACATTAGCTTAACTGTTCATGATCAAATTTTACATAATGCAATGCTAGATTCAGGGGCCTCATACAATTTGATGCCAAAAGAAATAATGGAAACCTTGAATTTAGACATCACTAGACCTTACAAAGATCTCTTCTCATTTGACTCCAGAAAAGTGAAATGTTTCGGTTTGATAAAAGATTTATGTGTTACTTTAGTTCAATACCCTGGAAAAAGCATAGTCATGGATATTGTAGTAGATGACATTCCTCCCAAATATGGAATGATGTTATCTCGCTCATGGGGAGTTAAACTGCAGGGATCTCTACAACTTGATATGTCTTATGCAACAATATCAGTTTTTTTCCAACCCAAGAAACTTTACAGAGAGACATTAATGAAGTACATGGTTAGTAGTGTAGAAAGACATAGAAACTATCCTATTTACTCTACACCCTCTGACATGGACTCACTCATTTTATGTAATTCTAAAATTGGCATTAAGAACAATATTGAACTAAAACAGAAAAAGAAAGCACCAGACAGTGACACATTTTTCATGAACCAATGTGGCACCTAGATTTTGATGGATCAGTTAACAAAGTAGGAGCAGGAGCAGGAGTTTGGATACATAATATGGAAAAAAAATCATGCACAAGGTTATGCTTTTATATTAAATTTCAAATGTACAAACAACATGGCTTAATATGAAGCTCTTATTTTAGGACTGCAGATTGCTATAAATTTAGGAGCCAAGAGAGTGTCAATCATGGGAGATTCTAAGTTAATTTTGAAACAGATAACAGGAGAATATTATGTATATAATCCAAGATTAAGTCTATATAGAGATATTGTTTAGATCTGATTAAGGAACTACTTGAATGTGACTTTGTTGCAATCCCTAGAAAACAGAATATACAGGCACATAGCTTAGCAACTTTTTCTAGTACCTGTAATCTACCATTTCAACCAAATCACAGATATACAGCAGAAGTTAAACATAGGCCTACAATTCCAGATAATCTAAAATATTGGCAAATATTTTCACAGGATGAACAGATTTATCATTTCATGAACAATGAAGGAGAATATCAGAATTGTAATATAGACACAGATTGTACTGTAGATCAAACCACAGATAGTGAGTTTGACATAAACAATGTAGATGTAAATAACTTAGATTTTGCTAAACCCACTAAATTTACTCAAATAGAAATAGATAATTTAGAGAAAGTAGAGATAGAAGAGTTAAGATATGATGATTCTGAAATTTTAAACCTCAAGAATAACTTTTTACCTAAGGGATTAGCCCCTTTAGAAGATATTTTTGACTCTAATTATGTTGCAAGGAAACCTAAGATGGAGCCATTAAGATATGATATTTAAGAGTGCAATATAGGAACATAATTAAAACCTAAGATGATTAAACTTTCAAAAGCCTTACCTCAGGAAGAAAAGGTAAAATACATAGCTCTGTTTAAGGAATTTCAAGATGTATTTGCATGGAGTTATGAGGACTTAAAATCCTATGACACTAGCATAATACAACACAAAATACCCATAAAATAAAATCAAAAACCTTTTAAACAAAAACTTAGAAGGATCAATCCTGTTTTGATGCCTTTAATTGAGAAAGAGGTTAAGAGAATGTATGAAGCCCAAATAATTTCACCAACCAGATATTCTAATTGGGTTTTAAATCTAGTTCCCACTAGGAAAAAGACAGGAGAAATCAGACTGTGTGTTGATTTCAAGAATTTAAATAAAGTGTCCTTAAAAGACAACTACCCTCTCCCTAAGATGGATCAAATTTTACAGAGGGTGGTTGGTTCTTCCAGAATTTCATTACTAGATGGATTATTTGGATATAGCCAGATTTTAGTCCAACCAGAAGACCAACCTAAAACTGCTTTTACTACTCCATGGGGCACTTTCATGTATGTGAAAATGCATTTTGGATTAATGAATGCAGGAGCCACTTTTCAAAGAGCTATGGATATAGATTTTTCTAAAGAGATTCATGAATTCCTTGTGATTTATCTAGATGACATTATTGTATTTTCAAATACTGACAATGAACATCTAGATCACCTCAGACAAGTCTTTCTCAAATGTATGAAATTTGGCATCTCTCTAAATCCTAAAAAGACTTTATTTGGACTGGAAGAAGGTAAATTATTAGGATATGTCACATCTAAAGAGGGAATTAGGATAGACCTAGCTAGAATAGAGGCCATTCTAAAAATTAGTCCTTATAGGAATATTAAAGTATTGCAAGCTTTCTTAGGTAAAATTAACTTCCTTAAAAGATTCATCTCAAATCTAGCTGAAATAATTAGAGAACTTAACAATATGTTGAAAAAATACTCAGAAATTAAATGGACTGTGGAGGTCAAGCAATCATTTGAATCAATTAAAAAAGCCTTGACAAAAACACTAGTCCTTATAAGTCCCGATTTCAAACAAGATTTCATTATTTTTTCCTTTAATTCAGAACACACTATTGCTGTAGTTTTACTACAGAAAAATGATCAGGGTTATGATCAACCCATTGCTTTTTTCAGCAAGTCACTTAGAGATGCCACTTGAAAGTATAACATAATGGAAAAGCAGGCACTAGCTTTAGTGAAGGCCATCAAAGACTTTAGAGTGTACATTCTTTATTCACATATCATTGCTTATGTTCCAAATGCAGTTGTAAAGGACATTCTGACACAAAATGGACTTGATGGTAAAAGAGGCAAGTGGGTATCCACCATTTTGGAATATGACATAGAAATCAAACCCACCAAACTCATAAAAGGTCAAGGTTTGGCCAAAATCATGGTTGAATCAAATTGACATGCTTTAGATATTAATTTTATTGCCCAAATAGATGATCAGGAAGAGATGGCAACTCTAGATATCAGTGAATCCTTTTCAAACTCACCATGGTATGCAGATATTGTATTTGTATTACTAAATTTACAAGCTCCTCCTAGATTATCGAGAACTAAAGCTAGATTTTTAAAGTTAAAGGCAATAAGATTTTGTATCATAGATAATGCACTGTTTTGGAAAGATCATAGTGGAATTTTATTGAATTGTTTGCTTAAAGAAGAAGCTGATACATTTTTGTAAGAGTTTCATGTAGATGCCTGTGGAGGACATATCTACTGGAAGACTACTACAGATAAAATATTGAGAGTTGGTTTTTACTGGCCTACTTTGTTTGCAGATGTGAAAAAGTATGTGCCTCTTATCAGAAGTGTCAAATCTTTGAAGGGAAGAAAAAGCTGCTACCTTTTCCCTTAAAACCCATCTCAACAAAAATGCCTTTTCAACAATGGGGTCTTGAGTTCATTGGTGAAATTCACCCTCCATCCTCAGCCCAACACTAGTGGATTTTGACAGCCACAGACTATTTCACTAAGTGGATAGAAGCCATACCTACCAGACAAGCCACTAACACTGTCATAATTTCATTTTTAGAAAAAAACATACTCTCAAGATTTGGATGCCCCCAAAAGATCATCACTGATAATGCAGCAGCATTCAAATCCAAAAAGATGATTGACTTCTATCATAAATACCACATTACCCTTGGCCATTCTATTGCATATTACCCTCAAGGTAATGACCTTGCCGAATCCTCAAATAAAAGCCTTGTGAACAGCATCAAGAAACTGCTAGAAGACAATAAGAAAACTTGGAACAAGAGGTTAGTGAATGCCTTATGGGTAGATAGACTTACCACAAAAAAACATATTGGTACATCGCCTTACCAACTTGTCTATGGGATGGATGTTGTTTTTCCATCTTCTTTAGTTGCACCAGTAATGAAAATAATCCAAGAACTGCAAGTTGAAACCAATGATATCCAAAGAAGAATTAACCAAACCATACACTTGCAAAAAAGAAGAGAAGAGGTCTATCTCAAGTCTCAAGTTGTTCAAGAAAATATCAAAAAGATATTTGACAAGAAGACTAAGGAAGATGATTTCTATATAGGTGATAAAGTTTTAAAGTGGGATTCAAGAAGAGAAGATAAAGGTAAACATGGGAAATTTGATTTCTTATGGAAATGACCTTATGTTATTTATGGAGCAAAGAGGTAAACTAGATTTTTTTGATTTGGGATAGATCAAACATCTACTAGGTGATCCGTCAATGGCAGAATGCTAAAGCATTACTATTCCTAATAACAAATAGTTAAATTTGTTTACTTTTAATTATTGTAAAACTCATTTTACTTAAGGAAAGTAAAACCCTTTGACTAATTCCCCTTTTACCCAGAAAAACCCAAAAAATACTATATCCTAAGTGTAAAAACACTATGAAGGGACACACAACAATGAAATTCATTCCTATATCATGTTTTATACTAGGATTAGTATATTTTCCATCATCACATTTTATTACTAAACATTAATTTATGTATTAACTCCTATATTCACCTTTTTAGCCCGTATTTAATTAACTCCCTATGTAATATGCCCCAAACCCATATTATAGTTTTAACCTATGGTTTGTTTCATCCACGTGATATATATTCCGCTCATTTCATAGGTTAAAACTGTTTCATTATATATTAACCCCACCAATGTTGATTTTACACTTATATCCATTTCATTCGTTAAAGAAAATATTAACCCTCCTATCATATTCCATATCCATATCCAAACTATATATTAAAAACCTTATGTTTTAATATATTTTACATATCCCGCTACATACATATTCCGGGCCCACACCATTGCACCCCGCAGCTTCATCACAAAATCTCGATTGTTCGCTCCTATCCGCCAGATCCAACGATGGAGATCCCACATCGTAGATTTGATTACGCAAACGTTAAACAAATATAAACCTTGCGATATAAGTTATTTTTAATTTTTCTCTCACCTCCAAGTGCCCTGATTCTATTGGATCGCATTGATTGATCCAATTCAACTTACCGCCTTTCGACCATGCGAAAATCGCTTGGCGGTTATTGCCTCCCCCGCGCCTAAACCACCTTTCTATTTTGAATTTTCCTGTGTTTAATGCATTCACTATTCACACAAATTCATTATAAAACACCCGAATGCATTCATTCAAGCCTTTCAGTTACCTTTTTCTGCGCATAAGACCATTCCAGACTGAGAAATACTGTTGCCGCCTTTGTTTTCAACCTAAAAACAAACAGAAATCATCGAATTCGAATGTTGCAATCACTGCAAGAACCATCAGAGTGCATATAAAGACCAAAGGAAGCTATTGAAAGCTTTCTAACCCTAGAAACCCCTTTTCACAGCTAAATTCTGAAATTTACAAGTATTCCTTAGAGAAAGAAAAACTCATTCATCAATATAAAAGAATTATACAGTGAAATGAATCCGTTAAAAGCCTGTATGCCTAAAGAATAAACCTTTGCTTCATAAATCATTCAAATATACAAACCCTGAGTATATTACTTACAGTTTCTGAAGCCTTGACCTATTTTAGAACAAATTTTGATTGAGTTTAGTCATGTGCAGACCTTAAAAAACCCTCTGAGACCTCCAAAACCTTTTCTACAAGTACTCAAAAGCCCTTCTGCATAAAATTTGATGTTCTAGGATTGTTTCATCACAGAAATTTTACTATAAACCCTTGATATCTTTTGTTGAGACTATAAAGTCAGGAGAATTACTCATTTTTGATACAAAAAATACAGTTTGAGTCAAATTGATCATAATTATTCCTTTTGCAGACAAAGATAAAACCCTATCATATCTAAAAACTTTATGTAAATTGTTTAAACTTACAGAAGTGTTTTAAAAAGGCCTAAATTAGTGTTTTAAAGGTTAAAGGTATAGAATTTGATTAATCAAACCTATCAATGGCTTCCAAAGGCACTATTGTGATCAACCCTATACAACCTCCTGTTGTATATGTAGAACATGTTCCCTTGGCAGATGTAGATTTCAAAATTCTAGATCCTGTGACAGAGTTTAACCTCCTTGAGCTCCACTACTGGAGCCAAGAGAAATCCCTAGACCAATCTTATGAGGTGTTTATCTAGGAATCAGATTTGCCTAAATATTTTGTTCCCCATACTCACATATGCCCAGAAGCAATCAAATTATGCCAATCATGTTATTCTCCAGATCAAAGAGCTATTGCGAATTTTGAAAAATAAGTGTTGTTTACCATTACACCTGAATCTATCAACGAGATGCTTCAGCTGCAGCCTGAGCCTAATGCAATCCCTTTATCTATTGAAGCTCTCAAGAAGTTCTACTTAGAGCTGGATTTTCCTAAGAGATTCCAAAATTTTCAAACCTTCATGCCATCATATGTGGAAATCCCCAAGCTGAATCCTCCATATTCCTCTACAAAATTCTCAGAAAGAACCAGACACAATATTTCCATTCTATATTTTATCCTTGGATATTTCACCAGATGAACACACTGATGCATCAGTACTTGGTTTCTTGTCCATTTTTATACTTGGCCAGCCCCCTACAGTCATCTTTAACTTTTCCCAATATATTGTTGATACTATCCATGAGCAACTAGTCAAACTGCCTACTAAAGGTGTATTTAGGTATGCTTCAGTTCTATTCCACATGTTCCTTTATTTACAGCCTAAAAATTTTCCTATAACTCTTCCGAAGCTTGATGTGGAAGGAAATCCACGGTCTATTATATTCTGGACTTCCTTGATAAGGAAGGAGTCAAATGAGTTTACCTATGCAGAGTTCATAGATTCTTTCATTCATACCTTGATTAATTTATTAAACAGCAGTGTACAGCCCAAGATTAAAAATGAAATCAATAAGGTTTTACAATTTTCTAAGCAAAGCAGGATAGGTGATTGGTATTTATACCAAAATCACACTAAAATCAGAATTTATGGATCAAACCTTATTCCTTACAAGTTTCCAAAATACCTCCCTATGAGGTTGTTTTCTCTAGAGTATATAAGGAAAATATTAAAGTCGCATGTCAGGAATTTATCGTCGCAAAGAAGAAGACCCAATTCAAACTAAAAATTAGGTTTGGTCCATTCCTATATGCATTAATAGTTATGCACAAAAGAAAATAAATCAAATTGTCAAAGTTCAAATTCAAATTCTAGTTTTTCTAATTATGCTCCTTGGTATCACAGGAAAAATGATAGCAAATTAACTCCATAACTACATGACAGAAATGCTTTAATTGAGAAATTTTCAACCAATTTTAATGACAGGAAAATACATTATGCAGAGTAGCTAAGCAACAAAATGATATTTGTCAAATTTGCTAACCCAAAATTTTAGAAGTGCGAAGTATGAAAAGAAACAGGGAAGAAGGGTCTTACAATGTACCGAGACGAATACAAAGACTAAGTTCAAACTAAGATACAACAAAAATTCAAAACTTAATCCTCCAAGAAAAGAAAAAGAGACAATAGAGGTCATTGACACAGAGATTCTAGAGAAAGATATTGTACCTCCTACATTAATTGAAGAGGAATAGCAGCCAACCACTTCTAACACACAATTAATTCAGAAAAAACATAGTATATAGTGTCATCATCAAAGAAAGAAGAAGAAAAAGACATGGACATCAAGGAAAGATATAAGGAGATTAAAGCTAAAAATGAAGAAAAAAAAATGAAATATATTCTCAGTACTTAAAGAAAACTCCTATCATTCAAAATAGGTTGGTTTCAGCCTTTGATTACAAGAACAAAAATATGCTCATAATAGTGCTCTAGCCCACAGTTCCAACTCCTACATCTTCCTCTGATTATAAAAAGGTTGATTTTGATGTTCCAGTCCAGGATATTCATCCTCTGGATGAAATAGAATTTCATAAATAGGCAAGAGAAATGCTTTATTCCACAATGACAGTTAAGGCCATGGGTGCACAAAAGCTTCAAAATACTTTGATGAATGTAAGAGATCAACTTAAACTTGAGAAAGCTTCTTCATATGCGAAGGATATAAGAATTAAATCCTTGGAGGAGCTAGCAATTGACATAGGATATGATCTTAAGAATGTAAAAGTTGTAGAAGAATTGATTAAAAAAAATAATGCTGATATTGTTTCACTTAAGAAATATTTGAAACTGCCCCCTACAGAGCATCCTCAGGCCAAAGAGGTTTTACAGCATTCTAATAAAAAATATGATATGATGAGTCTCATTTTGCAGCTGACAACCCAGATTAAATAAATGGAGATTGAGATGGACAAATTGGTCCAAGAAAAAGAAGCCACCAAAACACAGGATGTCCCTGCCACTGTAATTCTTGTAGTCACAATAGCAGTACCATCTACTTTGGCAGAAAAAATAGCTCCTAATGTTCCTTTAGCCACAGCAGGTCCAGTCACTTCATCAACAACTTCTGCCACTGAGTCTTCAGCAACAGTTGTCCAGCAATCAGACGAGGCAAGTAAATTGATAAAGGCAATGTAAGATACATCCATATAGACAAATGAGATAAATAGGTTAAAATAAAAGATTAAAAATCTTGAAGATGCAAATAAACTTATAAAAATTAATGCCAAGAATGAAGAAAAAAAGGCCGATAGGTTTAATGAACAAATCAAGAAGCTAGAAAAAAAATTAACTTTGAAATAACCTATGGCACACGTTAAGAAAAAATTATGGTCCAATACCATTGAGGCAGTCAATGATACTTGGCCATCCATACAAGTAATCTATGAGAAAAAATATTTATTGAAGTCAGCAAAAGAAGCAATACATAAGACAAAAGAGGATCTAGGTAAAACCTGAAGAGGCCTTAGAAATTATCAAATTTCTCAATTCCAAAATAAACAAGAACTAGATGAAATTGGAATTACAGATAGAACTGAGACCATCCTTGAATTAACGAAGGTAATATCCAAGAAGAATTTGATGAAATAATTAGAGGAAAAGTGCCAGAACATGGAAATGGAAATCACAAGATTCATGATTAAATTTGATATTCTAAGGCAAAAGGGCCTTCCCGATCCTCTGGTAATCAATGAAAAATTGATAAAACAAGAGGATTATGACAAAAAGATGAGAGAATTTTCTAAAGAACAGGTAAATAAATCAGCTTCATAAGGAATCCCAACAGGGAAAGTGTTATATAAGAGTTTTCAAAATTTGTTTTACTTGTAGCATGAAGTAAAACACCTATTTGTGAACAAACCAACATTTTCAAAATACACAGAATATGATGAAAAATTCGGAAGGCTTATGAAGGTAAAATTTCCAGAAGCTGAGTTTTGGGAGAAATTGACTGATCTACTGTAAGATCCGATTACAGTGACGACAAAGCAGTGAAAGAAAAAATAGAGTTTGTTGTTTTTTTACATCAGCAGTAACAAATTTGGCAGTAAAGAGTATCAGGATGAAAGTGTATCAGTTAAAGTGTACCATATGAAAGTTAAAGACTAAATTAGATTAAAGATAAAATTTCCAGCGTAAAGGACAACTCAGTTGTCCAACTGCCTCCTTCATAAAACAACAAAGAGAGAAAGAAGTGATAAAATCAAAACAACATGCTATTTTATTTCAATAAAAAGGGCAGCTAGCAATTAGTTAGGTAGTTCTCACTATCTTCTTACATGAAGATATTTATTTTCCAAGAAAAATTCCAAGGTTTATTCTAGGATATTTTATACAAGTTTTTGTATAAATACTTCATCATTTGAAGTATTGAGGGTGGATGAATTGCTGAAAATTTTTGTAGTTTTACCATTATGAACCTAAGGGTTTTTTTGTATCAATTTTAAGTCAATAGACTGGATCACAGGAAATACAGCATCCTATTGCAAGATTCATGTGTTGGGCCACTGCAGTGAAGTATTTCACTTTTCATCTTGTCACTTTTCTTATGTTTTCCATATATTCATGAATGTGTTCTATGTCTAATTGATAAATCGTGAATTGTTATTCCGTAATTTGTTAAAAGCACTCGTCTTAAATTAATTATCATTTAAATGTTTTCTAATGATATCCAAACTAGGGAACCCTAATTTCTCCCTGATTTCGATTGACCTCTGCCTTTTCAATCCTAATACAGATTTAAGAACCTTTAATTTCTCTTTTATCCCGATAAAAACCATTTCACCATCAGCCTTTGAAGATCTGAAGTGACTCTACTATCTTGCCCTGCAAACATTTACCTTTAGACCTTGATTTTGATCTGACTACTTGAGAAATTGGCTCCATTTTCCCAATGGGATATAGATCTATAGCTATCCATCTAAGTAAGTGAATTCCCCACAAAACCAAATCAAAACCCCAAAACCAATTTTCCCCATATGACTAGCCTAAAATAAATATAATCAGCAAAATTAAATCTTATAGAAAGAGCTCTCTATGAGTATTAGGGAGGCTAGATCCTAAAGCTTAAAAGTAGGTTTGTGGTTACCTCTTATATTCTTTAACACAAAATAAAAAATCTCACAATTTTTTAGAATTATTAGAGAGATAACAGTAACAATGCATTTTTTCTCACAGATATAGATGGAACATAGTTACTTGGTGGTCCTGTAAATGGCAAGATGTTGAAGCATTATTTCTCCTAGTCTAATGATTATTTTTTCATCATTGTAAATGTCATAGTCAACATACATTGGATTGGATGTTTTTCTGATTAAGGTTGAAGCCCACAGAGAAGACCCTAAGCCATGGCCAACAGACCATCATAATATTTGAAAGCAGAAAATAAATCATATTACAGATTTCTCAGATGCCAAATGGATAAGGCTACTGATCACAGGTTTTTGACACTTCAATGCATGGAAGTGCCATCCCCAATTGGAGCCACTGTTAGGGTCCTATATTTCATAGGATCTCAAGGTGACTAAGTTTATTCTTTTAGTCAAATTTACTTTGTAAAATTATTTCCAAATCTGCAAATAATTTTCAAAATAAATAAAAAAAGGAGATAACATAAAAAATCAAAAGAGGGTATATGTTATAAATAAAAAATATAAGATGTGAACCCCATCAAAAGGAAGAAAATACAATAAATTCTGAAAGTGTTGCACATTCAAATGCCACTACTCTTAATTTTAGCTTACTTATGAAAATAAATTGTGTGCAGCTTGTTTAAAAATGCCACAAAAGTTCAATAAAATTAAATCATATAGTTTAATCATGATTGAATTAGGTTTAAATTGCTTGTCAATATGTAGTAAAAAATAATTTTTCAAACTGTTTAATCTTGACAAATTAATGAATTAGATATAAAATAAAACTGGTTCAATAGTTTAATCTGAACCAAGGAAGGTGTTGTAACATCATTTGTTTTGATAAGTTAGCATAAGTAGTTGAATAAGTTCAAAATGATAAGGTAGGATATGGTTGCAAAAGAATGAAAAAGTTAAAAATGTTACGAAAATTATTATTTTTATAGGCATCCATGTAAATAAAATGTTAGGTGTTAGATTTTCTAAACAAAGAAGGAAAAATAAAATGTTAGGTGTTAGATGCTCTAAACAAAGGAGGAAAAACAAAACTTCAGGGAAGCAAGAAAGAAAAAGAAAAGCTTCATTCTGTTTTAAAGGTTTTGATTGGCTACTAGTCTAAATGCGCCTTTGGAAAAGTTATTCGTATGGTTTAAATTCTGATTATTAATTTCTATCCTAAAGTTTTAAACCATAGCATATTTTCCCCATACTTTTATTTCATTCATTTCCCTTTTTTATTTCCTTCCCCACTCATATATTTTCACACATTTCATTATAATCCCGCACATTCAAAATCATTTTTCCTATAGGCCAAAACCCAAAATCATTTACATTGTCGTCTCCTACAAACCTTTCAGAAGTACAATATACAATGAAGTGGGACCCATTCCCCGCCACGCTCCCTTTCTCATTTCATTTTCCATTGAAAATCATTAAACTTACCCTTTTTCTGCATTTCCAATTTTACCTTTCTACCCTTACCTTTTTATTGCTTTTCACTTACTCTGCTTCCTTATTCCCTGATCGCGATTAAAGTGGGCCATCCCTCCACGTCACCGATTTACCTCACCCTCACCGCATTTCGCAGATTATACATGTTTCACATCACAACTAAAACTTAAAACTTGCGATTGTCGATTTGCGATATCGCATCGCATATGTTTTAACTTACTTTTAAAAGTTCCCGCAACATATCTGTTTTCACTTGCGATGCGGCAGGTTGGCCCCACCTGAGCAGCTCCGCCCCCCACTTTTCAGCCTTTTGAAATACTTCGATATATTATGAAAACATCATAAAACGTTACCTTACCACATAAAACTCTGCCAATTGCAATGGGCTCCATTTCTCCTTGACACGTCATCCTCCACTAAGCACAATTTTCACTTCGCGGTTTTAAACGTTTACCTTATTTTTCCAAGCGCTGCATTCTGCGATGTGCGATGCGGGTAGGTCCCTCTCCACGCACTTCAAAAATTTTAGATGTTAACCCCACAACTTATAAATAAAATTTGAAATTTGTGATGTGCGCCTGCGACACGGTCCCACTTTTCCCCTGCCACGTCACTTACCTCCTTCCCTGTGCTTCGCACTTCGTTGTTTTTTAGTGTTTACATCCTCCTCGCTTATAAAAAAACTTAAAAACTGCGATCTGCACTGAGGTCTGGTCCCACCTTCCCTCCACGTCACATCCCACTTCGCATCGCATCTCCGGTAACATTCTTCATAAACTTAAACTCTGAATGTTGCAAAGTGCGTGGATGCAATGCGACTTCAAAATTGAAATTTAAAAGATTTCAAGTTTGGTATATTGATTTTTCACGATGTCTTGTTTACAAAAGGGTTTTAACACAACAAAAGGATTTTGGGTGACAAAACAATAGAAAGTTCGATTCAGGCAGTAAAAGGTGTTCAAAACCCCCTTCATGCAACAGTTCATTCACCAGCACAACATTTAGTCTGCCAACATATTAGTAAAAGGTGATCCATGTCCTAACTGCCCCACTACATTAGCACCTGCTTTGCACAGTGCATTCCACCGAGACTATAATTTTGTAATAAGTTAGAGTTTTTAGTTCAAGTTCAAGCCTTAAAATACCATGTCTGTTAGAGATTGTTTTGTTGTAAATTTTTGTATAAATACTTTAGTTTTGGAAGTATCAAGGGTCGATTGATTGAGATCATAATCATTACTGTATTTTGGAGTACTGTAAGATTTTCCAAAGAAATGGAGCATCAATAATAATCAAACCATTCACAGGATTCTTGTGGCTTAAATATTGGTGGTGCTTTTCTTCGGTTAGTATTGTTTCATTGTCCTCTTTCATTGTAAACATCTGAATTCTAATTTTAAAGTAGAAAGCGTGTTGAATAGGATTTAATTTTGAGTACCTTATTCTGGCCGCCTTTACGATCATTATGTTTTCCACTGAAAGCCAAACTAAATAATTCTTAATTTCTCCTTAGTTCTATTGAATCTATTCATATTTCTGTCATAAATCCATTATAGAAGACAGAGACAATAGCCGCAATGGTTTTTGTAGCACATGGACTTTTGATGGAATAATGGATGATGCAAAGGCTTTTACTCACAATGATCAAAGACTCCTATAATGGAGTCAATAGTCACCAACCTTTTCACGTGGTGCACGTCATTGAATAATTGGTAAAGTATCACTTCACCTAGTGCGTTGGTAGGCAACTTTCCTTGTATCATCAAACCCCATTCACACTATACATCTCTCTCGCTCTATTTGAGGTTAAAATTATTTTTCTCCCAGAGAAAGATAATGAGGTTAAAATTATTTTTCTTCAAATAGAAAATCGTAACAATGATAATAATAGGCGTAACCATACTATGCTCAGTGAAGATTATGGTGACAATGAAGTCTCACATTAATGTATTTTTATCAATTCTTTAATTTGATAAACAATTATTAGTTTAAATTTATTTTAAATCAAATATTTGGAGATGAAAATATATGTTTTTTAAGTTTTTTTCATTTTTAATATATTTGATTAGTTTATGATAAAATTAGAGTTAAAAAATATTTACATTTGTTATTTTTATATATGAGACAAACATGTTATTTGTCAACTAGAAAGAATTATACATTTCCATTATGTTGAGCATGAAATGAATTTCACTTTTCTTTTATACTAAGAAATAAATTATTAAATGTTTTAACTATAAGAAATTTTATTTTCCAATTTTCAAATACAACGTATTGTTGGTTGTAAGTTTAAGTGGGCATCCTTATATGTTCAACAAAGAAAACTAGATCTTTTTCCTTATTATATATAGTAGACATTCTCTTATATTTGATACAACAAATGTAATAGATCAATTCCAATATGTCTTGTATAAGGTGTTGTTGGGTTTCACATTAGTTTATGTTCCTGGGATGTTATTGTAAACATCTTCATGGTATCAGAGAAAACATTTACAAACCCTCTTCATTTTCTCAAAGATATTTGTAGGTTGTGCCATCTCCAAGATCCAAATCAATAAGATTGAATACCTATTGTTTGTGGCATCATGTTCCTAGTTGTAGATCTAGTTCTTCAACCACAAATCATGTCCTTGGGATTTTAGAGATAACAACATCAAATCACACATGGCTCTTGGGTAATAGTTAAGGATTACATACTGTTATTTTTAGGAAAAAAAACTGTTTTCTTGGACATATAATTATATATAAATTTATAAAACAATCAATAATTAGAACAAAAAATTCCAAAGAAATTGGAATGTGGATGTGGTAATAAAAAACCTGCCCTCCTAAGTTACCTTGGGGAGATTAGGGTCATAAATGTGTACTTCTTTCCTCTATTTAAAATCCCATTTATGAGGTTACCAAAATCCTCTGTTTATTAAGAGTTTTCCCAAGATATAAATTTCATTGAATTCTATACCTAGGGTGCCAAATTAGAGCCCTTTGAAGATTTTCCATTGGTGCCACACCACCCTCGGAGAAACAAATGGACCTAGGAAGCCACATTATCTACCACATGTCCATTGTGTCACACATGATAATGTGGCACAAATGGTGGAATTTTTAAAGGGTTCCTATAATTTTGTGTGCCAAACTCAAGATTTGATGAAATCTATATCATTAAAAAGTTATTGGTGAGTAGAAGATGTAGATAACCTTAGAAATCAAGTTCAAAATCGAAGAGAGAAGTAGTGATTTATGACTCCCATCTCCTGAAGGTGACATGGAAGGTTAGGTGTGTTACACTGTGGTATTAGAGAAATGTTACAGGATTTAGGCTATATGTGCTTAGGAGAATGGAATTTCCAATGATGGTAACTAGTATGTTTAGATAAGCCCTTGCTGGGAAGCTCAACTAGCGATCATCATGATAGTGAAGCGTTATGTACCATGAGAATTAAATTTTTAAATCCCCCTTGATTTACCTGTGTCTACAAAACTGGTATATGTTATGAACCTAGAGGTCATAGTGGTAGCAGAGGCTTAATTGACCCCTGTGTCATGCAAGTATGAAACTAGTCGGGTTGTCAATTCCTCTAGTCATTAAAAAAAAAGTATGTTGAGATAATGTATGGTTAAAAGTTGTAATTGTAAAAATGATAGATTACAAATTTTCCTTAATGTCTCACAACAAAATATTTATATTGTATTCCTTACTTTGGGTATAAAATTTCAAAGAACTTAAGGGTATAGCATATTTGCATCGATGCTAAAATAGCTTGAATGTTACAAGAAATTTAATTATACCAATGTACTTATAGAAATTTCTAAGTGTGAATTTTATCAAGAAAAATCCAATTTTTGTACTTATAGTGGTCAATGAAAGAATTATCAATGCCAATTGTCTACATGCATTTTGAATTGTATGATTGGCTATTTGTAACTTGTTGCTTTTAACACTTAGAAGACCATGAAATAAATAAATATCGACAAAATGGTAAAACACAATATGGGAGAGACCTCCCATATTATAGATGAAGAATCAGATGAGATGAGGTTGATAGAAACTCATTTAGATTTGGTGGAGACAATGCTAATTTTGAAGGTTGAACTTTAGAGTTGTAGACATGATAATGAAAGTTGTTGGGCCTCAAAATAGTCCCTATTTTCACTCCATTATTCATCAATATCTTCACATTTTACCTTCATGTCACCTCCATTCCACCTCCATATCATTACATTCACCTCATTATTGGGTCATAACTATGTTTTTCCAAAGTTTATTAATTCTTAACATTTTAAAGTGAATTTATGGTTAAAACTTAGAAAATAATATGCTTATACTTATACCTAACAATTAGCATGAGTTTGTTGACATGTGTAGGCACAAATGAAGCTTCCAAGACACCTTTATGTGGCCTTGGATGATCAAATTCGAATTTAAGAAGATAAACCTCATGGAAAAGATCATGGAGGAGATCATGGAGGATAGGGTTATGTGTCTAGATGGTTAGAGATATTAGTGGATGATCATTATGAGTTTGTTACTCCTCTCATTGTATAAATAGGAGTACCTCCTCCATTCCAAGAGGAGGACTCTTAGAGCATTGTATCCAATTGATGATGGAATAGAATAAAGCTTCATTTTTTCATATATTTCCATTATGTAGTTTTAGATGTAAATTGTGTTAATGTAGAATATGAATTTATGGAATTTATGTAGTTTTAGATATAAGTTTCCTTAATGTAGTATATGGAATAATTTGTCTTGTTTCTTTAAGAGAATTGAGCTCACTCTAAAAGGATGAGAGAAACATTTTATTTCATATTAGATTTTGTTTCATTTCATTGCTTAGATGTTTAAGGATTTGTTTGTGATTGATGAATGAGTTTTAAATTAGAATCTTATCAACATGTGAGAGGATATCCAAGGGTCTAAGTTAGGCTCTCTCTCTCTATTTGATTTGCATGATAATTGAAATTCATTCTTTTGCTTTTATGTTTCAAGTCATTTCATTTCTTATGCTTATGAATGGATCTTAGTTTAGTTTGGATTAGTACATGAGAGGACAATCAAAAGACTAAGTTAGTCTTTCTCTCTTTTGAATGCGAACAACAATTAAAGTTCATTCTCTTGTCTTTATTTCAAGTTTACGGGTTTTATGAATGATTTCTCTATGATACTGTAGGGAAGGACAACCGGGACCTCCTTAGTTAGGAGCCTCTTCCCTTGCATATTATATTGAATCATAAATAATTTAGTTAGACATAGAGTTAGTTGCCTACTCTTGCATATATATTGCTGGCACCATCACAATCTCACGAGTTTCCCCTGGTTGATAATTTAATGCGACAATTTGTTCAAATAAATTGCCCAACTAAAGTCTCATTAGAGAATAGGAGAAGTATACTAAATTGAAAGTAGTGTTCTTGCATATTTTATTTGAAATACAAAATAACTCGCAACAAGGACCAACTACTAATAGTAGAAAGAGTAATCAAGCAAGAAAGATACAAAGACAATTACAAATTTAGAAGCATAGGCTAGAAAATAGTAACATAGGGAGAATTTTCCTTAAGAAAAAGGGAGAGGAGTACCAGGAGGGACACAAATAACGATGACACTTTCAGTAAAATCATCTAATGAGAGGACACCCACTTTTGAAAGACTATCATCAATGATATCATATTAAGTTCCCATAGAAAGTAAGAAAATACATTCCAAGAGTTCCTTTCTTAAAGAGTTGAAGAAGGAAAATCCACCTACATTTCAATGATAAAATTAAGAAAGGTGAGGAAGTAGAAGCATGGTTGTTAGTATTGTGGAAATGTTTCTAAGTCTAAAACTACTCGAGAAACATATAGAATATAGTGGCCATTTTCAACTTGAATGGAAAGGGCTTCCATCTGGTGGGAAGACACTAAGAAAGTCAAAAGAATCAATGAAAGAAGGATTGTAATACCCTCGCCATTCATAAATTTCATTAAATATTATTTTTTGGGTTGGTGAGCCGGAATGATATTTTGAGGCCCGCGTGTCCATGTAATGAAGTTAAAGATATTGGGGGGGGTCGGTGTGTCCATGTAACAAAGTTAAAGATATCGTGGGGCTAGTGTGCCCGAATATTTATAAGCCTAGAAAGGTTGTGAGGCCTTAGAGCATGAATTATCATTAATGTAATAAAATATTATAATAAAAAATAAAAAATAAGGCTAGCTAGGAAGCCCACTCCACAAAAAAGAGTACAAGGGGGTGAAAATTTAGACAAAAATGCAATGGTTGTGTTCTTTTGGTGAAAATTGATCCCTCGGGCCCACATGGATCTAGTGAGTGCCACTTGGATAGTTAGGGCCATGAAGTTATAAAAGGTTATGTTTTTCCTACAAATTCATTCATTCATCTAGAATATGGTTAGAGGAGGAATTAGTTAATGAGTTTTGAGGTTGACTCTAAGACTGACTAAGGGTGAGTGAGTCCTGGGGTTGGACTCTAGACCGGCCGAGTTCCAGTTATTAAGTTAATTGTGCCATATGGATGTATCATGTTATGATGTGAGCCCCTATGTTGGCTGCGAGAGCTTGGTGCTCCAAGGGTGTGATGGCCCTTCTTATGGATTGGTGGCAATGGAGTTTTGGTGGGAACTCAATGTCGGGTTATGGCCTAGAGAGTTCTCTGGAGCTCTAGAGTGTCATTGTTGTTGGGTTGGCACCTTGGAAAATAGCCTAGAGGGTGCCTAGAGGCTTGGAGGAGAATGACCATGGGGGTTAGAACCTTGGCCATGGATGTGTGGATATTTTCGCTTACCATTTCCTTTGGAGTTGTTGTCCCTAGCTTGAGGGTGACCCGGTGGTTGAGCTTATGAACTACCATGTCTATAGTTGGGTGGAACATGGAGATCCCCTGTAGAAATTTATAGTTTCCCACCCCGGTTTTCAGTTTTCACCTTATTACTCCAAAATAGTTAAATTCCCTTTCCAATATCCATACATTTAACAAAGCTGGAAAATAAATTTTGCTGAAAACACAAATTAGAAATTTTTCGGAATGTTGGAAAATGCGAGAATTAAAAATCAGCAAGCATAAAAAATAGTCATTCACACATTTGACACGAGATATTTTTGGTCAACATGACCACTGGAAAGACCCCCCTACAACTCTTGGGGAAAACCGAGTTTGAAAGCTCCTTCTTATTTCTAGAAAATGCTTTTTACACCGAGAAATATTCAACAAAAAAATCGTTAAGCAAACTTTTACAACTTATCTCATTTTCTGTGCTTAACCACCGCCTCGAAAAAATGTGCAAACGACAAAACAAGAACAACAATAAATGCGTACGGATTTCCTTGATTTTCGTGCCCGAAATCTGCAATAAATGCGGTTGTACGACCACCTCGATTTCACGTGAAAAACAACAATAAATGCTGTTGTCATGAATTTTTGATTTTTGTGCCAAAAGGACGGCGAGGAACTTGTTGTACGGATTACGCCTCGATTTCCATGCAAAAGGACAGCCACTTGCCGTACGCCCTACCTAGAAATTTGTGCCAAATAGAACAGCTCCCTACTCGCCTCGAAAAGCCGAGCCAAAGCTGACATACGACCTCTTGGAAATCGTGCCAAAAGGTCGTTGTACTTGTCTTCTAGAAAATCGTGCCAAAAATTGCCTTGGAATGTGTGCCAAACTCGTCTGTACGGACTTGTCTGAAACACTTGCCTTGGAATGTGTGCCAAAGTCGTCTGCCTCCTTCACCTCACTGCCTAGAAATCTCCCCTTTATCTCTTGCTCTCCTTCTCTCAATTTGGTCATGAAATAATAATGATCTTTTCCTCCTTTTCCTCCTTTAACCTAACCCTAAGTGACTTTTTGGGGAATCCCTAAATCCAATGGCTTAAATAGATTGAGATCTGAGGGCTGAGATTAAATGCTCATTTAAATCTCACTTTCTATTTTTTAATTCACCCCACTTTAATAAAGACCCACTAAGTCATTTATTTCCAAAGTGACTTTTTCCTTTCTAATTTTACATTGACTTTATTAAAGTCACTTTAAAATTAGACATTAGTAACTTTATTACTTAAAGTCACTTTTAAATTAGATTTGACTTTATAACTTTATAAAGTCACTTTAGTAACTTTATCACTTAAAGTCATTTTAAAATTAGATTTGACTTTATAAAAAATTATAAATTCACTTTAGGAGAAAAAATAAATTCTTTTGGACACTTTTCCCTAGGCCAAAGATAAAAGCCTTAGGGAACCACATCGTCCTCACGTACCAAATTTCAACACTCCCTCTTCTGAGGAAGGTGTTCCTCACCACACCCATCTTGTCTCCGAAGTAGACATGCTTACCCCGTGTTAAGGCTTTGGTAAGAATATCCGCAACTTGCTCATCGGTGGGAATATACTCAAGCTTCACGAGCTCCTTTACCGAACATAGTCTACTGATGAAATGATATTTGATCCCGATATGCTTTGACTCTGTTATGAAATACTGGATTCTCCGTGAGTTTAATGCAACTCGATTATCACAGTAAATCACTCGAAGGTCTCAACGGCTGACCAAATAAGCGGATGGCCTCACAACTAGCTAGGCCTGGCTGCCATATACTGCGCTCCGCTAAACTCAATGCTAATGACTCGCCGCTTTCCCAGGGCTGAACCATGACACCACCGCCAAACCCAACCCAAAACGGCACTACGAAGTACTCTTCCTATCAAAAGCACAACCTTCCCAATCAGAATCGGTGTAACCCTGCCAATCTCACTCCATCCCCCACGCACCGTAGTCCGGACCATAATCCATCGTCCCCCCTGCAAGTACCGCAAAATGTGTTTTGCAGCCACCCAATGAACCTTCCTAGGCTCACACATAAACGCTGACTCATCGTGTTGATCGCAAAACAAATATACGGTCTAGTGTTGACCAAATACATCAAGGAACCAATCAGTCTGTTCGTACAATGTGGGATCCACCAACTTGGAATCCGAAGCATGAAGCTTCTTCCGGTTGGTGATCATCGGTGTTGACATGGGTCTACAATCCTCCATGTGGAATCGCGCAAGGATGTCCACAATATACTTCCCCCCTGTCCTAGGGAAGAAATTCCCCTCCTCCTGCCACACCTCCAAACCCAAAAAGTAATGCATCGAGCCGATGTCCTTCATCTCAAACTCCGCTGCAAGATCTCTCTTGCGGTGCTCTATGAGTCTCTCACTACCCTGTAATGACTAAGTCATCCACATACGACACGACGAATGAGAGGCTCCTCACCTATCACAATATAGTAAAGGTTCGGATCCGCCTCACTCTTTTTGAAACCCATCTTCTACAAGTAAGTATCTATCCCTGGAGTACCAAGCTGCGGGGAGCTTGCTTCGTGCCATAAAGGGCCTTCTTCGATCGCACACATGGGACTCCTTCCCATGCACCTCAAAGCCCTCGTGGCCGCTCAATGTACACCTCCTCCTGTATGAAGCCATTGAGAAATGCGTCTTCACATCCATACGGTGGATCTTCCAACCCATCTCTCGCTGCTATTGATATAATGGAGCGGATCGAAGTATATCGAGCCATGGGAGCGAAGGTCTCCTCATAATCAACTCCCCTCTACACGGGAGAACCCTCTAGCCACAAACCTCGCTTTGAATTTCTCAATGATGCCATCCGCGGCATGCTTTACCTTATAAATCCATTTTGAAGTAACCACGGATTTTCCCTCGGGGCCTCGGCACCACCTCCCAAACATCATTCTTCATGATAGAAGAATACTCCTCTGCATGGCCTCTCTCCGGACACCGCTGCGGCTAGCTGCCTCCTCATAGCTAGAAGGCTCGGAGTCAAGGATGCTTGGTAGCCATTGCCATATAGCTACAAAAGCTCTCGGGTGGTCCTGCTCTCTCGACCGGCCTCTTAGGCTCAACAACGGATGTGGCATCTCTCAAGGTGTCCCGAAGCCACTTGGGCTTCCTCTTCCCCTGAGCACACTTCTCCCGCTGGAGAATAAAAATCCTCCTCCTCAACATCGGGAGCACCGAACTCTCGACTGTCCGTCCGTTGTCCTCTCGCTCGCACTCGAACTCCGTAGATGCCGAGGTACCATGTGAACTATCCATCGGTGGACTCCCCCGAGTGAACTACTCGATGGAGCGCTATGCGTGTCGCCCATAGCACCACCCCTCCGACTCCGTGAGCCACTCCCCACCGACGGACTCGACATCGTCATAGATGTACCTACGAATCCTCCTAATCCTTGCCCATCGGATCCCCTGCACCCGACTCAGCGTTCGTCGAGGGTCCGGGGCCGATCCGTATACTCTAACTCCCGTGACCTCCTAAAGGCCCCGTCCTCCTCGAACTTCACATCCCGCGACAACAACTTTCCTCGCGCGGGAATGTAAATCTGAAAGGCCTCGGAGGTCTCACCGTAGCCCACAAAGATACCCTTCTCTCGCCAGGTGGGCTCTAGTTTGGTCCTCTTCTCCTTGGGTATGTAGGAGTATGTGATGCACCCAAAGATACGAAGATGACCAATATTAGGCTTCTTCCCGTAAAGCTTGACCTCCTCACGAGTCATGTGCCCCAAGGCACGATGCGGACTCTTTTTACGCAAATAAACGAGTACATGTTGTATGGCCTCAAAGCCCACAAAAACAATGGCAACCCCCTGATCATGCAACATGGCTTTGGCAGACCCTTGCGATGGATCCGTTCTTCCTCTCCACAACCCCACGATTTCGCGGGGTTGTAAGGGAACGATGAACTCCCTCCTAATGCCTACCTCCGCACAATATTCAACAAACTCTCCAAGGGTGTACTCTCCCCCATTGTCCGACCCTCGGGGACTTGATCTTCCGGGCACTCGTCCCAGTGTCTCCACAAGAGCTACGAACTCCACGAAACCGCTTGGAGACCTCACTCTTGGTCTTCAAGAAATAAATCCAGGGTCCTTACGGGAGTGATCATCAATGAATAACACATAGTACTCATATCCACTCAAGGAAACATGAGACATCCGACCGCTCACATCGGAATGAATCAAATCAAGTATCCCGGTCGCTCGCTATCACCGTCTTTGGGAAAAGGGGATTTGGTAAACTTACCCATCGCACATCCTCTGCAAGTATCAAAGTGATCGCATCGAAATGCGGCACACCCGTAGTGATCTCCCGCAAAATCCTCAAGGCTCCATGATACATGTGCCCCATCCCGTGGTGCCAAATCTCACACAACTCGGAACCTGCTAGCTCTTCGCCCGGTACTACTTTCGCTCAATGCCAAAAGGGATTGAAATGCAAACTTGTACACCTTTGCATGGCGTACACCTATCACTCTAGCTGAATCAACTAGAGTGCCTGGGATACATCAACACCTATCCTCCCTCACGAACGGTCACCTCATATCCTCTATCCTCCAAATCCGAGACGGATATGAGGTTCTTCCTCATCCCCGGCACATAAAGAACATTTGACACCTTCAAGGGAGGTTTGGACTCCCTCTCGAAATGTCATTGTTCCCACACCGAGCTGCTCTAACAACTCCTGTCATCACCGAGTACTACCTCTACATCGGTGCCACTCTCACGAAAGCCTGCGAGAAGTACTCATGGACTCCCTGTCATGTGACGTGAAGCCCCACCTGTCCACATACCGGATACCCGAAGATGTTCCGCTAATCGAGGGAAATGCATGCTCCCTACGAACCTCTATGGCAGATAATCCCGCACTAGAGGACTCACATGCACGGTGAACCCAAACTCCCGGTCAAAACGATATGCAAAGTCCTCAACCTCTCGCTCGAAGTTGCCATGCTCCGGTTCTTCCCCTTCTTCTTCTTCTTCTCGGACACACACAGCGCATAGTGTCCCATCTTATAAAAATTCCAACACTTCACTTTGGAATAGTCCTTCTGTGTGTTATCCCGTTTACCTTTACCTTTGCCTTTGCCCTCACCATTGCTTGTGGAACCCCGCTTCTTCCCTTTGCCTTTCTTGCGTCACGCCACGATGCTACATCCTCATCCTCGCTCAACCGGCTTGGCTGCCCCAAGCCGACCTTTCCCTCGATCTTTATACGAATGTAATCATCCCAAAACCTCTCCCATGTGGGAAGGGTCTCAAGTGCACAAACCCCATCAGCAAAGTTCATCCATGAATGGGGGAGGCCATTCATGCGATCCGCACCAACTCGGTGGGTGGAATGGCCTCTCCAATCGCTGCCAACTCATCTCTCACATTAGTAATCTTTGTGAGATATCCACATACACTATCATTGACCATCTTAATGGTCTTCGACTTCTCCTTCGGGACCATTTTCCGGTTCTCATTGGTACTGCGGTAAAGATTGGACAATGCTGTCCACATCTCATGAGCATTTCTCTTCCCTCTCACATGAGGAATGCAATCGTCTTTGATTCCGTCTAGAATCAATCTCTTACCCTTGTTGTTCTTTTTATTATATGTTGCCAGCCGAGTAGCATCGGTAGAGCACATTTACGGGGTTATGTGTGGTATGCACCATAATGTCCCGGACTTTTGCCTCCTCAAAGATACTCGCATTCTCTCCTTCCAAATGTTGTAATTGGAATGCCCATCGAACCTATCCTCCACCCTCGATCCCAAAGACATCATGCTGTCCTAAAGGCGAAAAAATAACTGCTTTCGTAATAAAGATAAAAGCTCGTTGTTTGTGAAAAATCAGCTTGCTTTGGAATTTTACGAGTGAAAAAATCAGCAGTGCGTAATTTTCCTCCTTGCTGTCCCACTACTTGCTCTTTAGCACTCATTCTCTGATACCATGTAGAAATTTATAGTTTCCCACCCCGGTTTTCAGTTTTCACCTTATTACTCCAAAAATAGTTAAATGCCATTTCCCATATCCATACATTTAACAAACTGGAAAATAAATTTTGCCGAAAACACAAATTTTGGAATTTTTTTCGAATCGTCTGGAAAATGTAGAATTAAAAATCAGCAAGCATAAAAAACGAGTCATTCACACATTTGACACGGATATTTTTGGTCAACATGACCCTCGGAAAAACCCCCTACAACTTTTGGGGAAAACTAGTTCGAAAGCTCCTTCTTATTTACGGAAAATGCTTTTTTACAAAGTGAGAAATATTCGACGAAAAAATCAGCAAGCAAACTTTTACAACTTATCTCGTTTTCCGATTGCTTAACCACCGCCTCGGAAAATGTGCAAACGAGCGAACAACAATAAATGTCGTACGGATTTCCTCGATTTTCATGCCCGTAAATATGCAATAAATGCGGTCATGCGGCCACCTCGATATCTGTGAAAAACATCAATAAATGCTACCGTATGGATTTCGATTTTTGTGCCAAAAGGACAACGAAACTTGCTGTACAGATTTTGCCTTGATTTCAGTGCAAAAGGACAGCCACTTGTCGTACGGCCCGCCTAGAAATTCGTGCCAAATAGAACGACTCCTCGTTTGCCTCGAAAACCGAGCCAAACTGTCTGTATGACCTCTTGGAAATCGTGCCAAAAGGCTATTGTACTGTCTTCTAGAAATCGTGCCAAAAATTGCCTTGGAATGTGTGCCAAACTCTGCTCGTACGGACTTGCTAGGCACCTTTGCCTTGGAATGTGTGCCAAGTTGCTGCCTCCTTCACCTCATCGCCCCGCAAATCTCCCTTGCTCTCTTGCTCTCCTTCTCTCAATCTACTCAATCTGCTCATGAAAGAATAATGATCTTTTCCTCCTTTTCCTCCTTTAACCTAACCCTAAGTGACTTTTTGGGGGAATCCCTAAATCCAATGGGTCGAAATAGATTGAGATCTAGGGTTGAGATTAAATGCTCATTTAAATCTCACTTTCTATTTTTTAATTCACCCCACTTTAATAAAGACCCACTTAGTCATTTATTTCCAAAGTCACTTTTCCTTTCTAATTTTACATTGACTTTATTAAAGTCACTTTAAAATTAGACTTTAGTAACTTTATCACTTAAAGTCACTTTTAAATTAAGATTTGACTTTATAACTTTATAAAGTCACTTTAGTAACTTTATCACTTAAAGTCACTTTAAAATTAGATTTGACTTTATAAAAATTATAAAGTCACTTTAGGAGAAAAATTAAATTCTTTTGGACACTTTTTCCCCTAGGTCAAAGATCAAAGCCTTAGGGAACCACTCGTCCCTCCGGTACCAAATTTCAACAATCCCATTACCAATCAACCTCTTTTATATAGATAAGTGCCTCATATTTACCTATATCATTTTATTTGTTTATGCTTGATATTTTTTGAGCTAAAATAGAGAGAAACCCTAATTCTATGGTTTCGTGTAGTAACTGTATGTGATTATTTGGTAATTATGTCGTGTATACTTTATATTTTTTTATGAATTTCATGTGTTATGTGCCCCTGAAATTACTTATGGGTGTCTTTGTATGCTTTTTATATGCTCCGATGGTAAACCCTAAGTTGGGGCAGTTTTGGTATTTGTGTATCTCACCTTTGTATGTGTGTGCTTAACCTTATAATTTGAGGGGTATGGACTATAACCCTAGCTAGGGTTTCACATAATTTTATAAATTACTCAACTGTGTAATCATGCTAATATGTGTGATCAGATAAGTGCCTTATGTTTTTTGTTGTGGTACATGTGATATTTTTCGTGTGCGATGTAAAATATATGTATGTGGTAGATGTTAGTTCAATGATTAGTTAATTATAATTTGCCATGCACATGGTAACTTATGGAAAAAAATATTATTTTTTTTGTTATGGATGCGTAGTGTTGTTGGCGTGAGGTTGGGGACTTTATCGATTTGGTATCAGAGCCTAGCTTCCAACATTGGGCTTGGTTGGGCCAAATTTGGGGGGGAAATTGAGGGTTTTATAGGTTTCCCACCAACTGTTTGATGAAAGGTCACACTCGGTGGAAATGGGGAAAATTTACCCTAAAATGGAGAGAAGGCTCCACATAAGGGTACTTAGCATGGTTTAAAATGAATTACAAGTCATAATTTGGAGGCTTCTAAAATGAAATTTAGTTACAAAATGCAAGGCATTTTTTTGGGTTTGTTTCAAAAAGTCTAAAAAAATAAAAACAAAGGATATGTGTTGCGAGGTTGTCAACCTATTTCTTTCCCAAGGAATTTTTCTTTTTTGGATAATCCACCAAAAAAAAAGGAACAACATGAATGAAGATGGCATCAATATTAGCAATGAAATTTTAGTTCCATATCACTGTAATCGCCATGCTACAACTGCTATTGTGCTTTTATTATGATGGGGGGTTATCTCGTTGTTCAAGACAATCATGGGTTTTGTGATCATTTTATCCATTTTTCTGGATTTTAGTTTCTTTTTGAATTTAATATTATATTTTACATATGCATTAATGATATTTGTTTTTTATAAATGAAATGATATATGGGGAAGAAAGGTGTAACACCCCACCCCCACATTTACCGTACATCTACAAGCCTTCTAGGGTAAAAAATGAATTAAGTGTCACTCTGACATGATCGAACCTCCAAGTTCCCATGATGGAAGTGGGGCCTACAAACCGAAAACCTCTCTAGCATCCCTTAGGGACCACAACCCACTCGGGAGCCAAATATCCACCCCAAGTGATCAATCCCTAAGTGAGAACCCTTTTTCTTTGACTTAGCTCCATAACCACACCCTTGACATTTCATGCATGCAATTTGAAGGCTTTAACCGCACTCACATGCTTGCTTCCATGCAATTATGACATAAAAACTCCAGTTATGTGCCAACGAGTTCTAAGATCCGAGCCACTTTTCTAGGCTAGCCTCTGGACCACAACCTATAAGTGCCCGTAACTTTCCGTAAACATAAACAAGATGCTAAAAAATGCTAGCCATATAGAACTTGAAAAAAGAACTTGACCTAGCTATGTATAATCCATGACAAACATTTCTTCAAACATATGGTAAACATAAAAGCTACATATCATGAATGCATATCTGATCATAAGAGTTTGAACTTCATTTCGAGAATCACCGAGAAAAACTCAATTCCCTCTCAAGCTAACTCCAACAACACTTTGTTTATCCCATGCATTCATTAACCATTTATTAACTTATCAAATCATGAACAAGATCCCTAGCTAGAACACATCATAGAACCATGCATATAACCAACATATAACCATAATAGAAACCATAAGAAATATGTCATGAAATCAACATAATAACAAGTACATGTGTTCATTAATCACATTAGAAAATATCTCATTGTTACATATGAAAAAATCCAACCAAGTCGGGGACTTCCACGTACCACTTGACCAAAGATTGGGCTGAAGTAAATATTTCTTTCGACCAATAAACCCCGTGCCATATTCCAAGCATGAATGATAGATCTCATGAGATAAACAAAGACATAACCAACTAGGGACTCGAGAGGTTAAAACACCTCCACCCTCAAGTTATTGTGATCTCACCTAAATTGATCCCGAGATCACAAAACGAAAAAAAATCTTTCGCTGCCTTAGAATTCCTTCACCATACCTTGAGGAATTTTCCCCTGTCTCCACCCACCTGCTAAGGGCTTCTTTGAAGAAAAACCATCTCCACCCCAACCCTTGGGATTTTCCCGAGACCACCTCACTCGGATCTAAAACCTTCCGAGCAAGCTAAAGCTCAACCAAGAATGAATCTCGTCACACCATGGTTAACCAAGAAATGGCAAGACAAGGTTGAAACCACTCGTCAAACTAGGGAAAAACCCATGTCAATGACAACAAATTAACAGAATAAATAAATACATATACTATGCATTCACATCCCAACAATGAAATAATACATGCAACCTATTACCTGCAAAATCTTCCTACTAAAGTTGTTGATCCTACATTTCTTTGCTTTCCCTTTGTGTTCCTTTTCTTGTCATTTTCTTTCCTTTGTTTGCTTGCTTGCCTTTGTCCAAATCCAAGTGAATTCTAAAGTGCTTCAAGGATGCTCTAAGTGTGCAAAGAGTGTAAGAGAGCCAAAACTAAAACCGACAAAAGCTGTGAACTATTTATCTTATGCCTTTTTATCATTGACGCCTCTCTTTTCTTCATTTTCCTCTAATTTTCCTTTGCATACAAATTTGTGTCTCTTCATCTCACGTTTCTCCTATTTTCCTTTATTTTCATAGTTAAATGTCAATTATTGCCTCTCGTATTTTCCAATATCATTGCCAATTTCCTTAGCCATAATAAACCACAAGGGATGTCCACTATAGTGTTTTCCCAACATTCAACTTGGAATATGTGACCCATGACCTTGGTCTTATTATTTTTTTTCCTTTATTATATTTTATTACATAAAACTTTAACCAAGAGTTGTTACAAAAAAAGAGGATCTACATGTAAAATTCATCATCTCGATGAGTCTCGGTGTCCATAAAAATCATGCAAACAATTGTAAAATAAAAAATAAAAACATAAGGAATTAGCAAAGGTGGTGAATAATCAAAAGAGATAAGCTAGTTAGAAATCGCATTAACAATTATTGAAATCGGAATTACAATTTCTTTTATCTTTATGGAAACAAAAGGATAAACAAAGGAACTTGTTTTCATTTGAAAAAATGTGTGTTATTATATACTATATATATTCAATTCTACATTCTAAATTTAATAAAAAAAATGAAAAAAAATTAAACTTTCACTTTTTTTTCTCCACTGAAAAAAAACGAACTTTATATTAAATAGATAGTTTTCAGAACATATGCATAGCATTTCGAAAACAGAGCCATTCCCTTTTGCGAGAGGAGATGGAGACATAGGCTGCTTATACACACCGTGCGTATGGATAGCGTGCCCCTAAGAACCAAAAAATAGCCGGAAGCGATCATCGGTGCATCTCTTTTAGCTCATCATCGCCGTGCTAACCGAGATGAGAGCGTAAAGAGAAAAAAGCACGAGAAAAACCGTAGCTCCACTATCACAAAGAAAGAGTCGGCGGTAGAAACTATCCCGCACATCACGAGTATATCAAAAAAGAAAACAAAAATGGAGCCCGTAACCTCCTTACATAAGGAAAACGAGTCTGGACTCAATATAGTAGTTGTTTTTAAAGTTTTTTTATGAGTCAAATATATATAGATAAGAAATAACATGGCATAATTTAAACAAAAGACGTACTGTTCACGAGCATGAACAACCCCATTCACCACCTCGATTCTCGTCCAGGGACCCCCGAGCATGCGAGCACCTTCTTTAGATAATCGATCTGCTTCCCGGTTCCTTTCCTAGTAAATGTGAACAACGAGAGATCTCGGAAGAAATTTTTTTTAAGATGACGAATCTCCTTAAGTAAAGGTAATAAAATGAAATTCCCTGCACTGCTCTGAGTCCCATTGAACCAATTTACTACATTTCTAGAATCACAAAAAATCTGAATGCTGTCTCATATGTTTGGATATTAGCCCTGACGAGAGAAGCAAATGGAGAGCTTTGAGTTCAACAAAGTTATTAGACCCTTGCCCAAGGCAAGGCGAGGCATGTAGAGAGTTTTCGGGAGTGAGATGAATGACCGAGACCGACGACCACATAAATCATTACCACCGTAAGCCCCATCAAAATAAGCCCACGGGGATCGACTCATTAATAGCCTCGAGTGAATATTGCGAGTTGAACTCGTAGTAGAAGGAGTAGGAATACTATCAAAAATTGCGGCTCCCTCTGCTGCCAACCTAGCTAAAGGAAAGAGATGCTCATTGAAGATCACCATGTTGCGTGCAATCCATGTCCCCCCAAGCTATACGTAGAGGGAAAGCCCCGACTTTATCATCGGGAGCCTCTTGCCACCAAGAATTCCAAGCCCGAGAAAAGTCCTCACCGTGCCACCTCAAGGGAATATTGGTCAATCTCAAAGATTCTCGCCCAAAGGATGGAGTTAAAGGGGCGAGAAGAGGAAGAGGTGTTGTAAAGTTTCTTCGGCGAGTCTTGCACGGGGGAACACCAACTCGGCCCCCGTTTCCCTCTCTTTGCGAGAAAGTCCCACGTTGGAACCTTATTGTGGAGAATGCACCGGAGAAAAAGTCCGGTCTTGGGCTGGGATTTTTTAATTTCCCGGAGATATTTAGACCACCGGCTTGGGCCCCCCAACCTTCTTACGTCATAAGCCATTTGTAACCAAACTTGGGGGAGTAGGTGCACTCGTTCGCGCATTTACCCAGTACGTAGTTTATTAGAACTTTCACTTATATAAATATTTTTTTTTATTTGATTTAAAAAATATAAAACAAAAATACCATATAAGAAAAAATGGTAAACAAAAAATATTGAAAAAAGTAGTAAAATTATCCATGCCCTTCTAAAGACGTCTATGTATGAAGGCAATAGGTAATAATAATTGATCATTCAAAGGCTTCTACTCACAATGATCAAATACTCTTATATAATGAAGTCAACAATAATTCAATAGTCACCAACCATTCATGTGGTGCACGTTAATGTGAATAATTGATAATTGAACAACTTGTACATAATGAGGAACACACCTCACGTAACCCACCGGTACGCAACTTTCCTCGTATCTTCAAATGCCATCACACTACACATCTCTCCCAACTCAATTTCGACGTTAAAATTAATTGTATTCTAGAGAAAATTGCAACAAACCCAAATCAAACTAAGCATAATCCTAACAAATACTAATACCCTCCCTTAATGCTTACTTTACAAAACATATAATACTTAATCACAATTATAAATGAATTACAACACTTTGAACTTTCGTCTCTTTGTTTGATCTGGTCTTCATTAGCAACTCTACCCACTCTGCATTCTTCTAGGTTTTGCTCTTTCTTTCTTCACATCTTCGAGCCTACCTTCCAACTCATTTAAAGTACACCTACTTCGACCAAAGAATGCTGAATTTGTAAGATTAAAAAATTCTTGACACCCCCGAAGAAGAGTCTCGACACCGAACTATCCTATTGACATATTTCCATCTATGAAATAACCCCCGAAGAATAAATTTCAAGAGTCGTATAGGAAAATATTCTAGGTACGTAATATGATTAGCGATCAATCCTACAAAGTGACCTTTACACACTTACAAACTCACAAGGTAAAGGTAACTCGTAATTGTCGACCTTGGAGAACCGAAGTACAACAAGAGTCTACAACATATAATAGATTCTCACAATCAAATTATCGATACATTCTCTCGGCACCGAAGAACATTGAGAACCACTAATTTAGATTATGATAATGTTCATTGATTGGTTCCGCAATAAATTTTTTTACAAACCAAAAAAACATTACTTTCACCGATAAACCCGCAAATCCAATGTTGGACTTCTCAAAACACTTTCACATCCGCAGATCCGGATCAAAACAACTCCGGTGAATGTTCTCCACGATGTGAGGGTGATTCTCTCCTTGCACAACAATGTTGATATTACAAATGACTCCTTCGAATTGTCTTTCTTATACTTATAAATAAAGCTAGAACTCGCAAGTATCACAGTAGCGCCCAAGACTCGAACTCGATGGCCTAATGGTAGGCGCCATTGTCATTGAGACAACGATTCCAATTGTTATGAAGCGAGAAAACCCGGATATCAGCCCTTCCGGCGGATTTGAAATCGATTCCTTGGATTATCATATAAAAAACAATGACATTGTAGGCCTTAACGCCACTCGCCTAATAATATGAAATTTTCATACAATTAGGACTATCCGTCCCAACTTACTACTCCACCTCAACTATCCATCCCATGTTTGACGACGACATCGTCCACAAATATTTTGAGCTCTATATGAATATCATCATAATACACCAAATTACCTTCTAAATGCATGGCTTTGGTGTCAAAATCCGAGGTCGCTTCGGAGTTCCCATCTCGTTTGGCTTGTTTAATGAAACCCATCTCATTACTGCCCTTCTTCGGTGGAGAGAATCGATCCGCATGGGAATGCAAAATGTGCGACCTGCTCACCCAAGCGCGTAGATGAGCTCCGGTTTCAACGGTATCCATCTCCCTCGGCTTCACAATCGGGGTTGTGAAGCGAGCAGAGAACCCTTGATAACCATATTCTTCCTCCTCTTGAGAGCCATCGTCGAAATTGAAGGAATAGCTAATCGGATCATAGTGAAACCGACCGGATTTTGTGGACATGAGAGCACCTCTCGCCATTATTACTTCCTTTCAATCTAATAACAAAGTTCCTCCATTTCAGCTTCCCTTCCACAAGACTCATAGCGCTATCGGTCATCGACTCGCCCAATATTTCGAGTTTGTTGTTGGAGCCGGTGGACGAAATGCTTTCTCTTCATCGCCTCCATAACCACGAAAAATTAATGCATGAAGGAAGCATGTGAATGAGGATTCCGAAAGGTATTTCTATCTAGCCAATTTTGCGGGGATAAAGAAGAATTATGGAGGTGATAAAGATATGAATGCCTCAAGCCGAAAATCCGAATGAATGAATTAGCCTCCCTGCTTTGTGAGGCCGCGCAAGCCGCGGGGGTCCCGTACAAGAGGCCGACGGGTCGAATTGCGAAAGAGATCAATCAAAAATCTGGAAAAAGCTATTGTATTTCTCATGAAATGTGGGTGCAACGTGATGTTGTAATAATTAAATCTCCTTCGAAGTGACACTGGAAATCGGAATCAAACAACAACTATATAAAAAAAATAAAACATTTCACTCTCATGCTTATGTACGAGAGAATCGATTGTCTAGAAGCTCACATCTTCCTCGCATTCCCATGAGGGAATCAAGCTAGAATCTTCTTTGATACCATATTAGAAATTATGAGAGCGAGAGATACACACAAAATAACAGATCTGTATTATTGCACACCAAATCAATAGAGATTACATACGTATATATTGTTGAACTCGGATCCAACTAATTCTAATCTTAGAGAGAGAAGTTGAGAGAATCTCTCAACTTCCTCAACAAACTCAAACCAAACTAAGTAAACATAATCCTAATAATTGATACACGTAACCATACCATGGTTAGTCGAAGATTATGGTGGACAATGATGTTACTAGTCGAAAATGAAGTCTCACACTAATATATTTTAATCTTTAATTTGAAAAAATAATTACTAGTTTAGATCAACTTAAATAACTAGCATTTGCATTTCAAAGGTACACTAGAAGGAGTGGATTTTGTGTTAACTCACGTGCAGATCAAAGGGTACGTGGTCTCCATTGATCTCGGATCAATGGTGACTCACGAGCACAAACAAGCCCACTATTTAAACCAAAGGATGCCCTCATATTTGACCTCGCCATGTGCGTGTTGGCAATATCATGCGAGTGTTGTCCTTGATGGCAACCCACTAAATGAAGATGAAGACATGAGAGTATTGGCATGTGTTGTCCTTGATGGCAATCCACCGATGAATTTATTCTTGACTCGATGGACTTGGTAAATGATGTAAATGCGATGTGAAATGATGTTAGTTGAGCAATATGATGCCGAGTGTTGTCCTTGAATGACAACCCACTTGATGAAGATGATGGCATCTTACTTGATGAAGTTGTGTTTGATAGAATATGTTCTTGATGAAGTAAATACGATGTATCTACAAGGTGAGTACGAAGGAGAATGAAGAAAGAAATTCAATATATGCTAGATCTATGATGAAAAGAGTATGTCTCAAGGCATACGCGGATTTGTCTAGGGGAAGTCGCGTATGCACGCGGAAAATCAACGTGCCAAGTCGCGTATGGGAAAAAAGCGCTCATAAAGTACAAAACCGGGGGTAACCACCATGGTATTGACCCATTGCATTGGGTAATGATTCGTCTAAATGACCCCAGTCCAAGAATACCATCGGATGTAATGTGGTTTTGGCTCATGGTATTGAAAAAGGGTAAACCTATATAAAGAGAAGAAATTCATTGTGAAAATCATGAGTGTGGGTGCAAGATGTACTGAGCTTGAATGAATACTTCTATGTGAAGTATATCGTATGGAAAGGGTAAAGGTTTGATGATAGATGCTGAATCTATGATGCACCAATGAAGAAAATGATGAAGAAGGGTATCTAGATGCTGAAATGTATTTGTACTTGCAGATCCGCTGATGGAATGATTAGATTACGAGATGAGGCAAACATCACATCTTGAAGTAAAGGGTAAAATCTCGAGTAATATATCCGATTCGAAGAAGTATGCAATGTCCTAAATGTCTAAAGAACCATACGCTAGTTCGCAGCGAGAAGCACGTATATACGCGGCTTTGATGAAGAGAAAGCGCGTATGCGCAAAGCGAAATTGGATACGTAATTTGCACGAAGTATACGATGTTTTATGAGAATGGATGCGCGTATATGCGCGATCGATTTCGAAGGGAGAAAGCGCGTATGCAAACTGGGTTAGCTCGAAGTATGTGTAAGAAATGTCCGATATCTGTCGCCGGTTTCTCGATATATGTCGATGAGTTATATGTATCAGTTTCATGTTTGATCGTGCTTAAATATATGGAGTGGGTCGATCGAAAATATGATGAAATGTGGCCTGACAAGTTGTGCTCTTTTGAAGTTGTTGGATCCAAAGGTGTGAAAATTGATGAAACGTGGTCCAAGGTGGTGCCGAGGGTCGTAGCCTTCGGTCGGGGGTTGTAGCTCCCTTCCAGAGAGGCCGGTAAACGAGACCAGTCGTAGCGCTCCCTTCCAGGTGAGAGTCGGTAAATGAGATCGGGGGGTCGCAGCTCCCTTCCGGGAGAGGCTCGGTAAACGAGTCGGGGGGTTGTAGCTCCCTTCCGGGGAGAGGTCTGGTAAACGAGCGCGGTGGGTGCTCGCATGTCGGTAGGAGTCTGCAGAGCACATATGTTGTAAGATGTTTTCTCTATAATAAAATATTGAAGGTCGAGCAACCTGTGATGGTGGTTTTCTCCGACTTGGGTTTCCACCTAAAATCTCGGTGTTCATGTGTGATGCTTATGTGTGATGGTTTATTCTTTTCTTATCGCACATTTTTTCTTGTTTATAGAACATCTAATGAATGAATGATGGAATGATATAGTAAATATTTAATGGCATATGTAGATCTGTGTATACGCGAGTTTTATGAAGGGATATCCGCGTGTATACGCTAGTTGGCTTCAGGGAAAGTAGCATATGGGTTTTGAAGGAATGAAAAAGTAAAAATTTTTTGATTATGTAGTAAATACTCGATTCACCCCCTCTCGCATTTTTCCCAACGAATTGGTATCGAGCTGTCTCATCTCAGTAAGCTTGATCGCTTGAAGGAGATCCGTCGCGATGGGAAGTCTTGAAGGAGTAATGTCTATAAAGCCACCTCTATTCAATGGAAGCAATGCGATATTCTAGAAGGTATGAACAAAAACATATCCGCAAATTTTTGGTGCGGATGTATGGGCAATCGTGGAAGAAGGTTATCAATACCCGTCAAGTATTCCTACTTGATGCAGTGAGAAAGGAAGAAGTATGAAATCAATGCCAAAGCGGTGAATGTCTTATTAGGAAGCATGTCCGAAACCCCGGACTCTGCTAAGGTGATGCGCTAAATTCACAAAAGAAATATGGGACAAAATCATTCCGAGTTATGAAGGAGACACAAAGGTAAAAAAGTGAAAAACTCCAAACTCTTAGAATTGAATATGAAAATTTGAAGATGCATAGTGATGAGAGTATTTCCCATTTCTTCTTACGTACCGGACGATATTGTAAATCGAATGAGAAATTTGGGTGAAACCATAGCGATACTACTACAGTGGAAAAAGTCTTAAGATCCTTGACTTCAAAATTTTACTCTAAAGTTTCGGCTATTGAAGAAAGGCAAGATCTACAAACTCTTACTATTGTTCAATTACATGGTATTCGCGATCGCTTTTGAAATGAGACAAGGAGGTCCTTCTCAAATCAAAGAAAGGCTGCTTTTACGGCGTACGCAAAAGGAAAAGAAAAGGAAGTTGTCAAAGAATCCGGCTATATATCCGAAGAAGAATAAGCAAATTTTGTGAGAAAACTCCAACTAGGTACTTGGAAGATTCAAAGGTAAGCTTCCCTTCAAATGCTTTGAGTGTGGAAAAGTTGGTCACTATCCTTGCTAAATGTCCTTATAGAGAAAACCATGGTAAAGGGAAACAATTTGAAAAGAGGAAGAGTTATTATGCAAATGAAGATGATGATGGAGTGTCCGAGTGAAGATGAAGAAGATTCTAACCATGATCCGAAAGTGCTCATGGCAAAGAAGCAAAAGAATAAGGGCTTGCTCGAAGCAAGGAGAAATCTCGAGAAACATGTATAGCATGAAATTGAAGAAGATGAATCGAGGTAGTGATTGGGGTCCTTGTAATCTTCTTTGTGCAAGCAATGGTGTTGATCGTTGTTCTTGTATTTCACTTACTCCGTATATGCAAAGATAGTGAAAGTAACAAGTATGGATCTAGAAGAAGGCCCACAGATTAAAGTTGAAGATCAACAAAAATCATCTAAAGAGGTTAAAAGTTTAGAAGCAAATAATGAAAGTAATGATTGGTGTCAATTTGAAAGGAATGAATCTATCTACAAAGATGTGATCTCTAGGATGAATGAAAAGATAGAAACAATGAAGGGATAGATAGAAATCACATCAAAGACTCATGAGGATGCAGTAGCCAATCGAAGTGAAAAGCCTTGAAGATTTGAAATTATCTCCCTCAAAGAAGACCTGGATAAATCAAATAAAAAAGAATGCGGAACTTGAAGCGAAAAACATATCTCTACGAAAGTAAATCTTGAAAGCATCAAATAAGAAGAATGAAGAACCTCTATCATTTGAAAAAGGAAGGCAGAAGCCCAAATCATCTCTCTCAAAAGGGATGCGGAAAAATCAAATAAGAAGAATGAAGAGCTGCAACAAACATGTGAAGAAAACGAGAAATTGGTTGAAAGAAGAGATTCTAAATGCGAAGGATCAAGTAGAAGATGGAAGAAGGAAAGAAAGAAAGCATGACAAAGCAATGTCAAGCCTTGGAGGATTGAGGTAAACATTCTCAAAAGGTAAATTAGAAGAAAAAGTTAAACTTTTGAGGTTTCATGATAGTACTAATATTTTGGACAATATTACGAGCAATCAAAGGTCTCTGCTATCAAACTTGGTCTTGGTTTCCATGAAAGCTGCATAAAGGAGAATCTAGCTCACAAGGAAGTGCTAAAAATTCGAGAGGATGTCAATGCAAAACTCGAAGTGTTGAAAGGAGACAAAAGGTCAACCAACAATGATGAAATCTCAAAGGAAATCGATTCAGATAATGTTGAATGCTTTAAATGTCATAATTATGGGCATGTTGCAGGCAAATTGCGAGAAGCGAGATCATTTCGACCACAAACTAACGGGATCCTACATAGAAAAGTACTCTGGTTTCTTCAAGGGATATTGTTTTTTATGTAACAAGTATGGACATAAAGCGATTGATTGTAAAAAGGAGGGAGATTAGAAATACTCATTATGATTCTTATGCTTATTTCTGCGGACACATGAGATGTTATTCTTGTAACAAGTATGGACATGTAGAAAAGGAATGCGAGGGTGAACGGATACGAGAAAGTGGACAATTTTCGACACACAGATTGAGAAGTTCAATCAAATATGGAAAAAGAAGGAGGACCGGTCGAAAACGTAGGGAATGCAGGCCTACTCATGACCATCCGCTTCGAAGCTTACTTCTGCGATTGATTGCGGGAATGATGTGGGATACATTATGAGATTTAGTATTGTATCGTCACGGGGGAGCAATGTATGATAGCTCTCATGGTTGATTTGATTATTACGGTTATATGTATTTTTTGACGAGCATATGATATGAAGAAGACAGATACGGGAAGTACAAGTTCAGTGGGGGAGATGAAGGAATGTGAAAAATTTTCTATGTTTCACTTTCCATACTACGAGTTCGATAGAACAAAAATCGCGTATACACGCGGTTCCACGGAGACACGGTCGCGTATGCATTGATGATAAGAGAATTTATATGAAGATGCGGAGCGAGAGGGTTCGGGGGAGAGCATCGATACGATTGTTAATAAGCTGATATTATTGACTTTGTATCGGCTTGATTTTCTCGAGTTCTAAGTAATGATGATATGATACATGGTTTCCTGTGTTGAAGATTATGGATGAGTCTTGTTTGATTTTTGATGAAGAGTATTCGTTAGCAGAGATGAAAGTCTTATAATTCAAAGATAAGGCTATATGTGCTTAGGAGAATGGAATTTTCAATGATGGTAACTAGAATGTTGAGATAAGCCCCTATTGGGAAGCCCAATTGGCTAGCATCGTGGTAATTCAACGCATTATGTACCATGAGATTTGAGATTCAAATCCCCTTGATTTACTTGTGTTTATGGAAGGGGCATACATTATGAACCTAAAGGTTATAGTGGTAGCGATTAGAACTAACATCATGCCACACAAGCATAAAACTGACCCAATTGTTATTTCCTCTAGTCATTATAGTATGTTGAGATAATGTATGATTGAAATTTGTAATTGAAAAAAATGACAGATTATAAATTTTCCTTAATCTCTCACAAAAAAAATATTTATGTTTTTTTCCTTACTTTGTGTCTAAAACTATAAATAACTTAAGGTACAACATATTTTTTTTAGTGCTAAAATAACTTTGAATGTTACAAGAAATTTAATTATACTGATATACTAATAAAAAATTTCAAGGTGTGAATTGTAGCAAGAATAGTCCAAGTTTTGTACTTATAGAGGCCAATGATATCATTATGAAGGCTAATTTTATACATGCATTTTGAATGATATGATTGGCTAATGGTGACTTGTTGTTTTAGCAACTTAGAATACCATGAACTAAAGAAATATCGGCAAAATGACACAACACAATATGGGAGAGACCTCCCATATCGAGAGATGAAGAATTAGATGAGATGTAGCTGATAGAAACTCCTTTATATTTGGTTGAAGCAATGAGAATTTTGAAGGTTGAACTTTAGAGTTGTAGACATGATAATGAAAGGCTCATTATAGATAGGAGAAATAGACTAAATTGAAAGTAGTATTGTTGCAGAGTTTGTTTGAAATAAAAAAGAACTTGCAACAAGGACCAATTGCTAATAATACAAAGAGGCATCAAGAAAATAAAGGTACAAAGCTAATTACAAATTTAGAAGCACGGGCTAGAAAATAGTAACATAGGGAAGAAGTTTATGAAGAAAAAATGAATAAGAGTAACAAGAGGCACAAGTGGTGACACTTTGGTAGAATCCTCTAGAGAGAAGAAAACCACTTTAGAATGATTATCAAAAATGATATAACATTAAGTCCCCATAGAAAATAAGGAATATACATTCTAGGAGTTCATTACCTAAAGAGTTCAAGAAGGAAAAATTCACATACATTCAATGATAAAATTAAGAGAGGTGAGGAAGTAGAAGCATGGTTACTATGATTGAGGAAATGCTTCTACGCATTCAAATATTCAAGAAACATAAAGGATATAGTGGCCATTTTCAACTTCGAGTGGAAGGGTTTCCATCTAGTGGGAAGACCCTAAGAATGTCAAAAGAATCAATAAAAGAAGTATGAGTTGAAATCAATTTGAGAAGTACTTCAAAAGGAGTATTTCATCAAAAAATATATTATAATGGAAAAAATTAGAGATTTCCATGAGCACAAGTTGGGAAAACTCACCATGAATGATTATGTCAACAAAGTTTTATAACTATTGAGGTATGTAAGATACATTAAAGGTTAGAAGGTGAAGATACAATTCTTTCTCAATGGATTACCATAGTCCTTTTTATAATATAATTGAGTTTGATGAACCTAATATACTCGATTACACCATCTAGAAGACCAAATATTGCTATAAGCAATCAAATGATAGATGGAAGTCCCATAAGGTTTGGAATAATAAGGATAAGGCTAGATTTTTAAAAAGAGAAAATTCAAGTCACCACTATTTAAGAATCAACAAAAAGAGTATTGTGGATCCATGTCCATGTATCATTATCATCATCACGTTTTTGCTTACTCTTTTCATTTCATTTTCATAAGTCCCATAGCTATTCATTTTTTTTAGAATGTCATGTGCACAACTTTTGAAACTTGAAGTATAGTCCTCGCACTCTATACACCTCCCACTTTCTCCACAATTTCAATTTTGAAGATAGTCCACCCCTGCATCTGCTCTATACTTAGCCATTTTCATAAGTGTGTAGCAAACCATGTCCATCCACCTCTTTGCACATTTGAGCCTTCACACATCTCATTCTCTTGCACATGCTTTCCTCTACACTTCTATTTATTGACACACATATAGCTTCCACACAAGGCATAATATATACTCTATCCAAATGACTTCTCTTGCTTACAAGACATATTTTGTGAAAATGATGAAAAATTGTGATTTTATCCTTTTGAGGCCATTTGAAAATCAGTTAAGAAAGTCAAATCTCCAAGGTGGAAAGGTCATTAATATTGTTTTACTTGAATTATCCACTAAGGCACCACTTAAAGACATGCCAAAGGTCATTAAATTCTTGTTATTATTCTCACATGGCCTATTGAATGTGGTATTTGATGATGGGATTTGATACTAAATGTTATTGTAAATTGAGTTTTAAACAAACTAAGAGACTTTAAAGCCTCATTTGACATATCACATATATCCAAGTGATTGAAAAAAAATAAAGCAAATATCACGCATTAAAGGAAGAAGGAGCCCATTTGTGGGGATACGACTAATTCACTTGTGCAATAGAACAGGAGATTCCATTGGTCAATAACATATCAATGGTATTTAAAATTAAGTCCCAAAGAGAAACAAAACAACAAAAATTTGGAGTATAGGGCTTGCTAATGCCACATGTGTTCCATATGATTTTTTATTTTAAATATATTTTTTTGTTGGTTTGCTTATTATTTCAACCTTAAGACTAACACTATCAAAGGCTATTACATGTTATTTTGTCACCATGACATTTGACTGTTCGTATAGGTTCATCACTACCTATATTTTTGCTCCCTTAGAGGTCAAAAACCCTAAAGTTCCTAAACCAAGTCTTGGAATTGGAGAAAAGCTCATTAAACCCCTAAAAAGTCTAACTCCGCACTTTTCCTAGCCCTTGCCCTGCGGATCCGCGAGATATTTGTTCTATAGCTTTTGACACATCCCACACTTTCTTCTTATAAAAACTGCGAAACCCCCGTAAAAGGTAAAATAAAGGAAAAAGTAAGTTCTAGAAGCCTAGTTGGTCGAATATTCTCCCAACTAGAAGCTTCTAGAAGCACGTTCAGCTTCGAGCTTCATCCCTCCACTCATGGAGCTCTATCCCTTCATTCATGGAGTTTTATCCCTTGGTATTTGGAGCTCAAATCCCTTCATGAGAGGAATCCATCCCCCTCTTCATGGAACTGAAACTACCTCCATTTCCCTATAAATTGAGCTCATGTTTCAGTCTCAAGGGTAGCTTGTAAATGGTAGATATATATGCTAATTGATGAAGAATTTCTTAAGAGAGCATACTCTCTATACTAGTCATCCTTGGTATGAGAATGATCACACACTCATATCCATAACTTCATGCTAGTTCAGGGGAGAATAAGGCTTGTCAAACCGAGAGGAATGGTTGTTCAGGGATCCCGAAAGAACCCTATATAACATCAAGGCGATAGTTGTAAGGTTACTTCTTATTATGCAAGTTAATAAAAATGGATTCCATTTTCTCATTGAATTGTGCATGTATCTATTTGAGTAATTCAATTCTTAGATTCCTTGATCACTAAGATAGATTAGTGTTTTCTCAATTATTATATCTTGCGAGTGCTTTTAATCCTTTTTTTTGTCTTTGATTGCAGGTTTCATATGTCTGAAGTGACCTCTTTTTGGAGCGATTGGATAGAAGATTACATCAAGCGTTGGAGTTCGGTAGGGGCACATCCTCGTACTTTGTTATTAATAATTCTGAATCACAAATGGTCTAGAGAAAATGGTTTGAATTTAGTTGTTTGTTTCTAGATATCCTTAGGATACTAGGGAGATCGTTCTTGTCCGCAAGAAGGATTTATCTGTGTAACAAAATGGCGACTCGTACTGGGGAATTAGAACTTAGTTTCCTTTTTCTTTTTTCTAGTTTGATTTTGAGAGTTTTTCTAAATTTGACTTATCTAAGACTGGTTTTGGGTAGATAAACTTTTAAGAATCCCTCGAAAAGAAAAGTTGAATATTTATTTTTTTCTATGTTTTTTCCTTGCCTTTCGCGTGTTTTCATTTGAAAATAGTGTAGTAGCCTCTGCATTTTTTAGTTCAAAACAATGCGGTACCACTCTATTTTCCATTAAGGCACCTAGTGAGACTTTTTGGAAAAAATTTTTGAAAAAAAATAAAATTCTCTTTTAGGAGCCCAATTACTCGATTCTTTTGTGTTTGCCATGATCTATCTTAGTTGTTAAATCTTGTTAGCTTGTTTACGGTCTCATTCGATCTCTCGTTAAGTTAATTGGGTTGTTTTGAATATTCTTTTTTGAAATTATTATTTTGATTTCCTTTGGTCATTACTTCGAGGTTTGTCTCAGTCTCTTAACAATTTTGCATCTTTTTTGCTTTTTATTTTTGCAAATTGTGTTCGAGTATTAATCGCCTTTGAGTGTTTTTACTTTTGACCTTTGGAATTCTCACCCAATTTTCTTGACTTACACTTGATTGGTTCCTTAGATTACATTAGTGAAGGATATTAGTCTTGTTATTCTTTTGTTGATTTGGAATCATCTTCTGTTTTGAGAATTCTCTTGCATAGATTATATTTGCATAGTTTTCAAGTGAATTGTGCATAGATTACAAACTCGCATAGTTTACATTCTCGAAAAATCAATCGTAGATTTAGATCAGTTTCTTTTTGATTTGAATTTACATATTTTTATGCTTGTTTTAAAACATACAAAATAAAAAATAAAACAAAATTTTTTTTGAATTGATAAGCATTAGTTTTTCTTGATGAAATTAGTGCATTAGAGAATTTTTTTATATTTTTCTCTTATTTATCAATTTTTTTGCATTGTTTGGAAGTAAATGGAACTTCTCTCCTTACTTTAGTTAGGATTCATCGAATTGAAAATATTACATTATCATATTCGATTGCATTCAGTTTTGGGTGAGGTCATAACACCATTGGTTTCATATCCATTTACCCTTTGAGTAATAACAACCCAAATAACATAGCGCTTAATAAAATTCATCTAGCAATTTTTACATTTTCTAGGGCTGTTTCCACCAATTTAGATTAGGCTAGTGCTTTGGAATAGGTTGTAGTTAACTTTCCAAAAGCAACTAAACAAACAATAGCATCTTGTGGTAGAAAAAATTCCAATTGTTGTAATTGTGCTCTGGGAAGCTCTTCTTAAAAGTGTCAAGCACGAGATCATGTCGGAACCAATGAGGTAATCGTACCTATCTCATTGGGAAAGATAGCAGATGTGCATGTATTAAAAATGGTAAACCTCGGATAGACCATTTTCGAGGAGCCCGGGGTCACTTGTCGGTAAACCTTGGATTATATCAAGGAGCCTTCAAGGGGATTGAGCTAGTTACTCTACCCTTGTGTGTATATCGGATCGTAGATCTGTTCCCCGGGTATAATTGTTTCGAGTTGGTGACCTTAGTGGCCATAATATTTAGGATTTTTTCGCAAGGTGATGATGGAGGGAAGGTCCCACTGTACCGGGAGAAGACGTTGACTAGACTCACTTGGACTTTCCGGAGGGTACTCTTCACTTCGAGATGGCATAGTGGAGGTACTTGCACAAGATTGTTTCATTAAGTAGGTTGTCGAGGTAACTGTTCCAACCACCGTTTTTCCACATTAATTTCAACGACGTTGGATTTCATCACCAACTAGTGTTGTTATTGTGAAACAAACCGTTTGTGTGTGGTTTGACTCCTAGATTTGATAACGTGTGTTCATTTGTTTGTTTTTACTTCTTAGAGACCTTAGGTGTGGATTGTGAATTTGAATTGTTAATATATTTAAATTGTTAATAAAATTCATTGAAGTTGAATCTAATGGAACATTGCTCAGAAATTTACCAACCAAGGAACCCCTCTTAACGAGAATCCTAGTACTTTTCCTTTCTTTGGAAATGTTGGTCCTCCTTATATGGCTACATTGTCATTACCTAGATTTACCATAGATTTACTGAGTATGGTTATTTTCAACTTCGTTGGCCTCGAATACTCCAATTTTTCCACCTCAACCTGGGATGCTTCACACCTCAACACGAGTTCACCATCTCAACATCACCAACCTCATGTTGACCATTTACCCTCTTCACCCAACATGTCTTCCTCCCTTTCTTCCTCTTCGCTTGGTAAAAGCCTTGAAGCTAGTAATGAGGTGGCTAAGAAGAAGAAGAAAGGGAAGAAGAAGAAGAAGCGAGATAAGAAAGAAGTCAACCAAGCAAGCATGGTTGTAAGTGTTAGTAGTGTTGAGGAAACCTACAACGTGCATCGTAAACCCAAATACCCTTGCAAGCTTTGTAAGGGTGACCACTTCCTTATCAATTGTCTTGGTATTCCTAAGGTCTTGGAAGTATGGTCGGAAAAATCCCATCAACTTATTGTTGATCCATCAACCCGTTGATGGTCAAGTTCTTGAGAAAAAGGGTAAAGTTAGGTTTCCTTGTAGGTTATGTAAAGGGAGTCATCAAACTCATCTTTGCCCTCACACCAATGAAGCCTCAAAATTGTTGGAAAACCTTACTCGTGCCACAACAACAACTTCCAACTGGTTACCGTAAAATTTCTCCCAACCTGCCATCGGTTGATGAAGTGATTGATCTAATTCCAAGTACATTCAATCCCACTCTTCCATTGGAGAGTGAAAATCATATCATTCAGAGTTGATGATCCGTTAGTTGATCAAGTGGTTGACTTGATTTCACATCCGGTCGATCCCACTCTCCCCTGTAGAGAGTGAAATTTGTACCACTCAGGTTCTTCGTATTACATCGGGAATCTTCTATGCCGTGGGGCATTTCACTCGTTTCCACAAAACTCCCTCCAAGTACTAAAGTCTTTTCCTTTGATTGGAATAGACCGAGAGAACCTCGTCTTCCTTCCTCCATCCATTTCCAAATCATTGTGAAGGTTTGTGGTAAGAATGTGCATCGCACGATTATAGATGAAGGTGCTTACGTTAGTATTTTATCCTCAACTTCTTGGCAAGATTTGGGTTCCCTCAACTTCTGCCTATTACACAAAAATCATCAACTTTTAACAGAACCATTAGTGAACCTTTAGGAATCCTTCCTAAGTTTTCCTATTACCTTGGAAGATAAAACTATCCGTATTTATCTTATGGTAATTCGAGGCCCTTTGGATTTCAATTTACTCCTTTGGGTGAGACTATGTCTATGTAATGAAAGTTGTCGTATTGACACTCTTTTGTGTGATGTCTTTTCCCTCACAATGGAAACATTGTGATTGTTGACCAACTTTCATTCGCTAGTCTTGATTCGACTACCAACAATCCGACATCTCCGAATTTTCCTTCTACTGAAGTGGTATCTACCCCACTACGCATTAATTATGTGGCAACCAATCCCATGTTTTCATTTACCAATGCAAGCGAGCCTCTCACTGTTTTGCTCGACTTCCTTTGACTTAGATCCGGTAATTGACATGGGAAAACCCTATGGGATTATTTGAATGTGATGTTCTTATCCCTATTAAGTCCCTTGCCATGTGTTCCTTCCAAAGAAACTGTTCTTCCATCTGATGTAGACCTCTTGGAAGCCATGATTGAGAAGTGTCCCTTAACATGTGTTTCTTCCATTTGGAAGCCATGACAAGATTTGTGAGGAGAGTTCCTTTTACTGTGTGAACCTCGTTAAAAAATGAATTAGTTCACCATGAGGATAGTTCTTTATCGTGTCAACCTCATTAAAAAATGAAACAACCCATTATGAGGATAGTTCTTTTTACTCGTTAACCTCGTTAAAAAATTAAATGAGGCCTTTATGAGGAGAGTTCCTTTTATTGTGTCAACCTCATTAAAAAATGAAACATGTCTATGAGGATAGTTTATTTTTTCTGTTCCAACCTCGTTAAAGAATGAAATAGGTTCCCTTGAGCATAGTTCCTTTTCTTATGTCAAGCTCGTTAAAAAATGAAACAAAGTTCCATGAGGATGGTTCTTTTACTTGTGTCAACCTCGTTAAAAAATGAAACATGCCCATGAGGGAGATTTCTTGTTACGTGTCAAACTCATTAAAAAAATGAATTAGTTCACCATGATGATAGTTCTTTTACTATGTCAACCTCGTTAAAAAATGAAACAAGTCCATTATGAGGATAGTTCTTTTACTATGTCAACCTCGTTAAAAAAAATTAAACAAGACTTTTTTGAGGAGAGTTTCTTTTTATTGTGTCAACCTCATTAAATAATGAAACATGTCTATGAGGATAGTTTATTTTCTATTCCAACCTTGTTAAAAAATGAAATAGGTTCCCTTGAGCATAATTCCTTTTCTTGTGTCAAGCTCGTTAAAAAATGAAACAAAGTTCCATGAGGATGGTTCTTTTACTTTGTCAACCTCGTTAAAAAAATGAAACATGCCCATGAGGAGAGTTCTTGTTACTAGTGTCAAACTCATTTAACAATGAAACATATTCTTATGAGGATGGTTCTTTTCTCCGTGTCAAGCTCGTTAAAAAAATGAAACAGGCCCTTGAGGATAGTTCCTTTTACTAGGTCAACCTCGTTAAAAAATTAAATCGGCAATGAGCATAGTTCTTTTTCCTGTGTCAATCTCATTAAAAAATGAAACAAATCCTCTCCTAATTGAGTCGAGTCTTTGATTAAATCTCGTAAGTGTCAAGTCGAGTCTTTCATTTGATCTCGTAAATGAACCTTCATTCCATCCGACTATTAGTAACCTAGTAGTCTACCTAGTTGAATGAAATGAAGCTTGGGGGGGCATGTGCTCTAGCGAATTACACTTGGGGGGGGCATTGAAACTTATCTCAAGCATGATCTTTCCTTTGTTTCAAGGTTGTGTAAAAAAATGAAACAAAGCACTCTCAAGCACAATTTTCCTACGTTTCAAGCTTGTGTAAAAATGAAACCACTCTTAAGCATAATTTTTTCCTATGTTTCAAGCTTGTATAAAAATGAAACCTATCTTGAGTCCATTTCGGTTATTATTTTGAAGACTCATTAAACTCATGAAAATCCCGAGATTATTTTTGCTATCTTTCATTCTCGTAAAACACATGAAAATGCCGAGTTCTTTCCGTCTTTTCTCGCTCATAAATTAAATTGAAATTCGGTCTCATCCGAGTACACTTTTATCACTTTTTCGGGCTCTTGAAAAATTACAAAAAAGTGAAACCCCTGGAGTTCTCTTTTAAGACCTTTTCAGACTCTCTAAACATAAAAATATCGTTGAGTACTTGACTATTCAAACTCGTTAAAGGAAATGAACTGGTCGTCCTTTCAAGTATAAGTTTACCCCCTTTTTCCGACTCGAAATGGACTATTTACGAAAAAAGGTATACGTTGACTAATCATGGTCAATAGAGTTCTCTCCCTGTATTATTTTATCCTTTTTTCGGGCTTGAGAGACTAAATTTACAAAAAAGGTACAACCAAAAGAGTTTTCTTATGTTTTTTCTTTCCGACTCCCTAAAATTGAAAAAACACCGAGTTTTCTCCTATACTTGGACTTGTTAAAAACTTAACAATGAAAGGACCCGTTAATTACAAACAGGATCGAATCACTCCTTCTTAGGGTTCGATTTTAATACTAAGATGGACTCATCTCGAAGGATGAGCTTACACAAACAAGAAAATGTTATCCTCCTCAAGCTTGTCAAAAATAAAGAGGTACTTGTCATTAATGGTGGGGGGAAGAAGAGAGAAAATGAATCCGAGTTGTCACACTTTGTTTTAAGCAGTGTACCACTCTTGAACACGACACTTTATCACACTCGTACCTAGGGTTGGGAAAATCCTTTGTCTAAATAGTTAATCAAACCACATTGAAAGTCTTCAGCGGTTTACGGGTATTAGCTTTAGGTCAATTGTCACCAAACCATCTCGCAATGTCGTTATGTGTTCAAGAGAACAGTTCAAATAAACCATTCATTTGCAAACATTAGTCTCAATTCGCGTTGACCATCCCACGAGTCGGTCCTTTGCTAAAAAATTTCTTCAAAACTTGTTCTAATGGTTTTCGTGTCGTGGGCCTTCCTAGGATCGGGTCACTTTCTATCAATGATAACTCATCATCTAGAAAGTTGATCTAGAATCCTATTAGTACCTTGGGATCTCGCATGCCTTAATGGTAGGTTTCTCATCTTTCAATGGAAGTTTGCATCATTGACCTTCGATCGAATGATTCCATGAAGTGTTCGACTACAAATCATTCATTCACGCTTTTTGGATTGTATTGAGTACTTTGAGATCCATTGTCATTTTTTGGTGGTTTCTCTCACAATTTTTAACAGCTTTACATCATTGATCGGTAATCAAGTGGTTTCTACCATGTTTGACTTCGACACAATCAATCGCATGGATAGAATCGTACTAGTTCAAGAAGTGGGAAATCAAGACCCCTAGATTTAGTTTCCACCATCCATAGCATGAGGAGTTTTTATTATTCTTGATACGATGAGACTACTTATGATAGATGGTTGTGCCCATACTTCGTGTCTATTATTGATGTAATTTTAAAATCATTTCTATACTAGAACATTTAGTTAGTTTTTGATCCGAGTATGGGAATGCATACCTCGGTGATGATATACATATATATATATGTTTGCATTGAATGTTTTTACGGGTTTTTCGACCGGTGTGTCTACAATCCAATCCTCGGAATGATAAAGAACTTAGACTTCACACTTTAGGGGGAAATATGTTGCACATTATTTTTTTCACCATGACATTTGACTGCTCAGTATAGGTTCATCACTACCTATATTTTTTCTCCCTTAGAGGTCAAAAAACCCTAAAGTTCCTAAACCAAGTCTTGTAATTGGAGAAAAGCTCATTAAAACCCTAAAAATTCTAACTCCCCACTTTTCCTAGCCCTTTCCTGCAGATCCGCGAGATATTTGTTTCTATAGCTTGCGGCACATCCCGCATGTTATGCTTATAAAACATGTAGACTCCCCGTAAAACGTAAAATAAAAGAAAAATTAAGTTCTAGAAGCCCAACTGGTCGAATATTCTCCCAAACTAGAAGCTTCTAGGAGTGCGTTCAGTTCGCGCTTCATCCCTTCACTCATGGAGCTCTATCCCTTCATTCATGGAGTTTATCCCTTGGTATTTGGAGCTCAAATCCCTTCATGAGAGGAATCCATCCCCTTCTTCATGGAACTCGAAACTACCTCCATTTCCCTATAAATTGAGCTCATATTTCGAGTCTCAAGGGTAGCTTGTAAATGGTAGATATAGATGCTAATTTTCTGAAGCATTTCTTACGAGAGCATACTCTCTATACTAGTCATCCTTGGTACTAGAGAATGATCACACACTCATATCCATAACTTCATGCTAGTTCGGGGAGAAGAAGGCTTGTCAAACCGAGAGGAACGGTTGTTCGAGACCCCGTAAGAACCTATATAACATCAAGGCAACAGGTTGTAGGGTTACTTCTTATTATGCAAGTTAATATAAATGGATTCCATTTTCTCATTGAATTGTTCATGTATCTATTTTAGTAATTCAATTCTTAGATTCCTTGATCATCGAGATAGAATAGTGTTTTCTCAATTATTATATCTTGCGATGTGCTTTTAATCCTTTTATTTGTCTTTGATTGAGGTGTTTCATATGTCGAAGTGACCTATTTTGGAGTGATTGGATAGAAGATTACAACAAAGCGTTGGAATTTAGGTAGGGGCACGTCCTCGTACTTTGTTATTAATAATTCCCGAATCACAAATGGTCTAGAGAAAATGGTTTGCATTTGGTTGTTTGTTTCTAGATATCCTTAGGATATTAGGGAGATCGTTCTTGTCCGCAAGAAGGATTTATCCATGTAACATAGGCTTTCTCTATAAGGGAAGAATCCAATTTTGCTAACTCCTAAAGTTTTTTAGAAAATATGCTTAAGTTATCAGACCCGAATAGGTAACTCAAATTATCTTAAAGTTGATGCCTTCCTCGCGCTTACGGTGGAAAATTAATGGTATTCAAGACTTGATGCTCCATATTGAATATATTCCAACCAACCTTTCTCTCTTATTGGAATTTCACTTCTAATAGATTCATATAGATATTTTTTCTTGGTAATTTTTTCCTACATTATTGAACACAAATTTAATATCTCATGTACCTAGGTCAATTTTGTATATATTACATTTTTATTTCAGAAAATATACCATCTTTGACTAGGGTGGAGTCATCAACAGATGAGATTTACTTTTTTTCAATTAGAAAATTATTACAAGGCCCAGAGGTTCTTCATGATGACCTACCTATCGATGTCTATAATTTGTAATTTATTCAATATCTTACCTCAAAAAAATAACATGAACAATGGATTAGAGCTGATACAAATTTCTAGTATCTTGTTTTAGTGGAGACACAAGGCTCCATTTCACTTATGCCTTGTCCAAGGATGGTTTATTAATTTTTGTTTTATATATATTTTTTAAGAAATGAACCACAAAGGATATCTTCTTAAGCATAGGGAGTTCCTAAAGGGAAAATGAATGCATGTAGAAAAAGACAACACACATATATAAGGCTTTATGGGTGTGACAATGAGATCATTGTTACTCTCCATGTATTTATAAATATTTTGTTGTAGAAGTTTATAGGTAGTATTACTTCGGTGAATTCTATTTGACATGGAAAAAAACAAGAAACAATTCATTTCATTACCATTTAGAATTGGATGGGGTTATGATGAATAATTATGCACATCTAGAAAAATTGTATGAAACATTAAATCATTTTAACTTGAGCGATGTTGAAATTGCCCAAGGATTTGATCCTAAGGCGTATTTTCAAGAAATTTGGCATTGGTGTGATATGGAAACTTGTTCACCAAAATTATAGAAAGAAGTGGAGAAAATGAAGTAGAAAACTTTAAAGAAAAGGAAATAATAGTACATAATGATGATTTATTGATTGTAGTTGGCACCAATATAGAAAAAGTAGATGATATAATGTGCATGACCCTCTTTAGCCCCATATACCCATTAGAGTTCCTCCTCAACCTTGAGAAAACAAAGAAACAATTGTAAACCATGGAGAGAATAATTAACGATGATTAGGTGGAGATGATGGAGAAGAATCAACCCCTCATGGTATAACAAGCAGAGGGGCCCACTAATATGGGAGTGGGTTGTGCCACAATTCCAGAATAGGTAGCACTATGTTTCTTCAAGAACAGTAAGATAGTAGAGAAGTTAGTTGTAGAAGAACTAAACACTTTTGAGGGATAATAATTTATAATGCATAAGATCCATTATGAAAATCTTGGTAGGAAAACTATAGAATGAAAATGTGCACATAAAAGATAATAAGGTTACTACAGGAAGTGGAAGTAAATGTCGATGTCTCAGGAGTAGGAACTACTATAATTATAAACTAAATATTACTATGGGGAATGCAATTTGCTCACTTTTTTATTGAATGAGGTGTTGTCGCTCGTAGAGAAAGCCTTGAGTTGCAGTACCTAAATGCCTATGACATCTTAAAATCGAGGTTGAAATGTGGACCGTTAGGTCTCCGTAGTTTGCAAGATTAGCAAGAACAAACGCCGCAGACCCTACATCAAAACCACTTTGGAATCCTAGGATATAGCCCTCCCAGATTCAGAGAGGACTCTCTATATAAGTATTTTCAAAGGATATATCTTTAAGGCTTATGATATGATATTTAGGCTAGTTATGAAGTGCAAGGGTTTTGCTTTGTTTTTGGTTGGGATGGATATCATCAAAATGAAGAAGTCTTTTGAAGGGTAAAGGTGTGAGCAAAGCTGAAAGAATATTTCAGATCGATAGGATAGGTAATAAAGAGTATCAATCCATTGGGCATGTGAGTCACAAAAGGATTTAATTGCACAAAAAAGTCTCAAGTGTGGTCTATGGGGCAAGTCATCTATATCAAAGGATCTCTTTAATTTGGATTTATGGTGTGGAACATTAAGAAGTGTGGTGAAAGAAGCAAACATATAAGAAAACAAAGGGCAGCTTAAGATCAAGTAAGGACTTTTAACCTAGCCTGTCTTTCATCATACCTCAAAGGAAAACAAAGAATAGCTTAAGGTCAAGTAAGGACTTTTAACCTAGACTACTTTTCAACATAGTCTCTCAAAGGAAAACATTTAAGACAAAACAAAGCATAGCCTAAGATCAAGTAAGGACTTTTAACCTAGCATCGCTTTTGGCATATTCTCAAAGGAAAACATTCAAGATGAACATAAAAGTAGCCTAAGATCAAGTAAGGACTTTTAACCTAGCCTTCTTTCGGCATACTCTTAAGGGAAACTTACAAAAACAGTATGTTGGAGAAAACATTAGAGGACGAGGGCCAACCATAGACTTCCCTAGTTTAACTTTACTTAGCATGCAATGTAAATATCATTCAAGAACAATATCTCAAGTTTTACTTAGCAAGACATGGGCTCACCAACATTCCTTGATTGGTTACACTCTATTGAAATGATTCCCAAACACACATTTAGAAGAAAACGATGGAGATAAAGATTTATAAGTGAGAAATAGAGTACTTTACATGAAATCCCTAATCTATATTTGTTGTTCTTTATCGAAAGAAAGTGACAATATGGAAAACATGAGAAAAATAACAAATATAACAGAAGAAAACGTCACCATTGACATAGACCAAGATCCCATAAATCAGCTTGTGTATTTGATGTTCAAACCAGCTTACAATCATTCAAGTCCAGGAGGTCTTTACAAACTTCAACTTCTCTTCCTCGCACTATCTTTCTTCAATTACAAACAGAGCTTCAGAGCACTTCAAGCAACTATTTACATTCAACAAGTATTCAACCAACAATAACAATGAACTCCTCATATGATATATATAGGTAAATTGAGGAGGTGGAGTGGAAAGAAGGTCTAATTGTTCAATTAATACAGAAAGTAAATGCTTCTTGACCTTTCGGAGGCCTTATGGAGAAGATTTTCATGATGTTTTAAACTTTGTTAATTGATTTTTACATTAAGTTTCATCAACTTCAGTTACTTTTGTTGACTTTTGAGGCTTTGGTAGGCTTGTAATTACTCTTTGAGATGTCTTTGGCAAATATCTCTGAATTTGTGCATTAAATTTGTAGGCTTTTTGAATAAAAGTAGGCCTCGTAGGTGGCATTTTTGGTTTTCTTGGGATTAATTGCTTCAATGATCCGGGCATTTTGAAGCGGTCTTATGTCGATCTATCCGTTTTTTTGCTTTAAACACCGAATTAGGCCTCTATCTTGCTTTTGGGCCTTTATAATCATCTTCGTGCTTTTTGTCCTTTACGTTGACCGTATTAACTTTAATTTACTTTCTTTCCTTAACCTGTGCTTTATCCTTGTAAATCATTGGTTAAGTCTTCGACTTCTTGCTTTTGTTCTTTAACCTTTATCCTTTAATTTCTTTCGCCGATCTTTTCCTTTTTTGTCGTGGATAGGTATCTTTGGTGCGCTTTGACGGTTTCATTTGTTTTACCAAAGCTTTTTAAATGGGGCCTTGATAAACACCTAAAGACGTAAATCTACACTTTAAACCCCAAGGATCGTCATCCTTGAGTTCACTAGCTGGTCGATGTGGAGGACCTTTTAACGCTTTTACGCTACCTTCAAAACCTGCAGAACGGACCAAAAATATTAATAAAACCTACGTTTTCATGGCTAAAGCCTAGCTTCGGAGGCTCGGCCGAAGGGCGAAAGAGGCGATGCAGAGTGCGAAAGATGTATGCAAGGAAGTTCTGTGAGGAAACCTACGAAAACGTTTAAATGTGAATTTCGGCATGAAATAGTGGATCATGCTTCGGAATAACTCTGCAGTTTACTTATCGCTAGATGGGTGGTAAGTGGTTTATCGCGAAATCGAACAGCGATTCCATACGTGTGACATTTGTCCATACCCCAATACCACCCATTTCACGTGTAGATTTGGGTCATTAAACCCTGACATGTAAAAGTCCGCACGAAACCGAACGTGGGCCACTGGATCTAGGGGTGTAGACCCAACGGCGGGAGGATAAGCGCGGCAAGTGGAAGGTGCTCGGGGCGAGGGAGGTAGCGAGAGGCCGGAGTGGCAAGCAGTAGAGTGGAGAGAAATGGCGAGGAAGGGTGGGCCAGTAGGGTGACGTCGGCTATTTCATTTGATAGCGGCGTGGTATGGGCGGGAGATGGGAGCGGAAGGCGGGAGCATAATGGCCGTTAGATCAAGGCTTGGAGGCCTTTGATCCACTTCGGCGAGGATTTCGTTTGCGTAGATGCACGAGGAAGGGTGGTCGCGAGGATGAGAGGGGAAGTGTGGAGCCATTTGTTGTGTAACTAGCTCCAAAAATAGAAGAAAAGAGATATCAATACCTTAGAAATAAGCCACTTGAGCAACCTCAATACATTACATAAATGAACAATTCTTGGATGATACAAATGAACAAAACCTGCATTTCTATATATAGGGAGTCCATGGGGCCACAATATAATCCTAGTGGGGCCACAATGTAATCCTAACAGCAACCTAACAATAATAATGTAAAGGGCACAATAATAACAATATGGGGGTTACAAAGGTGCAACAATAATATAGTTACACTAACAACAATAAGGGACTATACTAGTAATATAGGGACCTAACATGCCCCTCTCCTTCAAAAGTGTTGTCCTCAACACTTGAGTAGCTCCTGGGGTGCTTTCGTGTAAAATTCTCATCCTCCCATGTGGAATCTTCGCGTAAAGTTCTTCCACTTGATTTGAGATACTACTGAAAATTGATCGATTCTGTGGTTGTCGAGTTATTGTTTAATGACGCCGAACTTATTTTGATGTGATGTTGGAAGTATTCTTGTTGTTTCATTAGATTACGCACCAAAAGTTAGGTTATCCTTTGAGAGTTGGAGAAATTGTTGTTGATGCTCGATGTCATCTTCCACTAATTTACTAAATACTTTATATTAATTATTGTTTTATCCTTAAAACCATCCAACTTAGCCTCATTTCTACTTTTAAACCATCTATGTCATCTTCGGTTGCTCTTCGTAAGATCGAAATTTGTTGCCGTCTTAGTAATTTTGATATCTCATATTGCAATTCTTCATCTTCATGATTCATGGTAGAGCCTTCGAAGGCTTAATGGGTGTTGAATTCTTTTTAGGTGCCATTTTAGAATCCAATATTGATACCTATTCTACAATATTCCCTTGGAATCAATTCAACTTGATTCTTCAAACAAGACTAATGCAATTCGGAAAAAAAATACACACCTTTTACTTGCTTTGAGGAGCTCGATATTGAAATTGAATTATCTCACGTGATTGAAAATATTCAATATCTAAAATTCAGTCCTGTAGTAGCCCTACTGAAGCTTGTTTCAAATTCCACGAGTTCGATCTAATTTGGATTCTCCAAGACAAAGTTGTGTCCAATCTCCCACAATGACCTAATTATGGAATGGTTCGGTAGAGCAAACTTGTAGGACTTGTCACGTGTCACTGTTTCGTCCTTTGTCTCTAAAATTGATAGCCAAGAAACTAAAGTCTATTTAATTATGACCACTTTTTACAGAACTCAAATCCCTATGCCCGAGAGAGAGTTATTGAACTTTTCCCACGATCACCTCTTTGAGATGAAATTCAGGGAGCCTCAAAAAGCACTACCTTCCACGAGATCATATCTTCAAAAATATTGCAAACCAAGCTCTAAAATTTTTTGAAGAATTTCCTCGAGATTTCAGCTTCGCACCATATGAATTTCAGATTCTGAAACTTCGTAGAAAAAAAATTTATAGTGAAAATTCCACGATGACCTATTTAGGAGCTTGAAAAAAGACCTAAATTCCACGAGATAATATCTCCAAAAAATATTGTGAACCAAGCTCTGAAATTGTTAGAAAATATTCCTCGGGATTTCAGCTTCGCACCCTAAAAATTTCAGCTTCGAAACTTTGTAGAAAACAAGTTATAGCGAAAAATTCCACGATGACTGTTTGGAGCAGTGAAACCCTAGAATCCAAACCTACGATACCAAGTGTTGTGTAACCATCTCCAAAAAGAGAAGAAAAGAGATATCAACGCCTTAGAAAGAAGCCACTTCGAGGGGGCAACCTCAAATACATTACATAAATGAAAAATTCTTGGATGATACAATTTACAAAACCTCCTTTCTATATATAGGAGTCCATGGGGCCATAATGTAATCCTAGTGGGCCACAATGTAATCCTAGCCCGACCTAACAATAATAATGTAAGGGAGCACAATAATAGAAATATGGGGGTTACGGGGTACCAACAATAACAATAGAGAGCTACACTAACATAATAAGGGACTACACTATTAATATAGGGACTTAACACCATTAGATAGAATGAGATCTCGGTTGAGATAAACTCAAGGAAGAACACAATGCGGAGGATGGGAATAATGAAGGAAGGGGCTAAAACAAGGCAGGGAAGGTTTTGTGGGGGAGAAAGGAGGATAGGAGAGCGAAAGAGATAGAGGTGGAGATAGTGGGAATTCATGAAGGAAACGGGGCTTGACAACGCTGGATCTCCTCGGTCAACGGTGGAATCTGTGTCGGGGGAGAAAAGGATGAGAAAGCTATTGGGCGATGGGTAATGGGGAGGGAACACGGAGAGCCGTTGATCTTCGTAGATCAATGAGTGCGGATCTCATCGAAGGTTGAAACATCAGGGGGGAAAGGAGAGAATGTAATGGAGAAACGAGAATGTGTTTTTAATGCGATGGGGACGCGGGGCGGTTAGGGCATGGTCTGCGGCGGGAGGACTAAGGGATTGGGAGCCAAGGAAGGAAGGGGCTAAGGAATTTAAGCCCTCACAAGATCGGTCAATTGGAGAGAAAAAGGTAAGGGAAGAGGAATTGCGAGGGCATTGATGCACGATGGTGATGGGGCCTAACACACAGTCACATGCGTAGGGTTCTAGCGAGAGAAACGGAAGGGGGCTTAAAGCCTTATGTATAAAGGTAAAATAGGCCAAAATGGGGTTATGAGCCTTTTTGGGGTTTGATGGGAAAGAAAGGGATGTATTAAACCATAAAAAAGGGGTTTCTACGAGGGCTTAAAGGGATTTTTGATGAAATGGAGGGTAAAAATGGGTTTTCTAAAGGGAATGGAGGATAAATGAGATGAAAGGAGAGATTTTATAGAGGAAAATGAGGGATATGTAAGGGAAAATGATGTATTGGGGGATTTGGGAGGAAATTATGAAGGTGAAAAAGATGGAAAAATGGGTGAAAATAGTCTTCTTTATACGGTAGGGATTCTTGAGATTTTTGAAGGAAATAGCGGTGAAGATTAGTATTAAGTTAGAAAACACCGAGCTTCAAGAATGATATTTTCTATTTTTTTTTGAAATAATCTCTTAAAGGCTCAAGACACATTTTAACTTCATCATTTGCGTGACAATTCTTGATGGCTAACGGTGAAACGGATGGTGTTGGGGGGTTCCCATGTTTTGGCAAGTTTAGCGATACCAAAAGATGATACAACATCAAAACACTTTCGGACCTCGGGGATCTAGCCCTCCTGGGTCCCGAGAGAGGGATCTCTCTATATATGAAAAGGTTTTATATCTTGAAGCTCGAAAGTTAGATTATTTAGTTATAGGTGCGGGGTTTGTTTGTTTGATTTTTTTGTTTGGTTGTTGGGAATCGGGAAATAAGGGTTCAATATAAGACCGGGATGAGCAAAGAGGATTTTAGGCAAAGGAGAGATAAATTAAGGAACACTCGAGACCATTGTGATGGAGTCGGGGAAAGGGTTTACATGTTTATTCAATATGCGGAGCTTTTAGTTGGGCTAGTCATCTAACCATTGGATCTTAAAAGATGATAGTATGGCATTAAATGGCAGAAAGGTGAAAGTAAGGAAACCTCCAAGGTGACCCTTCGGTGATCGGATCCGGGGATAGGACATGCCATTGGACGACACATGATAGAGCACGAAGGACAACTCTTGAGATAAGGAAACATTAAAGATTTAAACACAAAAGGTGAAAACTGAGATCAGAGAGAGACTTTGAATTCTCGACACTTTGTCATTCAACTTAAGACACTTAGAAAGGTTCAATTAATTGAAAATGACCCTAGTGAAATGAGAGACGAGTTCTTAACTCCCGGTATCCTAATTAATTCAGTACAAAGCCCTACTTGAGAACATCAAGAGCAGGTTCGATATGATTGCTACATTAGCTAGCATTAAATATTAGCTACTACCTTGGTTAAATTAGCTTGAATCAATCCTTAGATAGCATACAAGCCAGAAAAGAAATAGATACGGAAACAGAAACATAAATTAAAGCAAGGGTAAATCCTATGTCGGATTTCGATGTGTACCACGAGAAATGAAATGTGATGAACTACAAAGGAAAACAAGGACAAAAGATAGAAAAACATCACGGCAAAACTTTAAATCGGGATCAAAGAAATGTGCTTGTCCATATTAAAGAGCAACACTAGTCATGTACAAAATTTCCAGCAACTTGATATTCGGTCTAAAACATCTTCCTTAGCCTACCTTACAACTTTACAAAGAGAACTATATCTCAAGAGAAACGGCACACAATTCACGGACTCTCCGTCGACCCTTAAAATGAGTTTCTTCATAGGTTTTATAGGCCACAACAAGAGAATTGGAGGAAGTAGATAATTTATTAAATGAAACATTAAACGGAAGTAGGAAGAGGGCTCAGGACATTTCTGTTTTAATATCTATATATTAAACTTACGTACTCTTGGGTGAAAGAGTGGTCTTCGGTAGGCTGAGAATTTACTCCAAGTATGTCTTTGATGTATAGAACAGTACTGCGGTACTGCGGTGAATAAAAAAGAAAGGTAGATAAATGACTTCATGGTCTGCCATGCGTGTAACAAATGCTCTAGTAGCATTAGGTTGTTTTCGGTGGAAATCTTTATAAAGAATGCGATATAGAATAAAAATAGCATGGGTATTGTGTCCTTTGTCGGAGAAAACCTGTAAAGTGAAACCTTGATGATATTTTTTAAATAGTTGGGCCTCATTAGGCCTTCGTGTGATTCATGAGGTCTTCAATCGACACTTTTCCCTTAAAACATTGAATTAAGGCTTAACATATTCAATGATGTGCATTATAACTCTTTAACTTTCATCTTGATACTCTTTGCCGCTTCATGACTATCTCCACTGACGGGAATCTAAGCTTTGATAACGCCTAGGAGGATTTCATATAGTTAACTTTATAATTTTTAGTGAAGATTACGCTCTAACACCCTCGAGGCATATTCTTCCATACTTTCGGGTTCTGAAAAAACTTCATGCACGCTCTGCATCACTCTCTTGATGTTGTGAGTGATGGCGGTGTTCATCGCACATACACACCACCAAAATGCACAAGTCTATTAAGAAATCCATGCGAAGTCGGATGCTATGGGGGGGAAGACTATGAGAATGGCGATTGCAACATGATGAGAACGGTGAAGGAAAATGTCCAAATGGATCATCAAGTCATAGCTAGAGGCGATGATCGACGTTGAATCTTCGACCAACTGACATGACTCGCATAAAGGTTGGGCGGAATGAAATGATATTTAACGAAAACATTAAGAATTTCAATCTTTGAGGTGGAATGATCTAATGTTTAATGCAAAACATAGGTTTCAGACCTTGGAATGAAATACATGGAAAAATGCATGAAAATGCGATGAAAAACATATGGAATGAGTTTGAATGGGTGGGACCCCTTGACCATGGGTGGAGGGCGATTTAATGCGAGCCGTCGAGATCTCGGGAGAGATCGACGGTTGGGACCATGCGATGGAGTTAATGGGGAAATCTGATGAGGAAAAATGGTAGAAATACACGATACATTGTGGACCATAGATGCTTAGATCGAATGGACGGTCACGATCGAATCGTCACATCTCACAGTGGGGGAGACGAGAGGTCACACTTTAAGAACTTCCGGTTAGCGATGGAACGATTAAGGTGCCGGTAGTCGGATCTAGAGACGGATCGATGGTGGAGGTGATCGGTGAAGAAGAAATGGGGTCAACGAAGCGGATAACGGTGGGATCTGAAAGGTGACTGGCATGCCGGATCCAAGTAGGATGAACGGCTACGATCAGATTGGGGGATGCGTCGGAGGAAATCGAAAGAGGGGATCTGCTTGCCAGGTGCAACGCGATGTAATTACGTGCTGTCCCGATGCAGGATCTAGATTGATGGCCCACATTCAATCGGAGGGGTGAAAAGGAGAGGAGCCGAATGCGGTGCGATTAGCATTGGACGGGTGGATCTATATAGATCGTGTTTCCCGAGGATAAACGAGCCGATAGAACAACACTCCATTCGCATCGGGGAAAATAGGCGGAAAAAAATATACTTAGTGAAACCTCAGGTGTGATAAGCGCCCAGGAAGCACGCGCTTGGTCTCGAAGGCGAGCATGAAGTGGTTTAAAGGCTGAGCGGAAGGAGCTTAAGCCATCATATATGGAAAAAGAGTGATTTTTAGCCAAAAGGAGGGTTTTAAAGGTTAAAGAAGGAATTCGATAGAGGTAAAAGGAGTTTAAACTTAAATGAAAGAGCTTCACTTGGTTTTAAGGGGATGAAATGGGTGGTTTAGGTAATTTTAGGAGGGATTTTTTGGGTTTAAAAGGGGGAGCTTTGAATATGGGAAAAGGGTAAAAAATGGGGAATTTGCATGGATATAAGGTGCAAGTGAAGGAGTCTTTAAAACCTGGTGCACTCACGAGCATTGAGGCTGAATGGAAACAATAGTGAGGGTATTTTAAAGGCAATGGTCACACGAGAGGCTTCAAAGGATGAGAGATTTTCATAAGTATCTCTTGAAGGCTCAAAACATAATTGTACACTTGCTTGACAAAAAATTCATGGGTGGCTAGCAGTGGTTCCACATGGGGATGGATTCTTCTTGAAGGAGTCAAGAATTCGAAATAGATCTTTGGAGTAGGCTAGATGTTTGATCTTTGAGCCATATTTATTCTTTGAATTCATTTGTTACAAGCAAGGGATAAATCCAAGAAACATTCCCAAACAATCTACTACCCATCCCTCACAAATCCTAGCATTTTTCTTCAAGGTGCATTTGAATTTGAGACCTTCTTCATCATTTTTATTGAAAAAGAAAACAAACTAATCTAATTCTACCCTTGTCACTCCATGAGACCAGGTCGTATTTAAGCACACATGTTTCTCTACCTAATCTAATATCTATTGGGATTAAACTATAAAACGATTTCTTCTCTACATTCTACAACGCGAGAGATTTAAAAACAATCAAACTAGGATTAGACGGTCTAGCTTCTTTGTAGATCCAAAACATAAAAACAGTTACGAGGGAAGTAGAGTACGGAAGAAAAGCGAAAACAAAATTTAAGGCTTGAAATCTCAAACTTTAAAGCATCCTTCTTTTCTGCTTATTGGCTGAAGTTTGAGCTTGTTAAAGTCACCTTCTTCATTCCGGCTACGGTTTGGGCTTATTAGAGTTGATTCTTCTTTCTTCTTCTTGGTTGAATTTTGGGCATGTTAGAACCGGATGTCTTCACTTCCTTTGGCTCGAGTTTTGATCATGTGAGGCAATTTTTGCAGTTTGAGGTTCATGTTTTGAGCATGTCTGAGCCTTCTTTTCTCTCTGGTTTTGAAACATTTCTCTTTTTCTTGAAAAAATAACACAACAATCAGTATTTACAATGGAAATGAAAACTAGAAATAGGAAATCGGCAATAGTAGTGTTCGACATCTTCATAGGTGACGGGACCCCCAAAACGGCTCTATGCCATCTAGCTCTTGCGAAGAAAAAACCCATTTGGACTAACAGGTAACGGATGATGTAAGCACCAAATGCACAAGTAGTAATTTCCATGCTTTCCTTTGTCTTCTCTCCTTGAGTCCCACTTGAGAACTCTATCTCCAATTTTGAATTTAGAGCCTTGGTTCCTTTTTCAAACAACTTCTTCATATTTTCCTGAACTTTCAAAAACTCTTGTTATAGACATGTTTCCTTGTTTGTTGGAGACGAATTGTTTGGTTTATCGTCCTCATATCTTTTGTCTTCTTACCTTTTGAATCTCTTGGAAATTTTAATCCTTTGTTTCTGAAATTTGGTAGGAAATACGCCTCACAATCATAGACAAGCTAGTATGGTGACATGCCAATGGATTTCTTCGTTGCTTGTAAGCTTTGTCAGCCCACAAAGCATGCACTAAATTGTTATGCCATGACTTCTTATTCTCTTGAAATAGTTTTTGATGATGGTCACCAAGCTCTTGTTTGATGACTTAGCTAACCCATTACCTTGTGGGTAATAATAAGTAGTTGAATGGTAGTGCTATTTGATACATGACAAAAATCAATCATTTCTTGGATCCAAACGGCAGTATCGGTGATTATTTCCTTGGGCGACCAAACCGAGAGAGGATGTGGTCGTCTAGGAACCTAATGATGACGGAGAATCGTGGCATTCCTAGAAGGTATGGCCTCTATCCACTTTGGGCATGAAGTAGTCGTGTTTTGTAGAGGATCCACTTGTGTTGTCCGGAGAAGAGCGAGGGTGTATTTCTCCTATGAAATCTAGGCCCCATTGCATAAACGGGGCCTCCAACGAGAATGGGTTATGGAAGTATTAATGGGAGGAGCTTTCTTTTTTTGCCCTAAAAAATTTGGCATTATGGCGGGGAAATTATCATTTTATGGATGTCATTGAAAAGCATAGGCCAATAATAGCCAACTGCGAGTATTTTGTTAGCAGTGGCTTTCCCTTTTTTTTTTTTAAATGATATCCACACTCTCCTACATGGAACTCTGTTTAATCCTCTCTGTGAGTTTCGGGGGAAAACATTTAAGCGAATAGGCCATTTGTATTTTCCCGGTATAAAAATTCATTCGGTATGCAATAGTTTCGCTTTTTAGCTTTAGAAATGCAGCCTTAGTTTTATAGTTCGGGAGGGGCATTATGGTTGTGAGCACATCGGGATATCAGAATACCAAAGGAGAATTTCTGAAATTGTTCTTCAATGGTAGGATGGGGCAATCATTCCTCCTCATCCAAGGCATCTATCATGTTAATGTCAAGGGCTTGTAAATTTGATTCGGCCATTAGTGTTGAGCTAAGCCACCGACCTTTGATTAGTTTTGTGGTTTTATTTCTAGGTCATACTCTAAAATCACGACAATCACTTTGCAACTCTTCCACTCCAGGGTCTTGGGATAAGTGTCTTTAACCACCATGTTTGGCACATGACTATGGTGTGGGAATGCGGTATATACACCCTAAAATCCTTGAGCCTTTGTAAAGACATGAGCACGCTTTTCCATTATGTTATATTTCAAGGGTGCATCTCTCTCGAGTCTAGCTGAAAGGCAATAGAAATTTTGTTCCATTCCCTCGATTTTTCTACGGTAGAGCTGCTGCGACCCTTTTGTGTCGGAGGAAAATAGAAAGATCGAGAAATCTTTTGAGAAATGCGAGGTGATTAGGACGGGGAGCCGGTGAGTGCAAGTTTAACCGATTCAAAATATTTTTGAGCTAGCAGTCCACTTAACCCCTACACCTTTCCTTGGCAATGATATAAATTTCTAAGGTGTTAAGTAAGTTAAGGAATAAACCTCCTTAAGAAGTTAATTTTCCCAATAAAGGATTGTAAATATTTAATGTTTCTTAGGTGTGTGATACGTAGTATTCATAACTCTGTGGGTCTATCTTAATTCCTACGATATAATATATGGTCGAGAAGCTTTCCTTTACTGTGACAGAATACGATCTTTTGGGGATTTAATGACGAGGCAAGACACCTACATTTTCAAAAACTCTTCTCGGACATTTTAGGTGCTCCTCATCGGTCTTGGGGAGTAGGCCCCATTGTCATCTAGATAGATGACAATGAAGTGCTTGGAATTTCATCTGAAAAATCTATGTCCATCGCTTGTTGGAAGGTTGCGCCGGCATTTCATCGGTCAAAGGGCATTTTTCATGTGCAGTGCCCCATGGAGTGGTGGCAGTTTAATTGATATTCTAGGAGCACTAAAACTTGGTTATAACTTTGAAAAAACATCTAACGGGGAAATACTCTTTGAGAGCCTTCACCACCTTGAAGATTATGTTCCATCTTTGGCAAAGGTAATTATCCTTGGTAAGGGCTCTATTAAGGTTTACGAAAATCTATGCATAGTATTATCTCACACATTCTTTTTTCTATGACTACTAAATTCAAGACCCGTCGAAGAACCTCTCGGAACTATTATTCTTGCTGTACATATTTTTGATCTCCTTTTCATTGCGGTGTCTTGGGTTAGTCTGAAGTTTCTATCGAAGGGTTTTTGGTTCTCTTTCAAAGGTACTTTTGTCTTTGTATGATGTTTGTGTTGTAGGCCTTCAAGTCCTCATAGCTCGAGGCAAACACATTGATCAATTGTTTTAATAGATTACGATATGTTCTTTTTCATGTCTACGAAGACGGGGACTTGACATTGTCACCTTGACTTATCTTGATTCTGTTGCATTCCTCAACATCACGGATGCGAGTGTTCTATAGTGGGATTTTTTGCTACATCGTCAAAGTTAAAGGTCCTCTAAAGGTGCCACTCACAGGTATATTCTTATATTTTCAACTGTGACACCTACTTTCTCTTTATTTGCATTTTTATATTCTTCGGTTGGATTTCCAATTCCTTCGGTTAACATGTTTATTTCAATGTTACGGGGTGATTCTTTTCGTCGGAGGGCTCTTCATTTAGGCAGCTATCATCATATTTGGTCTAAATCGGAGAGGAATTCAAACTGGATTTCACCGCAATCGAAATCCTCAATCACCTTATCGCCCTCGAATACCTACCGATATTTTTCATTATACGGCACTACGAATGCCGGGCCCAGTGTTTGAATGATGATTTGTTTGTCCTTTGGGAGTCTTATGGTACGAACTAGCTATGCGGGCTAATCCATTTGCAATTACGTTGACTCCTAGGAACAAACACCGGTTCATATTCTACAAAGGTTTTCAATAAACCCATGGTGTATTCTGCACGCTCTTAACTAGGTGTTTCATTGTGTATTCATTCACTTGTTTTATGATTAACTCCAAGTCCCACAAGTGTACAACTATCTATGGGCTCTCGGTTTTCAACGGTCCAGGCCTAGGATGAGAGCCTCATATTACGCGATATTGTTAGAACATTTGAAGTTCAAATTGAAGGCATGACTACGGCATAGTCGCTCTCTGTGTTATCAGCACACTCTACTCTTGCGATTCTCTTAGTGCACGACCCATAGTTATTTCCCATGAGGTTCATTTTTGTGTTTATCATTGTTTTCTTCCCTAATGCGGGTTTTCTTGGTCTGTTGTGTTAAGGGGTACGCATTGGGCGTGGAAAGTTTCGCTCTTCGTGTTGTGTGGTTCGGAGAGATGACTAGCCTTGAGATATTTGCATTCGTTTCTTGTTCATTACGGGTTTCCTTTTTAGTACTGCTTGTTTAGGATTCGTCCTCGTTTTCTTCTAAGTCTAAGAGTGGCCATTATGTTGAAACCTATGGGCGCTATCTCATCGTTCGTATCTCTATTTTCTGGTTCGGGCTCTCCTAAGGATTCATCTGTTGCAAAGGATAAGGATTCCATATTTGTGCATAGTATAGAGGAGAAATTTTCGGGCTTTTCGAGTGGCGACCGGGAATTTCATTTTGTGCCTCTCTATCTGACCTCTCGCCCCCGCTAAGCAAGGGATTGTGGCATCGCCCCATCCATCTGCATTGTCTGTAGCCAGCAGTTCCCCATGATCTCGATAGTAACATGCCATACTTAGGTGGCACATCCACCACTACAACGTCCATGACCATACATTTTCTTTGGAATGCAGGTCAAGTTTACACACGAGGTCCTTGATTAGGCCAAAGACACTTTTACTGCGCTAGAGTCGAAAAGCGAATCTGAGATCTTTATAAGTATGAGTTATCTCTAGAGCTAACCGCTCCATAACTACCTTAGGCTTTAAGTTGTGCGATACTTGATTCATGCATTGCGTTGAAGTCTTGTCATGAATATTGAGGCTGATATAAAGAGTACTACCCTTCTGAAACTTCCCCTCTATCTTTGGACCAAACGGAAAGGGTTGGTTGATCATCCTTTCCAGTTGGCCAGTGTCATGATTTCCCCCCCAAAAAGCTTTCAAATTTTTGGCCTTTATATACATCTTGAGTGGCTAGCTCGGAGATGGGACAAATATTTTAATTTTCGCAATCTCACTCCAAATTGAAAGTGGACTAACTCTTCGTGACAATCAACTCTGTTTGTTGGCCTACATTGTTAGTAAGAATTAGTGGGCTGATTCTCACTATGTATAGGATTAGGAGCTTGCTTTATCATGAGCACTAGCTGCAATGCTAGTGCTTTGCTAGTTAGTTGACTTTGTTTATCGGTATTTTTTGGTTGTCTTTCTTGTTCTTCCAGAACTCTCGGTACAACGATTTATACTTTTTCATCGGTTAGGGATTTCTCGAGGCCTTTTCTTAATAGTAAGCCTAGGGGAAGCTAACATGGTTTGGAAGATGTCTAGTCTCTTTTTCTTCTAAGTTCATCTTGTTCTGCGATGCATGATGGCATTTTTCAAATCTTATTTTAGCCAATCTGTATTTCAGTTTTCCTCATCCCAATATGGGGTGAGGGCTGATCTTCTTCGCCAGAGCAGTTGTGGATTGAGTTTTCCTGTTCAAACATGTTTGTTGTGGTTCCCTCGAGACTCTTCTATGATTCCCTAATCTTCATCGAAAATTCTCTCTCTTGGTAAGAATAACAGATACGAGTCTCTTTGTTTGTTGATATTGTTTCTCCTAAAGTTCTAGTTATTTGGTTATGATTTTGGTTCTGTTTTGGTTATAAGCGTGACAACCATTTTTTCCATCATTTTCGTAGCTTTTCCACGTTTTTAGATAGACGGTCATAATTGGGGTCAGATTTGGAAGCTACGGTGTCATCTCTATATGTTACCTCGACCTCATTTGACTCTTCTCCAATCGGGTTAGCCTCTACCTCCAGCATCTTTTTGCATATCTTCCAATGTGTTGTAATCTCTCTCCCTGTTTGGTGAACCATATCAGCATCAAAGCCTTCTAGGGTATTTTACTAAAGCCATACCTTGGGAGGTTTCATGTGTATGGGGAAGAGCGTTGTAAATGTTTGTTGAACCTTGTAGAGTGATCACAAGACACTCTCCTATGTTTCTTTTAGGATGTTGTATTCGCACAAGTTTGGAGGGTTGACCTTAACTTCCCATTTGTTTATGAAGGTCGATATAAGGGAGGGAATATCATGGATGCTATTCGGAGGGCGGTCAGCAAACCATTTCTTCACATCACCTCCTAAACTGCGGGGCAAATATTCTCATTTTATTTGTCTCATCGTTTATCTCCATGTAGTCAAATGAATCTTCCATCCTATCTACAGGTATTCATCCATTGTAGACTCCTTTGCGGTGAAATGTGGGATCTTTGATTGATAATCATTGGGTAAGGGCAGGTGCTAAGGCTGGAGGTGCATACCAAAGAGTTTGCCATGGTATTTTGGGGAGGTAAAGGATTAGTTTGAGCATATGGTATGTGGATGGCAAGGAATACTCGGACCGGCGAAGTACGGTGAGGAGATTTAGGATGTGAGCCCCGAGTTTTGAATGAAATGGATATTGGGAGGTGTAGATGGAGGGGTCTTCCTGTGCCTAATGTGTTGACCATTGTGAGGTGGTGAACCAAGAAGCTTAGATACATTGGTCTATAGTTCCGAATGACTGGTCTAGGTAATCGCTTGGAGAGTCTGATTAAGGGTCGAGTAGAGCTATAAAAGTATTAAATTCACAGAGTTAAGCTATGGATGTGTCCCAGAGAATTAGTTGGTCCTTTAAGTGTAGGAGATTTCCTAAGAATTCTCACCGGGTTGTCAACTTCTTTCGGGTGGGTTTGGGTCGAGATGAGCTCTTGTATGAATGGCTCTTGAAACTTGAGAATGTTATCTTTAAATCAAGCGACTTAATCCTACTCGCTACTTCTATTATGGATGATGTTGTTGTAGGCTAGTCTCCCGGTGGAGTCTTATGTGAACCAAGAGATAATCGGCATGCCCTCACCCAGTCACGGTGGAGTCTTTGGTCGTGGGGCCCCATGGAGTCACGGTGGAATGTTTCGATTTTCAAGAATGGTATCTTTGTCCACCACGGTGATTAGCCACCAAAATAAGGCTACTATAGTCTTCTTGGTCTGTGAAGTTGTTTAAAAGTGTGTTTATAATTATACTCTATGAGTGTGATTATTTATGTTGGAGACTAAAATGGGACACAAGACCAGATATAGCAGTTAATGGCACTCAGAATTTTTCCCCGGTGGGTAAGCCATTGTGTTGGGGTTCCCATGTTTTGGTAAGTTTGGAAATACCAAAAGATGAGACAACATCGGAACCCTTTCGGACACCAGGGATCTGGCCTCACGGGTCGGGAGAGGGATCTCTATATAGGCAAGGTTTTATGTCTTTGAAGCTCGAAAGTTAAGATATTAGGCTAGTTATAGGCGCGGGGTTTGTTTGTTTGATTTTTTGTTTGGTTGTTAAGATCGGAAAGAAAGGTTAATATAAGACAAGGATGAGCAAAGAGGATTTTGAAAGCGAAAGAGAGAGATAACTCGAGAGGAGCACTCGAGACCATTAGTCAATGGAGTTAGGGGGAAAAGAGGTTTATATATTCAATATGCAGGCTTTTAGTTGGGCTAAGTCATCTAAACATTGGATCTTAAAGATGATAGTGTGGCATGAAATGGCAAGAGAGAAAGGTGAAACGAGAAACCTCCAAGGTGACCCTTCGGGAGTTACATCCGGACGGGACATGCCATTGGACAACTTTGTGATCCAAAACCCTAAAAAGAGTTAACTCTTGAGACAAGGAAACATTAAAGATTTAAACACAAGGTAGAAGCTTGTGAGATTAGAGAGAGACTTTGAACTCTCAGTGGCACATGGAAATCGGCTTAAGGGAACTTAGAAAGGTTCAATTAATTGAAAGGACCCTAGTGAGACGAGGAGACGAGTTCTAAACTCTCGGTATCCTAATTCATTCAATTAAAAGCCTAACAAGAACATCTAAGAATAGATTCATTAATTCATACATCAGCTAGCAGTCATAAATATTAGCTACTAAGTAGTTAAATTAGCTTGAATCAATCCTCGTGAATACTTCTGTCTGATGAAAAATTTGGAAAGCAGGGAAAATGAAACATAGAATTACCCGAAGCAAGGGTAAATCCTATGCGATTTCTAATGCATGCCGAGAGAAGAAATGAAATGTCTTTGAACTACAAAGGAAAACAAGGACAAAGATAGAAAAACATCACCGGTGCTTTAAATTAGGATCCAAAGAAATGTGCTTGTCATATTAAAGAGCAACACTAGTCATGTACAACATTGCCAAAACTTTTATATTCGGTCTAAAAAACATCTTCCTTGCTTTATCTTACAACTTTACATAGAGAACTATATCTCAAGAGAAACAACTTAAAATTCACGGATATCAGAATCATACTTACAATGAGTTTCTTCATGAGTTTTTTAGGCTGTAAGAGAGGTGGAGGGAAGTAGATGAAAACACTAAAATGAAACATTAAATAGAGTAGGAAGAGGGGCTCGATACCCATTTTGTTTTAATGTCTATGTATTAAACTTCGTACTCTTAGGGTGAAATTGGTCTTGGTGAAATTTTACTCCAAGTATGTCTTTGATGTACTCTGTTTGTAGTACTTTGCGGTACTTTGGTGAATAAGAAAAAGGTAGATAAATGACTTCAAGGTCTACCATACGGTGCGCTCGTACTCTGGTAGCATTAGAGTTGTTTTGTCGGGGTGGAAATCTTCTAAGGAACGTGATATAGAATAAAAACAACATGGGTACTATGCTCCTTTCTCGGGGAAAACTTCTCTTGAAGTGAAATGTGTTGTTGATATTTTTACGTTGGGCCTCATTGAATACTACTGGTGATTCATGAGGTCTTAAATCCAGCACTTTGCTCTTAAAACACCGAATTAAGGTTTAACATATTAAATGATGCATTAGAACTCTTGCTCTGTGCGATACTCTTTGCCGCTTCATGAGCGCTCTCCTTTGTGAGATGCGAGCTTTGATGGAGCTAGGAAGGTTTTCACATTGTTAACCCTATACTTTTAGTAGAATGGCTCTAACACCCTCGGGCTGCTATATACTTCGAGTTCTAGAAAAACTCGCGCTGCGTCACTATAATAGTGACTATGAGTAAACGATCTTCACCCGCTGTCTCTAAACGCACAAAGTCTATTAAGAAATCCATGTAGAGGAGGTTGGATCTTTGTGGAAGGCGGAATGGTAGTGCAACATGATGAGAACGGTGAAGGCAAATGGAAAATGGATCGTCAGATCATATTTGGAGGTGATGATTGACGGTGGATATTGACCAACGACATGACTCATAAGGTTGGGCGGAATGAAATGATGTTAATGAAAACATTAAAATTTCAATCTTTGGGGTGGAATGATCTAATGTTTAATGCAAAACATAAGTTTCGGACCTTGGAATGTAATACACGGAAAATGCATGAAAATGCGATGACAAACGTATGGAATGACTTTGAATGGTAGGACCCCGGCCATGGGTGGAGGAAATTTAACACGGCCGTCGGATCTCGGGGAGGAGATCGGCGGTTGGACCATACGATGGAGTTAATGGGGAAATACGATAAGAAAAATGGTGAAATGCACGATACATTATGGACGAAGTAGAACCTTGTCTTCCCGAGCAAAAGCCGGTCACGATCGAATCGGCACATCACGATCGGGGGGAGATAGAGGGTCACGCTTTAAGAACTTTCGATTGGCGATGGCATGATTGAGCGCCAACCCGGATCTAGAGACGGATCAACGACGAGAGGGTGAATCGGTGGAGAAGAAATGGGGTCAAACGAGTTGATAGTGGTGGGATCTAGGTCGTGCGGATCAAACGGGATGAATGACTACGATCGAATCGGGGGGATCGTAATCATAGGAAACCAGAGGATGCTTGGGTTTGTGAGTACGGTACGCACCTGCAGATCCGATCTAGACCTAGATCAACAACCCACACATTCAATTGGATGGAGGTGAAAGGAGAGGAATGAAGGCGGCAATTCAATTAGAATTGGACCATCGGATATATATAGATTGACGGCTCGGATGGCACGGCGAGCCGATAAGAGACAACACTCCAATCGCATCGGGGAAAAAGCAGTAGGAACAAAGAAAATGTGCCCCATGAGAAACCTCCAATTGCGATAAGGCGCCAGGGCTTAAGTGCTTGATCTTGGGCGCGGGCATATGGGAAGTGGTTTAAGGGGTAGGTGGAAGGGCTTAGCCATCATATATGGAAAAGAATGATTTTTAGCCAAAAGGAGTGTTTTAAAGGTTAAAGAGGGTGATAGAGGTAAAGAGGACTTTAAACTCAAATGAAAAGGACTTCACTTGGTTTTAAGGATAGGAAATGGGTGGTTTAGGGAATTTTGGGAGGGATTTTTGGGGTTAAATGCGGGAGCTTCGAATATGGGAAAAGGGTAAAAATGGGGAATTTGTAGGGATATAGGGGCAAGAGTGAAGGTCTTTCTTAGCACGATTTTTTCCACGGGCATTGAGGCTTTTTGGATGGAAGCAATAGTGAGGGGAATTTTTTAAAGGCAGTGAGTCACACGAGAGGCTTCAAGGATGAGAGATTTTCCTTAGAAAATGTATCTCTTGAAGAGCTCAAAACAATTTTGCCACTTTTGCTTGCTTGACAAAAATTCATAGGTGGCTAACGGATGGTAGCTCCTTGGAGGTGTCAAAAACTTGAGAATTTTTATCTCTGGAATGTAGACCTATGCCTTATCCTTGACAAACTTTTTCTTCCTTGATCATGCTCGCTTAAAAAAGATGATCAATATTTTATATCAGCAAACAAACTTCTTTTTCCCAAACAACTACCTACACAACCTACTTTCCTAACGTTTCTTCATAAGGTGCAGGCTTGGACTGAAAACCTTTGACATCACATTTTATTATTTTATTTGAAAGCAAGAAACTAGTCTAAATCTACCTTTATTTCTTCCATGAGTTTAGATTAAAACGCATTGAACTCATTAATCTCTCTACCTAAGCTACTATCCGCCAGAGTTTAAACTCGTTTGATAGATATTATTCTCTATTTTCTAAAACAGAAATTTAAAATACAAACAAAACCGGGATTAAGTCGGTCCTGACGTGTCGTAAGACTATGGCATAAAAACAAAGCCGCACATAGGCCTAAATTTACGTAGAATTTAAAACAAAACTCGTGAAGGCTTAAGATCCGAAAATTACAAGAATCCTTCATTCTTCTTATGACTCGGATTTTGATATGTTTAGAGTCATTCTTCTTCTTTGACCGGGTTCAAGTTTTTTAGCATGTTAGAACCATTTATTTTCTTCTCGTTGGCTCAAGTTTTGATCCGATTAGAGCCATTGTTGATCGACTTACAAGTTCGGGATTTAAGTTTGTTTGAACCTCTGTTTTTCTATCCTAATCTAGTCTCATCGATAGGCCAAGATTTCATTGTTTGGAAAATCTTCTTCCCTAACCTATCGAGTAGGGGAAAATTGAAATCTATCTAGTCATGAGTAGGTCTGTATGACTAAATAGCAGTGATCTCTTTTGGTAGTGGCATTTAAGCTTGCACACTTTCAAAATTTTTCCTTTCTTTTTTGGTATGGGGTTGTACCTTTCTCATTTTATATCTGCCCTCTTTTTTCTCTTTTTTCATATTGTTTTTGTATTTTCTCATTTTTCTTTTTTTCAAAGACCCAACTAAATACTCATAGGCCGAGCTTTATTGAAATTCCTACCTCACCTAATCTAACTCAAATATTTACATGTTTAGCTTACAAATTCTCTTTTTCCAATACATCTAGTCAATCGATGGTTCCATGACTGGTCTTTGCTCATCTCTTTGAGCATGCCGGATGAACAAAAGGGCCACTCCCATCTCACTTGTCTTTTAAAGACATTGTTAAAAAAATTTCCTTGCACTTGACAATAAACTGCTTCCTAACAACCTTTATCCCTTCTTTCAAATATCTTCAAGAAATGAGCATAGGATCTTGAAACAATTCTGGTTATGAATATTTGGAAGATAGGTTTCAACCAAGCTTACTTTTTTCCTCCACTGGATCAAGCTTAAGATTATTTTGAGGAAGGACTTTCATCCTCATCTTCATTATCATCCGAACTAGAGGACTCATCATATTTGGCTGTGCTATCCTCTTGTAGTCCCGGGTATGTTCTAACTTAATGGACTAAACTCGTGAAGAGATCATTATATTCTTGACGCAGGTCTCTTTGATTACCTCAACCTTTTCGGGAGAAGGTTCTTTATATTCATCATGCTCAAGAAATTCCTTTATTGTTTTCATCTTCAACCTTTGAGCTGAAAGATCGCCGATTCCCAATCATGTGAAAGCTATTTCTCGATGGATTGGATTGGTTGATCGCTTATTTAAAGCTAAGGATACAGTGAAGTTCATGACACCAATCAACATGTAGTTTCCCTTGCATGATTAGTTTCTGTTTGAGCTCATCAATCATCATCGGATCATTGGACAATCATTAATATTAACAATCTCACTAATTAAGCATATTGGGTTATTAGTTTTTTTTCTTTAAGATGATCTACACGTTTATTTTCTCGGTTCAAGACAACAAGGTTCGGTAGGTAGATGAGCAAAAGTGTTTTGTTCGAGATGAAGTTTTGAGGGCTAGTTGTTTGTTTAATATTTGATCAATTTCTTCTCTATCCAAAAGAGGAGGATTTCAATTTGGCTTTGGATAGAAGTACAACAATCATCTCTTTCTCTTGTGTTAATCGGTTTGAGGTTGATGTCTTCTTGAGCCTCTTTTTCGTGAATATTCACTTGTGCTTGTGAAACTTTGAGAGTTTTCTATCGTTTGCTCGATCTTCTTTCTCGTTTCAAATAGCCCTCATGATTGTTATGATACTTAGTTTGAATACAAGGTTCATGAGTTTTTTCTACTACATTATCAAGATGCCACTCTTCTCTCCGTAATCTCGAAATGAGTTGTAACATAGAGGGAGAGTCCCTATGTGTATGCTATTTTCTTCTATTTCAGGTTTTGTGTTTCCTAGGAGGCTACTTATTTCCTCAAAGCACTCTGCTCACTTTTTTCATTTTCATTTTGGTCGTGAAGTTCTCTTACCGTAAACAAGAAACACAAGTCATGTAGGCAATCAGAATTTCTTGTGACCTTCTTCATTGTTTTCCGTAACCTTGCTCATGATCTTCTATAAAGTCTTGATCATCATACATGTCTTGCTCATTGTCTAGGCTCTTGTAGTGGTTGAGTTTTGTTGCTTGATCTGAAAAAAAGCATGGGCTACTCTAGATCATCAATATTTAAATTAGCCTCATACCTATCCATTATCTTTCTAAACATGTACAACATTTTTTTCCACTGCATGGCCAATCGTTTAGCTTTTGGGTCTATATTTGAATCCATGCTTTGTAAATCGTAGAAAAGAGGTCACCGTATCTTGTCAACCAGCTCAAAGTCTTCTACCGGTGGAGTCATTTTGGTGTTTTGGGAGTTGTGGAGTCGCTGTGTAAAGGATTTTTACTTTTTTTCAAGGTTGGATTGTTGTTCACTCATTAACAATCAATAATAGCCAGCCTTGGTGACACTTGTCTCATTTAGAAATAGGGGTTAGTTGAGTTGTGAAGTTATCTATTACTCAATATTCTCGGTATGGTTTCTCACTATGTTAGGTCTCCGTAGTTTGCAAGATTGGCAAGAAAAAATGCTACAGAGCCTACATCAAAATCCCTTTGGAATCCTAGGATATAGCCCTCTTTAGATTCAAAGAGGGATCTCTCTATATAAGTGTTTTTCAAAGGATATATCTTTAAGGCTTATGATATGATATTTAGGCTAGTTATGAAGTACAAGGGTTTTGTTTGTTTTTGGTTGGGATGGATATCATCAAAATGAAGGAAGTCTGGAAGGGTAAAGGTGTGAGTAGGTTGAAAGAATAGTTCATTTGATAGGATAGGGTAAGAAACAATATCAATCCATTGGGCTGTGGAGTCACAAAAGGATTTAATTGCACAACAAGTTTCAAGTGTGGTCTAAGGCAAGTCATCTATATCAAAGGATCTCTTTAAGTTGATTTATGGTGTGGAACATTAAGAAGTGTGGTGAAAGAAGCAAACATATAAGAAAACAAAGGGCAGCCTTAAGATCAAGTAAGGACTTTTAACCGTAGCCTCGCTTTGAGCATACTCAAAGGGAAAACAAAGAATAGCTTAAGATAAAGTAAGGACTTTTAACCTAGCTTTCTTTCGGCATATTCTCAAAGGAAAACATTTAAGACAAAACAAAGAATAGCCTAAGATCAAGTAAGGACTTTTAACCTAGCCTACTTTTGGGATATTCTCAAAGGAAAACATTTATGAACATAAAAAAGTAGCCTAAGATCAAGTAAGGACTTTTAGCCTAGTCTGCTTTCGGCATACTCTTAAGGGAAACTTACAAAACAACTATTGGAGAAAACACTAGAGGACAGAGCTAACCATAGACTTCCCCTAGTTTAACTTTACTTAGCATGCAATGTAAAATATCATTCAAGAACAATATCTCAAGTTTTACTTAGCATATATATGGGCTCACCAACATTCCTCGATTGGTTACACTCTATTGAAATCATTCCCAAACACACATTTAGAAGAAAACAAATGAGATAAAGATTTATAAGTGAGAAATAGGGTACTTTACAGAGATCTTAATCTATATTTGTTGTTCTTTATCAAAGAAAGTGGACAGATATGGAAAACATGAGAAAAATAACAATTACAAGAGAAGAAAAACATCACCATTGACATAGACCAAGATCCCATAAATCGACTTGTGTATTTGATATTCAAACCAGCTATAATCTTTCAAGTCCAAAGAGGTCTTTATAACTTCAAACTTCTCTTCTCGTACTATCTTTCTTCAATTACAAACAGAACTTCAATAGCCTCAACAACTATTTACATTCAACAAGTATTCAACCAACAATAACAATGAACTCCTCATATGATATATATAGGTAAATCTGAGGAGGTGGAGTGGAAAGAAGGTCTAATTGTTCAATTAATACGAAAGTAAATGCTTCTTGACCTTTGGGAGGCCTTATGGAGAAGATTTCGTAGATGTTTTAACTCTGTTAATTGATTTTTACATTAAGTTTCATCAACTTCAGCTTACTTTTGTTGACTTTTGAGGGCTTTGGTAGGCTTGTAATTACTCTTTGAGTTGTCTTTGGAAAATATCTCCGACTCGTGCATTAACTTTGTAGGCTTTTTGAATAAATAGACCGTAGGTGGCATTTTTGGTTTTTTGGGGATTAATTGCTTCAATGATTTCGGCATTTTGAAGCGGTCTTTATGTCTGATCTATCTGTTTTTTTTGCTTTAAACACTCGAATTAGGCCTCTATCTTGCTTTTGGGCCTTTATAATCATCTTCGTGCTTTTTTTCCTTTCTGCTAACCGTATTAACTTTAATTTACTTTTCCTTAACTCGTGCTTTATCCTTGTGAAATCATTGTTAAGTCTTGAGCCTTCTTGTTTTATTCTTTAACCTTTTATCCTTTAATTTCTTCGCCGATCTTTTCCTTTTTTGTCGTGGATAGGTATCTTTGGTGTGTCGAGGGTTTCATTTGTTTTACCAGCTTTAAAGGGGCCTCGATAAACACCTAAAGACCCCCGTAAATCCCCTTTTACACTTTAAACCCCAAGGATCATTCATCTTGGGGGGTTTCATCCACCGGGCTCGCCGTGGAGGACCTTTTAACACGTTAGTTACCTTTAAAACCTACAAACAGTACCAAAATATTAATAAAAACTTTGCGTTTTCATGGCTAAACTACTTTGGAGGCTCGACGAAGGGCGAAAGGGCATGCAGAGAGTGAAAATGTATGCAGAAGAGGTTCTAAGGAGGAAACCCTACGAAAATGGGGGTTTAAATGTGAATTTCGGCGCGAAATAGTGGATAAGTGGTTTTCGTGAATACCACTCGCATGAGTTTTCTGTGCCACTAATGGGTGGTAAGTGATTTATCGCAAACGAACACGATTCCATACAGGGTGCGATACCTATCCACCCCAATACCACCCATTTCACGTAGATTTGGGTCATTAAACCTTAACATAAAAGTCCGCACGAAACCGAACGTGGGTCATTGTGATCTCGGGGTGTAGATCCCAACGACGGAGGATCAGCGACGACAGGTGGAAGGTTCTCGGGGTCGACGAGGTAGTGGAGGCTAGGTGGAAAGTAGAGAGTGGAGCAAAATGGCGTGGGGGAGGAAGGTGGGCCAGAGGGGTGACGTCGAGCTATTTCATTTGATAGAGCGGGTATGGCTGGGAGATGGATGGAAGGCAGGAGCATAATAGTCATTGAGATCAAGGCTTGAGGCCTTTGATCTATGGGTCAGGGATTCATTGCACGGTATGCACGAGGAAGGGTGGTCGAGGATGAGAGGGGAAGTGTGGAGCCGTTAGATCAATGAGATCTATGGTCGAGATCAGCTCAAGGGAAGAACACAAAGAGAAGCAGGATGGTAATAACGAACGAAGGGGGCTAAAACAAAGTTGGGGAAGGTTTTGTGGGAGAAAGGAGGACTCGGGAGTGAAGAGATAAGGGGCCGGAGATAGCGGGAATTCACGAAGGAAACAGGCTTCGACAACCATCGGATCTCCTCGTCGACGCGTCGGGAGATCTCACGTCGGGGAGAAAAAGGATGAGAAAGCTATTGGGTAATGGGTAATGGGAGGGAACATGGAGAGCCATTGATCTTGGTAGATCAACGGTGCGGATCTCACCTGAGGTTGAAACATCGACGGGGGAAAGGAGAAGTGTAATGGAGAAAAAATAATGTGATTTGTCGATGCCGATGGGGGCTAACGTAGGTTCTGGGGCATGGTCCCATGGAGGAGTAAGGGACCGGGAGCCAAGGAAAGAAGGGGCTAGGAATTTAAGCCCTCGGGAGATCGGTCAATTAGAAGAAAAAGGTAAGGGGAAAGAGGAATTGCGAACGCCGATGTGCGATGGTGATGGGGGTTAACACCTCGGTCGCAGGCATAGGGTTCTATGGCAGGAGAAACGGAAGGGGGCTTAAGCCAAGGGGGTCTTAAAGCCTTATGTATAAAAGAAGGTCAAAAATAGGCCATAAAAGGAGGGTTTTCGAGCCTTTTTTAGGGGTTTCGATAGGGAAAAAGGGATGTTTTAAACCATAAAAAAGGGGTTTTCTACAGAGCTTAAAAGGGATTTTTGATGAAATGGAGGGTAAAAATGGGTTTTTTTAAAGGGAATGGAGGATAAATGAGAGGAAAGGAGAGATTTGTACGAGAGGAAAATGAGGGATATGTAAAGGGGGGAAAATTAGTGATATTGGGGGATTTTTGGAGGAAATAATGAAGGTGAAAAGATGGAGAAAATGAGACATGAAAATAGTCTTCTTTTATACATGCAGTGGCTTCTTGAGGATTTTTTGAAGGAAATAGCATGAGAAGATTACTCTTAAGTTAGAAAACACTATAAGGCTTCAAAGAATGAGTAATTTTCTATGAAAATAATCTCTTGAAAGCTCAAGACTCGTTTTTAGCCATCATTTGTTGTGACAAAAATTATCAATGAGCAATATGAAAATTGCATAAAATGTCCTCGACAAAATATGGAATAAGAGAACAATGGTTTTGGTGGTTCATGGATGGGAGAAGACCTTGGAGTCGATTCATGTGACTCCAAACTATGAGAGGGATCAAGAGGTTGTGTGGCTAGATGAATTTTTAAATGGACGAGTATAAAACAATGAACATAAATCTTAAAAATATCGTAGAGGTGTTGAGAGAGACAAAGAAGAGAACCCACGAGAGATAGGCTTTAAGAGATTTGAGAATCTTTCCTATGAACTCGGAGAGAAACGGATATGAATGAGGTATGGACAACAACAGAGTTCGTGGAGCGTGAATTAAGGGAGCTAAAGCTTAGCACATGAGCGTTAACACCGGAAAGCGTTACACGAGACACGAATTCATCGGATAAAATTGTGCACACGACTGGGTAGCTACATTACACAAAACCTTCAAAGTAGCATAGCATGAAAATATTATTACACCTAACAAAAGGATATTACTAATAATAGACGAGAAAGTTACACATACATACGCGCTCATCGCTTCCATGCGGAATCCAAATAACACCTCTCTATCATATTAGGTTTAAAGCAACTCTCCCATGTGTATTCGAGCACGGGCAGCACAATCATACAAAACTACGAAGAAAGAATTTCTTCCAAAATTCCGATAACCATTCTTTCACCTTAGAACTCACCACATATAGAGTTCTCCTTCGAAGTTTATGGTCGAATATTCTATCATGATCGACCACGTGGGTGGAAACCAAAATATCCCGACAAACTAGCAGAGCGTGCATCAAGCAATAACTCCAGCAAACGGAGAGAAAAATCATACCGAGGAATTGGGTAAAATCGTGATTTTACCAACAAAAACGTCACTATCTAAAACAAAGTAAAAAGAAAGCCGATTGCAGCTTAGGCAAGGTGCCAAATTCCAGGTCTTCGCAGGAGTGGCGAGAAGGGGCTAGCACTTGAGGGTTAGCGGTGTAGACTTCATCATGTAATTACATCTCGGTGTTCGGGCATCCTCCACTCCCTAACTCTCATGATTTCAACTCTCATTGCTGACGTCGCGTTTGTGTTTGTGCATGTTGAATAAACCGTAACCGCGTGCTCTACCAAAAGCTCTCGCCTATATTTGCAAACCGGAAAGCCGGATTTCGAAGGGGGTCTTAAGTGGTAAGCGGCATCGGAGAAGGTGGGTGTGAAATGATGAGAGGAAGACACATGGAGGTAGAGTGGTAATTGATACCACCTGTTGAGACATGGTAAAAGTGAAAGGTCGAGAAAGGTCTCGAAATGTGTTAAGGACCATCGAATGCACTGGGGTGAAAGCAAAGGTGACGAAAGATATGCAGAGGGCTTTAGTGGTGATGGGATGTGTGAGGACCTAGATGGAAATTGAGAGAGGCATGGTGGGACCAAACCGCATTGCAAGTCGCAAGCTTTAAGTTTTTTTTATAAGTGAGGAGGATGGTAAACACCAAAAAAATGCGAAGTTCGAAGTGCGGGGGAGGTAAGTGACGTGGAGGGAAGGTGCGGGACCCAACAACATATAAAATCACAAGCTTTAACATGAAACGATAAGGAGGTAAACTCTAAACGGTATGAAGTGCAAAGCATGGGAAGGAGCGAAGTGACATGGAGGAGAAGTGGGACCCAACCGGCACTACGGATCGCAAACTTTAAGTTTTGCTTTATAAAGCGCGGAGGTAAACTCTTAAACTGCAGAAATGCGAAGCACGGGAAGGAGGAAGTGACATGGAGGAAGTGGGACCATCACCACAGACATCACAAACTTTAAGTTTTAGTTTTATAAGCGCCGGAGGTAAACTCTTAAATCCGCGAAAGTGCTGAGCGCTGGGGAGAAAGGAGGTGACGTGGAGGGTGGAGCCCCCACTTTGCATTCATGGAGGTTAAATGTTAAAACCTACGAAGTGCGAAGTGTAAAGTGTAGGAGTGGGGAAGGTGATGTAGGGAGATGGAGGTGGAGCCCGCATCACAATTTAAATAGGATACCATGCGGGCGCTAAAGGTGAGTTACAAGCTGTGCAAAGTGTGAAAAGTTATAATCGTCGATGCAGAAGTTTATATTTAGCGAATGTGCGATGGATGGTGGGTGAAAGGGTGACGTGTCGGAGAGAAATGAGCCCCCACTTTAATCGTAATCGGGAATCGAGAAGGTGGATGGTAAGTGGAAAAAAATGATATGGTGATGAAAAAAGCAAGGTAGAAAGATGAAGCTTTTGAGCGTAAAAGATAAGTTTTCAATGATTTTTTTAAGGGAAATGAAATTAAAGAAAGCTGTGGTGGTTGAAATGGGTCCCACTTCATTGCATATCACGTTTCACAAGGTTTTGTAGGAGACGACAATTAAAGGATTTTTGGATTTGGCCGATGTGAAAATAAATTTGAGTGTGCGGTGCTTGAAATAAAAAGGGAATGACTTAGGGAAAAATAAAAATAAAAAAGTAAAAGTGGATAAATGGTATTTAGAACGTTGGATTTGAGAATTAGGACAAAATGAAGGGTAGGAAGAGGTAGATGGAATGAATGAGGGCATGATGGATTTCGCTCACCATCACACTTGCTTTGGGTGATGGTTAATCGGTGACACTTTCCTCTTTCAAGGCGAATTGGTAGGCGTATAGATTCATTTGAAGCTCCTTGGCCAGCTAGGGACTTCCTCTTTCCTTTCTCCTTCTCCACTTTGTATGCAATCACGAGGACAACATTGGCTCCATGCTGACAACGTGTTATTCTTAGTGCGTTGAGAACGTTCGCACTGAATGTCCGTGCTGATTGGGCTCATGGAGTCGCAAATGCGACCTGTAAGCCTGAAATTGAAACTACAAACGTCTGTGACATCGCAACCTATCAAAACGGAAATCACCGCCACACCCCCGAAACATTGAATGGCGAAATCTGAAATATGCTTTACTGAAAGATGCTCATAGTATTGAGCTTGTTACACTCCCTACCTACACCTAGCATGATAAAAGAAATTGTACCAGCTCAAAGTAATAATCGTACTTCCAATGTAACCGATCAAGCAAATGAGTGCCGAATCGAAATTGGCACATCCCATTCGTAGGTAGAGAAATGGGTTTAAAACGTGGCAAACTTATCTCGTTCCACCGAAATTTCATAGCTCCATTGTTGAAACCCGGAAAATTCTTCCTTCCCTGATGGCTGCAATATACTACCCAAAGGATCATGGTAAACATGCAAACAAGAGTACGAAGGATTTGTAACAAGAAAACAAACTTCGTCCAAAGCTATTGTTTTTCTTGTGCGTTGCCACTAATTGTCTTCGGGCAGCAAGGATGACTCTTGTTTCCTCTCCTTTTCCATTATAATTAACCTGCTTTGTGCTGCTCTTCATCATTTCCTTTTGTCATACGGAGGCTTGTAGGGGAGCATTTACAAACTCTCAATCATCTCGGGTAAAGGATCTCGATTAATAAACAAAAGTACATATTGTGTTTCCTCAACATCCCATGAAGAACTGAAGGATGAGGAGAACTTTCATGGAGGTCTACACACTTACAAGGAATATTTGGAGTGATCTTCAATCAGCTCGACCCGATTGGTCTTCTTTTGGAAAGAGCTTTCTTGGCTCTCGTCAAGTGCACCTGATCGATGTTTCAATCTCTCGAAATACAACACTATTGGTTGAAGGTGCTCTTGTGGATCTAGACAAATTAAGCTGCGATGCTATTTCTCGGATCACTAGGACTCCGTTGTTGAATTTTGAGTGTTGTCCTCGCGGAAATACTTCATCTTCTTCCTCTTCTTCGGGAGGGTAAGTCTCACCTCCCTCTTCTTCAACACATGCTAGAAAGCTTTGGTCTACCTTCGGTCCACCACCATGGGTTGTTCTCTTGGAGCATTGAGTGTGGGCCCTTTTTCTTCGTAATGGGTTCTTCCAACTTCTCTTTAGGAGGATCGAGCGGTTTCGAGGGTATAGATGTGGGCTTCGTTATCCTTGGGAGGATCAACTCCTTTGCTTTTGTGGAAGTGGATGCGGTGGCCTCATGAGATGGCTCTTCTAACAACTTCTCTCCCCTTTACTAGAGGGTCTAGGAGGGTTTGTCTCTCTTGATATCGATTCTTCATTTTGTTCTTGCCCTCAGTGTTCTCTTTCCGGATGACCCGAGGATCATAGTCTTCGTGGAGTTGAGCTCGCATGAAATCCACGAATTGCCTACAGATAGCGTGCCAATATCTTGATTCTCTGCGGAGGGACTTCTTCTTCTTCTTGTTCCCCTTTCAAGATGTGTTCACCCTCCTCATCATCAGAGTAGGCGAGGAATTGATCTTGTTGTTTGTCTATGACTTACCTCGACTTGTTATACTGACTGCAAATGCCTCTGATATTGAGGATTAAACCCCGATGTTATGTGAAATCATGATTAGTTTCGAATAAAACACATTTCCATAAATGTGGTGCTATGCATTTAGAACAACGGATCAAAGAATTTGCGGACACTTTCTCTAAAGAGTAAATAGACTCACGTAAAAGATAGAGGAACTTACTTGTGACCCAAGCGCTTCCTATTCTCGCTTTCTGTCGCTCTTGTTGTAGCTTCCAATCCAAAGTTTGATCGCCATACTTTAGTTTACGCATGTAATAAACACTAAAACAAAACAAAAGGGATTGCAATATCTGAGATGGCTATTTATCTACTGATGAGTTAAATCGATGAAACATGAAACATGCATACCGCTTAAGAATCTTTCATATGAAAAGTAGAAACATAAACATGACATCGCATATGGGAAAATGAAAAAGAATATTTATTAATGGATAGAACGGGAGGCTGACAACCAACGATCGATTTGATGTCACTAGCTCCAGCTTCATCCCGGCCTCATCACAATAAACATCTCACCAGCAGCATATCACTCTTATCACACACTCAATTGAGAAATCCAACAACATTTCTTTACCAAATTTCTTCCTTTTCTAGCACTAGGATCCGTGCTCAATTTATAGGGCAAGCCGAAGGTAGTTTCTACAATCAATGAATTTCTAAAAATAGGCAAAGACATTTTCGCAAGCCCGCGAGGTGTTAGATGGACACATGGATTTTGTAATTTTGAGACTTTATGGACTCTTCGAGAATGTGCAATCGGCCATGTGGAGATGGGAACAATGAGAATTTCGCTCCCATTTCGACTCAACACACTCTCGAATGCCTGGAAGTGCTTTGCAAAATCACCCTTGGATGGAGGTAGTTGCATATGCAAAGCGAGATAGTCCCTTGAGAGGTTACGCATCGTGAGCTCATAAGTGATATAACACGTACTTAAAATCTTGGAAACCTTGCAATGGAAGTCATGGATGATTTGTTCTTGTTCTTGTCTTAGAGGCATGTATGGCACCGAAATGATAGGGGAGGATAGACCCTATTTCACTGGTGATCGTGGATGATGTCCGCGTTTGACGAGGTCATTGGGAATGATGCCCCAAATTAACCTATAACGAGCTACACTAAAGCATGAAGTCATAATAATAACAATATTTTTTGAATGAGATGCTTTACGATGTGATGGGTTGGAAATGAAGCAGGAGTGGCAACGCGCATCAATCTTCAAATACATTACATCATGATATATCCTCTTGATAATGAATTTCCGAGGGAAGTGACCATTCCCATGCGTTCGGCACATAAACTATCTAATAACATGTACATAGTGTAGAAATTTGTCTCAGATTAGAATGTTTCCCAATACGGACATGCCTACGGATATAGGCCCATGTTTCGGATGACAATATGTATGTAAGGTGCACCGTACAAATGATGTGTAGAACAATCCGAGAGAATCGCGGTGCCGATGGCCGAGAACTAGATCCGAGGTCTTCTTATCTCGCTCGACTCCGGTCGTTCGGGTACAATTCTAGCCATGCGAATATGATTTTTGGTCGAACATGGTAAGACATTGTTTGATTACCAGCTTCAATGAGTGTGAGTTGTTAAAAAAACACGAGATAACCATAGCGTAGTGTTAATGGCTCTCAAGGTACTGCAGTACATTTCGTAAGGCATGAATAGATGATTTGATGTTGAATGACAAACAAAATATTTCGGTCAAAAGTCCAAAAAGCGAGGATCTTGTCGATGTTGTATACATGTCCTGCGAATACGAGAAGATGATGCTTTCTAAGTAAAACTTTCGTGGATCGTCGATTGATTGCCAATGTGAAATTCACTTTATCGTGAAATGGGAGTTGCTGATTTTGGGAGACAAAATGTGACTTGATATAGCAATGTTCGGGGATGAAGCTTTGTCATGAGAATGAAGGGTTTATGAGTATTGTAGAAGGATAAGTATTCACTCGGATGACTTCTCTTATGAAAATATCGGTGACATCGAGATGAGTTGGCGGCATGATGAGCGAAACCGAAGTGAAGGTATGATGAACCATAGGTATGAAATGAACCATCAAGAAGATTAACCAACCCAAAGCAGGTCATAATGAAGTGGAGTGAAGTGTCTTGTTCGAGACCGACCTACTATCGTAAAAGTTTCTATTCAGCTTTCCCAAATTTTCCCTGGCCATTTTTGGACTAGTACCTCTTTTATTTTTTCGACAAGCTTGAAGCAGGACAACATATATTCTTGATCTATAATTCAACGTCGAGAGCTGATAATGTATTGCTATTTAATAATTTAATGAGTGTAGTGATGAAGGAAACTCTATTCTTTCCATGACCGACAAGCACATCGCTAGTTTTATGTTTTAAAGAGCCTAACGATGAGTGACAAGCCGAGTCCTTTTTCATATTTAAAGAGAGTTTGAAAACAGTGAGGACGAAAGAAAACTCCATAGGTACTTTTTTCGTAAATTTTTCGCTTCGATCCGAAAAAGTGTAAAATAATATACTGAGAGAACCTCCTAGCCATGTTCGACTAAGACATTTCCCTTTTCATAAATAATCTGTCTCGATCCGGAAAAAGGGTTAAACGATGCGAGGTAGATATCAATTCATTTACTTTTACGAGCTCGAAAAAGACAAGTGCTCAGCAGAAGCACTCTCACATTATCGGAGTCGAAAAAGAGCCAAAAGAGAGACTCGTGGGGTTCCTTTTTCATTGTTATTGAAGCTCCTAAAAAGAGATAAAAGTGTGCTTCAAGTCCTTTTTTCATTTTTATCAAAGCTCGAAAAATAAGGATAAAGGTATGCTTTATGGCCAAATCATTCTCGAAATAAATGTGCACAACTAATCTACTCATCGGCTGCAAACCTCGTTTCGAAGCAACATAGAAATGGATTAAAATACTTGTTTCATGATAAAAATTAGAGTAAAACCATAGCCACATTAGTAAATATGATTTTCAAATAATCAAACGACTAATTAAAAGAGTTTTACTATTCATTTTTACCATTTGGAAAGTTACCATTTGCATTTTTGGATCCTCCGAACTCGTCCACCGAACTCCGGCCCGTTGATTATGGTCGATTCTGTTTGATGGTTTTCATCGTCGTTTGATCTAGGATGGTGGCATAAACCCTCTCTTTCTGAGCAGTCATTTGAATTTTGCTCTACCGCTGTGTTTTGGGCCGCTCAGGGTAAATTATTTTTTCCAAAAGAGGGAAACACACCCTTGGGCATCCAAAGAAAATGCATTTGTAAAGCACTCAAAACGAAAGCATAGGTGCATATGCAACACACTGTCTATTGACCAAGGCTCCGATTTGGGTGCAATTTCACATTCTTGATTCTTGCATTGTATTGCCCAAATTTTGCCTAAATTTTTGCATGAAAAGGAGTCTAATGAGTCTTATGGTTATGTTTCGAGGGATTCACTCGGACTAGAATGATGATTACTTGGAGAGAAAGAGAGCATGAAGAAAAGTAAATCTGATTTGCCCTTAATGATCGCAGGTACGATGTAGAGCTCCCAAGAGATTGTGGGTTATTAAACTACTTCCTCGCATCGAGTATAGAGGCAAAAAATAGATCTTTTGGAGTTCCTTGTCGGCATGGGATCGCAGCAGCTGAGGCATTTCACGTAGGAACAAATTTGGTTTCCTATTACGAGTCGGAGGATATATAATTCAATAAAGGCTTGTTTCGATGGAGAGCTTTAGCCCATTTCTCTCTCGTGTTCTACCTCGGAAGGGAGAGATGGTGAGAGACTATATGTTTGCGAAGCATTTCCATCCAGCGGAGCCGGCAAGGATGAGGAAAATAAACATCTCTGTGACATTTCTGTGATTTTCCATTGAGAACCATTCTATTCAAGATCGCAAAGCTTTGCTCGTACCGTTACACTACATGTAGCGTAATAGATCTTATATGCAGTATGCACTAGAGTGCATGTAACCAATAGTTTTCAATGTGGTCCGGAAGCTATACTTTCTCAAATAAAAGAACAAATTGAGCAAAGGAAAAGGGAGGAAGGAAGAAAAACTTTAGTTATGGTTTCGATCCTCATTTATTTTTCTGTAGAGCACGAATTCCGTGATGCAGACCTCAACATGTGACGTTGGGTGTGTCTAACCCCAGAGATCCGAGGATGCGAGAGAGATGGAGCAGAAGCTGATGGCTGACATGTAGGCCAATCGTCCGTCGTGTGTGTCGACTACGTTCTTTGCACCTGGTTCACGCGACATTTTATCACCAACGATGAGCATGCATATGCAGAGGCATCGATTTCCGAAAGGAGATCCAAAACTCCAAGCTTTACGCGAAGGTGCTCGGTGGGGTGCAAATTGGTAAGAATGTTTTTGACCATGTATTTTTCGAAGGTTTATACATGTTTTTTTATTTTCGATGCTTTTCGAAAGACCAAAATAAACTTTTAATGTACTGCATGTGGGTCGGGATTCAAAACCGAGTGCATGTGAACACGAGCATGGAATGGATGAGCAAGTAGAGAGGGATGCACGAGAGAGTCCTTTTCCAGGATTTAGACATGGTTGAGTCTCTCTCTAAGCTTTCGACAGCACATAGAGCTGACCTCGGGAGTTCCGGATTTACGGATCAAAGAGTTACCCATGCGACTGAAAGCAGCACACTATGTTGCGTTCCTAACCGTTGGTACTAAGCGTTACTACGTAGGATACCTAAACTCGTATAGCATGTTGCCATGAGCATCACTAGTTTACTTTTGACATGTTGCATACATTTTGAGGTTAGATGACCAATGTGCCCTGCACAAATTTTTTGTAAAAACCTATAACTATGTATGCTCGATTTGAGTTTCGGTGTTTTCCTATGTTTATTGCGCAATCTTGTTCAAATATATGTGAATGTATCTTTACATGTGTTTCAAATGTATTTTTATAACATAAATCTCACTAAAGAACTCGCCATTGTGTTCCAGCTTTCTCGGAAATGTGTTGATATTGAATAAAATCAAAGTGTCTTTCCAGTTTGAACTCCTAGGAACATACGATGCACGGTGTTGGATTTCTAGCGGCAGTAAACACTAGATAAGTTGTAATACCACGAAGTTGTGAGTAAAACCCCATGATGATGCGGTTAAGAAAAATGAAAGCGAATCGGAGAGGAGTTTGATCAATGCGCTATACTCGGCGATATTGTTTGTCGATCTACCAATACAAATCTTTGAGAAACTCACTAACTCGTTGTTTCGGAAGCGAAAAATGGCCCACACTCGAGAGGATAGATTTTGTGTACTACGTACTCAGACAACCTCGAGCACAACCATGGTTCCAGAGGTCGAAAGATCTGACGTGAAATGTAAAGTGCGTTTACTAATCATCAAGAAAAACTCTAAAAAAACAAAATTAAGATCGTGAATGCAAAATCAACAACATATATATATATTGTTATCACTCATAGAGTTTAAACAATTTCGTAGGACAGGTCGTGTTAGCATTGGTATTTGAATTCCACTCATCCCTTACACTTATTTGACTCCTTCCCCATTCATATAATCCCATACATTCAAAATCTCTTTTTCCCATAGACCAAAACCCAAAATCATTTACACTTACCATCTCTTAAAAACCTTTTGACAGGACAAAATATGATGAAGTGGGATCCCATTTTACCCACCACACTTCCCATTTTCATTTCATTTTCCAGTTGAAAATTATTGACCTACTCTTTTCCATCTTTTTCGCTTTACCCTTTCACACCTTCTGAAGTTACCATTGCTTTGTCATTCCACGATCGTTTCATTTACTGCATCGCATCGCATTGGCATTTGCTCTTTTTGTACGCTAACATAGTTATTTTAATTGTGATGTGGTAAGTCGGAGTCCCACCCCAAATAGCTTTCACCCTCGCTTTACAGTACATCGCAATACTTTGATTTATCGTGATATCACGTAACTCACACACACACTTACGGCTTTCAAACCTTGTCCACGATTCATAAAACTCCATCTTATGCCGGTGGGTCCCTCTTCGCACATCGTAAAATTATAAAAGTTAAACACATCTTAGACTAAAGCTAAAAGGCAAGCAATCGGCGTTGTGGTCCGGCCACACCCTCTTCCATGCCACGCCGCTCATCCCCTCCCCCGCGTGTCACACTTCACAATAAGCTTTAAAACTTTATATCCTCCTCGCGCTTATAACTAAAGGTCGAGAGTTGCGATATGCGTCGCGGTCGGGTCTCACTTACCCTCCACGTCACCTACCTTCCCCGTCACTTACCCTTCGCATCACATTTCCGGAGCTGTATTCTTTATAAACTAAACTATAAAGGTTGCGAAAGTGCGTGGACGTACACCGAGTGAAATTTGGAAAGTAACGGTGTCCGGTATATCATTTTTTTCAGGCTATTTTGTTTTATAAAAAGGTTTTAACACGTAAAAGAAGAGATTTTCGGGTAATAAAACAAACAAAAAAGGTCAGCAGTCGGGCAGCCAAAAGTGTTTGGTACTGCGATTTCAACAATATGCATTTTCCCGCATAGCTCTCCAACTCGTCTCGCTCACATATAAGCGAATTGAGGTCAGCGTCCTAAACGCGTCACTACATCAGCAAATGAACAACAATGCAACACAGGAAAAAGGGTCGATTTGTTTTTGTGTTTCGCAGAGAGGACATTTATTCTTTTGATGATGGATAGTGCCATTCTAGTGTAGCCCTAACTAGTTTTTATGTAACTATCCACTCCTTCAGCTAGTATTTTTAATAAATATAAACCGTGCCCTATTAGGAGAATTAACTTCAAATGGATAGGTGTCTTTTATAGATATGTTAGTTATGATTAGCTCGTCAGTTTGAAGGTTTCGATGATCCAAAATCCTATGTAATGTAAAGAAAGTCTATTTATGGAGAGAAAATCAAAATATCAAAAGGGGTTGGAGAATATTGTACCAAAGCTCGCTACTTCCGTAATAGTTTTTTAGTTTCAATAATATATAGTGATATTTTGCTTCTTTACATGAGACCCGAAGGAGGTGTTTTTAATGTGTTATATGTTCTATATCTTTCCATGTTTAATACCTCGCAGTTAGTTTGATGTTCATAATTACTCAGAACTCATGGTAACATGCTCGACTTCCTTTAGAGGTTAAAACTCGTTGTTTTCTTCCGTGTTGTGTGTGTACTATCATTTCATTGAAGCCTCCATTGCCTCGCTTTCCACTGCAGAAGAAATACTTTCTCATTGAGTTTATCGATATTTGACTTATTAGCCCAAACGTAGCAAGTCCTTACATGTCAGCTACGCAATCTATCAAATCAAGTTGAGTTTATAGAGCTAGTCATCTAACTTTCGTGAAAATCATAAATTACCTTGAGAGAGCCCTCTCAAAGCCGAAAGAGGACTAATATTCGGCTCAAAATTGGTTTGAGAAGAGTTACATTAAGTTGATTGATGAAGCGAGCCTATCAGAATCAATTTGGTGATAACATTTTGGTGCGCTGCTCGGCAGCTACGAAGACCTATTTCCCGAAGTTTTTGCGCAAAACAAATGAAAGAGTTGAGGTGTGGAGATAGCAGGAGCTCGGGACTTTTTGAGAGTCGCGGAAACTACCTTGGTGACTCCACTACAAAATTTTCATGCTTAAAGGTGGCCTCGAGAAAATATATACAAGGAGATCTAGATCCTAACCCACCTGCCATTGTGGATAATCTAGAGAGGATCTCGGAGGCATTGAAAGCTGACTCTTCAAAATCGGGTATTCCATCACACTCAAGAGCTTTGTCCTTCCGAAAGTTGTTCGAAGTCCACGAAGATAGGCTGATTTGATGATAAAATTCAAGAAATTTTATTTAGGTATAAAGAGTGAAAATGAATTGACTAAAGATAATTCTAGACCTGCAAAGACTAGGTATTGATACCTCATCCCTAGTATCCAAAAAAGAAAAAGAATAATTGCGGGAAATAGTGACAACAAAACTCTTGATAGAGAGAGTCTTTTGGAAAAGTTAAAAGAGTTTAAATCCATTTGAATTCTTGTTGAAAATAAAATCCCGTATACCTCGGTGAGTGGAGCTCATTTTGTGTCTGGACTACAAATACCAACTACACCTATTTCCCAAGCAGCTCATCTCCCCTATTGTTTTTCCCAAGAGAAATACCACAGATCCTTTTGTCATTATGGCTTCAAAGTTGTTCCACCTCCACCTTCTCCTGTTGGACTTGTAAGATATGCTCCACTTTGTCCTCCCAAATTTTCTTCTATGCTCCTGCCCGAGCAAATACTCGGCTATAATTAACCTATGGGAGTGATATGAGGAAATAACAAACCGAGGGAACATGTAGATCAATTCAATGATTTCATTGACAGGAGTAGGTAGACCATGAAGATGTTAAAATGAGATTATTTTCTCAAAGTTTCAGCGCGGTGAGGGTGAGAAAATGGTTTAAAAGCCCTCGCTCCAACAAGCTTCACGAAATTAGAACTTGGGTTTCCGAAGATAGGTTTTTGAGAAAATGGGGACATGGACAAATCTAGTGTAGGCCTTGAGCGGAATACACGAGTTTAGCCCTAGATTAACTCTATCCAAGAATTCTCTAAGAGGTTCAACAAAGTATATGACTCTATGCACTACATCATCTTACACCTCCTCGAGGAGTCTAGCTCAATTACGCTATGCAGAGTAGGCATTTGATTATGATTTCTCCATTATGCTTAGGGAAAGATAACCGCTTTCTCTAGCAGAAAATGCGATGAATGATGTGTGAAGGTAGAAGTGAATACGATAGCGAGCCAAGAAGTCTAAGATTGGTAAAACAAAACTAAAAGAATAAGATAAACCCTCCTCGTAGATGATAAGTTTGAGTGCTATGTTGAAGACCATGGAGAAACTCATGGATAGACTCTCCCTTTGGAACCACTTCTTTACCTCCTGCTAGAACATGATCGACAAAATGAGAAATCCACGAGCTTTAGGAGGCCTCCGAATCTGAAAATACAAGGAGATCAGCGTGACCCACCAGTGAGGCTTCAGCGAGAAATTTGATTAGCTGAAAGAGAGAAAGCGAGTACAAATGAGATTCAAGAAAGATACCATCCAATGCCGTAGATAAAAACATGTTCGGGATGCTTTTCTGACCAAAAGAGGAGCATGATGGAGTCCGGTCATGATTTTGTATAAGGATGAGAGACAATCCGATTATATTAAGGGATTTATCAACATGCTATATCTTTATATGCATAAAAGCAATACAAATCTTAGAAACAGAAATGTTCCCATCACTACAAATAGCCGGCCTAAAAAGGGATGCCCCTAAAGTAGTTGGAGTCCAAAATGTACCCACCCACTTCCACCTCCTGCTAAAGAAAATGAAAAGGTCACTTCTATTTTTCGGTTTAGAAAATGAAATCTCCAAACTTAATATTCTTGTCCCATTTGGAGAAATTTTTAAGGTGAATGAGTATAAGAAGAAAAATTGTGAAGATGTTGAATTCTCAACCTAGAGCTTCGAGATATCCTTAATATAGAAGAAGACCATCCTACCATCTACCTAAAAACAAAAGGTTGGAAGAGTCAGAGCGAGAATGAAGAAGTACCTCCCTTCTATGTCAGCCTAGTATCCATGATATGACCTTACATAATGCCATCTTGGATTCGGGCCTTCTCATAACCTTATGCCTAAGGTGATGATGGAGGCTTTAGCGATGGGTTTGAAATCACTAGGCCATACAAGGATCTATTTTATTTTGACTCTTAAGAGTTCAAATGAATAGGGCAGTCAAAGATGTTGTTGTTGGATTGACACAAGTGCCTACCAAGACGGTGGTAATGGACATTGTGTTGGCATGTATATTCCCCCCAAGTTTGGCATGCTCTTATCAAAATCTTGGCGAGAAAAAATCAAAGGCCTGTACGGATGGACTTGACATATGCTACCATCCACTGTTTTGAGTGACGAAGGTTGTCTTGGGAGATTAGGATGGCCTAAATAGCATTAAGAAGCAAGGGTAAACCTCAAAATTTTCCCATTTATCTTTGTTTAAATTGAAATTAGGATCAACAATTCTTTTAAATGAGCTAACTGATGAAGCAGAAAGTGAAGGCAAAACAGAAAATCAGCAAGTTGGAAATCAGGAAACTGTAGAAGAGAAAGCAGAGCGCTGGTGGCTTCTACACTTTGATGGATCTGCTGGAAAAGAAGGGGCTGGAGCAGGCATATGGATCACTACTCCTGAGGATGAAAGTAAGTTTTATTCCTTTAAACTTAACTTTGACTGTACAAATAATATGGCTAAATATGAATCATTGTTTTTGGGTTTGGAAATTTTGAAAAGATTGGGTGCAAAGAAGATATCAATGTGTGGAGATTCTGAGTTGGTGATCAAACAAGTTGAAGGTGTATACCAACCTAAGGATGTAAGGATGAGAGCTTACGGAAATCTGATTATGGAAATGCTTGAGAATTTTGAAGAATATGCATTTATTGTGAAAACTAGAGATCAAAACTCAGTCGCTGATTCTCTAGCTGTTTCTGCAAGTTTGTTTATCATCCCTACACATTCTATTGAGAAGAATGAAACTGAAGTCCGACATAGGCCTGCTATCCCAGATAATATCATCCATTGGCAAGTGTTTGAATATGACCAGCAAGTCAGAAATTTCAGAGTTAAAGGAGGAATTTGAAAACACACAAGTGGATCAGCAAAATATGTTTGTTGAAACTAAGTTAATTCTGAAGTTTTGCAGCTAAAAAATAATTGTATACCCAAGGGTCTTATTCCACTTGAGAAACTTTTTTGATCAAAATGATGTTTTTAAATCTCCTAGGATGTAGGCTGATGATGAGGAGGTAGAAACTTGTAATCTTGGTACAACAACAACACCTAAAATGATAAAGCTTTCCAAGTTTCTTTCTATGGAGGTGAGGCAGAAATATATTGAGATGATGAAGAAGTTCATTGATGTTTTTGAATGGAGTTATGCTGATCTGAAAAGTATGATTCTAGTATTATACAACATACTATTCCTATCAAAGAGAATGAGAAACCTTTCAAGCAGAAATTGAGAAGGATTAACCCATTGCTCATGTATTTGATTGAGAGAGAGACAAAGAAACTTTTTGATGCAAAGGTAATTGTTCTTATAAGATTTTCAAAGTGACTTGCTAATCTGGTTCCAGTCAGAAAGAAGAGTGGCGAGATCAGAATTTGCATTGATTTTAGAAATATGAACAAGGCTTCCTTGAAGGATAACTACCCTCTTCCTAAGATGGATTTGATTTTGCAGAATATTGTTGGCTCTCAAAGGATGTCCATGCTAGATGGATTTTCAGATTATAACCAGATATTGGTACACTCGGAAAATCAAGAGAAGACTGTTTTTACCACACCATGGGGAACATTCATGTACGCCAAGATGCCTTTTGGTTTGATGAATGTAGGAGCGACCTTTCAAAGAGCAATGGATATTGCCTTTGCTGAGGAGAAAGACAAATCAGTTGTGGTCTACGTGCATGACATAATTGTATTTTCAAGAAGGGAGGAAGATCATTTGAAGCATTTGGAAAAAATTCTGCAAAAAAGTAGAAGATTTGGTATCTTTCTTAACCCCACTAAAAGTATTTTTACTCTAACTTCTGGAAAGTTGTTTGTACATATTATATCGAAGGATGGGATAAATATTGATCCAAATAGAGTCAATGCTATTCAGAAGATAGGCCTTCCAAGGAACAAGAAAGAAATTCAGCCTTTTCTTGGGAAAGTAAACTTTGTTAGAAGGTTCATCCTGAACTTTGCTGAAATTGTCAAGGACATTACCAAGATGTTGAAGAAAGGAGCTGATATTAAGTGGACTGTTGAAGCCAAGCAATCATTTGAAGAGATAAAGAAAGCCCTCTCTCAAGCTCTTGTGCTTATTTGTCCAAAATTTTCAAGAGAATTTCTGTTTTTCACATTTGCATCTAAAAATACCATAGCTGGAGTTTTACTGCAAAAAGGACAGCAAGGTACAGAGCAACCAATTTCATTCTTTAGCAGAACTCTTGCCAACTCAGAGTTAAGTATAATATTTTGAAAAAACAGGCATATGCTTTGATCAAAGAAATTAAAAAATTCAGAATTTATATTTTGCACTCTCATGTCATTGCATTTGTACCTAACACTGTGGTTAAAGACATTTTGACACAAGCTGATCCTAATGGCAAGAGAGGGAAATGGATAGCTACTTTGCTGGAGTATGACATAGAAATCAAGCCTATAAAGTTGGTGAAATGACAGGGGTTAGCAAAGTTGATGGCACAATCCAATTTTGAATGTCTTGACATGAATCTTATTGCAGAAATTTCAGAGCTTTCGGAGGAAGATGAAGAGTTGATACCCATTGAAGAGAAGTTCATTTTATCTGAATGGTACAGAAATATTATCTTTGTCTTGCATCATCACAGAGCTCCTGCAGAGTTGACTAAATCAAAACAAAGTCAAATCAAAAGCAAGGTTTGTGAAGCTGAAATCATTATGATACTGCATTGTAGATAAGAATTTGTATTGGAAAGACACTGGTGGAATCCTTTTAAATTGTTTGTTGGAAGAGGAAGTTGAAAGGGTCATTGAAGAATTTAACAAGGGAGATTGTGGAGGACACCACTATTGGAAGGCTACAACAAACAAAATTCTCAAAGCAGGTTACTATTGGCCCACCTTGTTCAAGGATGCCTTCAAGAAGATCGTTGATTGCCATGAATGTCAGATTTTTGATGGTAAGAAAAAACTGATGCCTTTACCTTTGATGCCAATATATCTTGAGGCACCTTTCGAACAATGGGGGTTGGATTTTGTGGTGAAATACACCCATCATCTTCAGGGAAGAATCACTGGATCCTGACAGCCACAAATTATTTCACTAAATGGATTGAAGAAATCCCAACAAGGCAGGCAAATGATTCAGTCATCATTCAGTTCTTGGAGAACAATATTTTTTGCAGGTTTGGTTGTCCTATGAATATTATTACGGACAATGCACAAGCTTTTAAATCCAAAAAATTAATTAGCTTTTGTCATCAGTATCATATAACACTTGGACATTCAACAACCTATTACCCACCAGGGTAATGGTCTTGCAGAATCCTCTAACAAAAGCATTGTGAGAATTATCAAAAAGGTATTGTAAGAAAACAAGAGATCATGGCATCTGAAATTGAAATATGCTCTTTGCACTGATAGAGTCTGTACGAAGCGATCCATTGATACACCACCTTATGAATTAGTGTATGGAGCTGAAGCAATTTTTCCCACCTCCTTGGGAGTTCCTGTAATGAAACTACTGCAAGGAATTGAGGAGGAGCCCAATGCCATTCAGAGGAGGATAAACCAACTCATAGCATTGCAAGAAAAAAGAGAGGAAGTATACAACAACCATCAACAATCACAGAACAGAGAAAAAAACATTTGATAGAAAGGTCAAAGAATAGAATTTTCAGATTGAAGATGTAGTTTTAAAGTGGGAAGCCAAAATTGAGTAAAAGGGGAAGCATGGAAAGTTTGAAAACATCTGAAAGGGACCATTTATAGTAGTTGCATGTCATGGCAACAATACTTATCTACTTCAAGAGATGGATGGACAACTTTATGCATTGGTCCTGTCAATGGCAGGTTTCTAAAGCACTACTCTTAAAATTTTACTGAATTTTCACTCCATTGTATATATTCCGTTTTATTATGCTTTTCTGCAAATAAATACAGGCTGGTCATCAAGCTCGAGCCTGAGGTGAAGGCCGTAAGAGTTTGAAGAAAGCCTGCTGAATTTTAAAAATTGTATTTTCAAGAAGGATGGCACTGGAACTACATGTTCTTTGTTGTACCACAGGGGCACACCATCCCCAGTGGAGCCTAGTGGAGCCACTGTTATCACTGTTTGTTGTTTTGCCCTTTTTGGACTCCTTCCCCATTCATATAATCCCATACATTCAAAATCACTTTTCCCGTAGACCAAAACCCAAAATCATTTACATTACCATCCCTAAAAACTTTTCAAAGGACAAAATATGATGAAGTGGGACCCATTTTACCCACCATGCTTCCCTTTTCATTTCATTTTTCATTGACAATAATTAAACTTACCCTTTTTCCGCCTTTCCACTTTACCCTTCAACCTTTACCATTTCATTGCTTTTCATTTCCCGATCGTGATTAAAGTGGGGCCCTCGTCGCATTTCGCAGATCTTATATGTTTCACATCAGGAACTAAACTGTAAACAATGCGATGGCCGATTTGCAATATCACATCACATATACTTTAACTTACCTTGTGAGCGCCCGCAGTCTATTTATTTTAATTTGCGATGCGATAAGGCGGCCCCACCTCAGCAGTTCTGCCCCTGCTTCACAGCCATTGCAATACTTTGATATATCGTCATATCATCTAAACTCCATAACACTTACCGCCTTTAATCTTCCGCCAATTCATAAAACTCCACCATATGCCAGTGGGTCCCTCTTTCCCACACATCGCAAATTATAAAAATTAACCCCCGCAACTTATAACTAAACGCTAAAAGCTGCGATCTACGCTGTAGTCTGGTCCCACTTCTTCCATGCCACATCACTCATCCCTTCCCCCGCGCATCGCACTTCGCAATGTTTAAAATTTATATCCTCCGCACTTATAACTAAAGGCTAAGAGTTGCAATATGCGCTGCGGTATGGTCCCACTTACCTTCCACACCGCCTACTCTCCACGTCACCTCCCCATCGCATCGCATCGCGAATTGAATTCCTCATAACTTAAACTTTGAAGGTTGCGAAGTACACGGATGCGATGCCACTTCAGAAATAAAGTTCAAAAGTTTTCAAGTCCGGGATATCGGGTTTTCACGCTATTTTGTTTATAAAAAGGTTTTAACACAACAAGAGGATTTTGGGTAATAAAACAACAGAAAGGTTGAGTCGGGAAGCCAAAAGCGTTCAACACTCCGTTCAACAACAGATCTGCCTGCGCAACTCTTAACTCGTTTGTCAACATATAAGCGAATTGAGGTCCACGTCCTAAACTACCCCACTACATCAACACATTAGCAACAACGTAGCACAGGAAAAAAGGTTCGACTGTTTTGTGTTTCAGAGAGAGCATTTATTATTTTGATGATGGATAGTGCCATTCGAGCAGCCTAACTACTTTTGATGTAATTATGCACTCCTTCAGTTAGTAGTTGTAATAAATATAACCAGTGTCCTATTAGGAGATTAACTCTTAATGGATAGGTGTTTTTTTATAGACGTGTCAGTTATAATTAGCTATCAGTTTGAAGGTTCGATAATCCAGAATCCTATGTAATGTAAAGAAAGTGTATTTATAGACAGAAAATCAAATATCAAAGGGTTGGAGAAAATTTTCCCAAACTGCTACTCTCTAATAGTTTTTTCAGTTTCAGTAATATACAATGATATTTGCTTCTTTACCTGAGATTCGAAGGAGGTGTTCAATGTGTTATATGTTCTATATCTTTCATGTTTAATACCTACAGTTAGTTTGATGTCTAATTACTCAGAATTCATGGTAACATGCTCTGACTTCCTTTAGAGGTTAAACTGTTGTTTTCTTCCTGTGTTGTTTGTGTACTATCATTTCATTGAAGCCTCCATTGCCCCAGTTTCCATAAGAAGAAATACTTTCATTGAGTTTACTGATATTGACCCCATAGCCCAATGGTAGCAAGAACTTACATTTTCAACCTGCAATCAATCAAATCAAGTTATAGTTATAGAGTTAGCCATCTAAATTTCCATTGAAAATCATAAATTACCTTGAGAGAGCCCTCTCAAACTGAAGAGGCTAATCTTCAGTCAAAAGTGGTTTGAAAGAGTTACATTAAGTTGATTGATGAGCCGCCTATCAGAATCAATTTGGTGATAATAGGGCAAAAGAAGGGGGAGAATGTCCCCATTGGTGATGCCCCTCCTATTCCAGTTTCATCAGGGTATGCAGGTGCTGCGTTTGTTGGAAGTGGGGCTTGAACAACAACTTCAAATGTTGCGGGAAGAATAAATTTAGAAAGACAGTAGGCTCAAGAAAGTAAATATCCCTTGTGGAAGTATGTCACGAGATATCAAAGGACAAACAACAAGTTAAAGGGAGGAGGCAATGCTTCTTGGAAATGCAACATTTGCAACACCCAATTCAAGAGCACGTATTTTCGTGTGAAAGCACAATTGTTGGGTTTACTAAGTTGTGGAATTTGAGCATGTGCAAATGTGTTTGTAGCTAAGAGGAAGGAAATAGAAAATGAGGCCAATGTTGGTGTGGCAATGGTGGTTGCATCATCTAAAAAAAAAGAATGAGGATCCCCTTCCACTCTTGAGAAAAAACAGTTGCAAATTTTGATTTGAGAGTTTTGGTAGAGGTGTAGGTCAAGCAACAAAAAGAAAGGCAATGGCACTTGGCCAAATGGACAAGATATTTCAGAAAGAGAGATGAGAAGAGCTTGATATCACCATTTCCATCTTTTTCTATTTGAACTTCATCTCATTTAATGTTGCATGATCACCTTTATTTATTGAGATGTGTTGAGCTCCAACTTAAAGCACTCCATCAGGGTATGTGCCTCTTGGGTTAGAGAAGCTTAGAACAACATTGTTGACTAAGGCAAATAGAGGTGGATAAAATGCTTCAGCCTATTAAATCAGCATGGCCAACATCTGGGGTTAGTATTGTCTCTAATGGATGGATAGATCCAGCACACCACCCACTCATCAACTTCATGGTGTCTTATTTGAATGGACCAATTTTCTTGAAATCAGTGGATGCACTTGGAAAATGCAAGGATGCACAATATACGGGTGAGTTGTTCGTTAAAGTTATTGAAGATGTAGTTGTTGATTCTTGTGTGCAAATCATACAGATAGTGCACATGTTTGCAAGGTTACTGACATTGTTGTGAAAGCTAAATATCTACAAGTATTTTGGACAACTAACATTGTCCATTCCTTGAATTTAACTCTTAAAACTATTGCTTCTGATATGTCTTGAATTGGAAGTGTTATTGAGGATGCACGACATATCCGCAACTTTGTACAAAATCATACTAATGCCCTCACAATCTACAAGGAGTACACCCATATATCATTGTTGAAGATTGCAGATACATGGTTTGCCTCTGCATTCATTTTGTTGAAGAGGTTGAGGGAGGTCAAGACTGCTCTTGGGGTCATGGTTATTTCAGAGTTTTAGTCGTTTTGGAAAAAGACAGATCAAGTAGCCTAAAAAAGAGTCAAGGACACAATGTTAGATGATGCTTGGTGGGAGAGTGTAGATCTCACTATTAAGATCATGGACCCTATCATTGCTTTGCTACGATTTGCAAATACATGCCAACCCATCCTAGGAGAAGTTTATGAGGGATGAGATTCATGATTTAGTCCATGAGGACCATTATTTTACAGAGTGAGTGCACTAAGGATGAGATATCATCGTAGACTTTCTTCACCACCATACATGATATTCTTGTCAGTAGGTGGGACAAGAATTTCACACCATTGCATTGGTTGTCTCACTCATTGAATCCAAGATACTACAACCATGAGTGGCTGAATGGTGGACCTTCCCACAGATTCCCTCCTCACATGGATGGTGAAATTTCACAGGGGAGGAAGGATGCATTGAGGAAGATATTTCAAGATAGAGCATCCCTTGATGAGTTGGAGGATTCCATTGCAGATTTTTCCACTGGCACTAGGTGATTTGTAGGTATGATGTGATTAGAGACAGGGGGGCTAAGAAACCCTATTTTTGGTGGGTAACCCATGGGGCAACATGCCCTCCTCTAAAATAGTTAGCCATGAGGATCCTCTGTTAGGTTACTTCATCCTCTTGTCGCAGGAGGAATTAGAGTACATATGGGGATTTATAGTGTGAAGAAGCACAGGTTTAGAGCAGTCTAGGGGAGAGACAATGGTGTATGTGCACATTAACCTTTGTCTTATTTACAGGCAAAGGAAGGAGTGGTTGAAGGGAAAGACAAAGATGTGGGATGCGTTTTTTGATGATATGGATTTGGATAGCGGGGTTGAGTTGACATTGGCCAACTTGGATCTTAATGAGTCAGTGTTAGAGTTTGTAACTTTTGATGATGGTGATACTCTTGAGGGGTCATCCTCCACACTAGGAGATGTAGAGATTACATTGGATATAGAGGAGGAGGATGCGAAGGAGAGCAGTGGTGACCATGACAATGATGTTGATTGATGAGCTACCTACTACCTTGTAGTTGTTGTAGAGCCCCAAAACTGAGACTTTTATCCTAAATTTTTCTTACTTATATATTGAAGCATAAATCCAAATAAATTGAGATCGGCAGTAAAATTAAACTTACATAAATAACAAATTTATGCACAGAAGAATACCTAGAACAAATTTGGTGATTTGTTGGGTTGTGGCTATTCCCATGGATGCAGCGGACGTATTACCAAAACAATCATTTCCTCCCAGCCAATCTAGGATTTTTCAAAGCAATCCTAGATCTAGAAAATATCTCTTCTGCCCCCGTGCCCAGAATTCCGAAAACAGTGAAGACTCGCTTCAGAACAAATTCACACCACTCACTATGTCCTCAGACAATAGTGTAGAAATCAGTGAAGGAAGACCTCCCCTCCTCCTTCATATTCCTCCCCTTTTATAACTTGCATTCACCTCCTTCATTTATGTAGATATTATAGTCATTTATGTACATATTTACTAAGTCATTTATGGAGATATTATAGAGTCATTTATGTAGATATTATTTAAGTCATTTATGTAGATATTTATAGTCATTTATGTAGATATTATTTTGATTAATTATTTTAAGATTAATTTTATTATATTTTGTTTTTAAATTAATTAAATTAACTTTATAATTTTAATCAAATTATATTATTATTTTATTTGTTCACTCAAATATAATTTGTACTTAATCATATTTTTATTTTTTTTCTTGATCAATGCTCTACCATGCATACGTATATAAGAGCAGTGATGCTGGAGCATTAAGGCAGAGTCAGCAATGTGACAAGCTGGTCACATGTTGTTGCTTGAGAAGAGGACTAGCAATCCTAATAATTTGAAAACTTCACTTTTAAAGTATTTTGTTTAAAGTTAATTTAAGTTAACACAACCATTGTAATATGTAGGTTAAAAGAATAGTTAAACTAGGATTAGTTAATAATTTAGTTGAATAAACTTTTCTAAAACCAAATGACAGTTTCTCAGCCATATGGGGTTTTTGGGAACGACATAAAACCGAACCAAACCCACCATTGTGGGGTTCTGCCTTCCATAGAGAGAAAGAGAGAATGATAGGGAAATAGGTGTGAGAGAACAAAGAGTAGGAACGAATGTAAAAACTAGCCATCCCAGGGCTCGGTTCTGTGTATTTTTCTTTATAAATAAATTCCGAGTGTTTTGGATTGTGATTGGGCTCTCTATATCAACCCGTTGGATTTATTTCCCTATCGAATCAAATATTGCATTTATGTGTTATTGTATATGCGTATTGTATTTATGTTAATGCACAGACAGATTGAGTGTGAGGATGCAGTTCCTGAGAAAATTTCATAGATAGAGTTATGGCAGAGACCGAGGGATAAGAAATGAAGAACAAGCTCAAGAGGGAATCCGCGCGTTTGCAGACCGCACAAAGCTCAAGGGTGGTAGCGTTGAAGAATTCCGAACAAAGTTGGAAGGATAGCGAAGGAGTAGCGTGGAGGAATCCGTAATGTAGAGCGGCGATAGCTGAAAGAGGAGAAATCGGCCAAAGACAAAATTACTTAGAAGAATTCCGAGAGAGTAATCGACGACGAGGATTGAATCACAGCATCAAAGGTTTAAGGATTGACGGCGGAGATTAGAGCGGGAAAAAGAGGTGAATAAGAACCAAGAAGTTTGAGCAGACGAAAGCGATTAAATTGCATATCCAAAGACAAGAGATGAACGGTTAAGGAAGAGCGGAATAAACATGTGTCGGCAGGGCAAACTTCCACATCGACGATTGAAATACTTATGAGTTAATGATTTTCGCAAGCTATGAATTTTCACTCGTGATGTGAAGTGGCACGGAGGAGAAGTTGCATGGGTTTTTGGATCATGAAGCACATCAACAAGAGGAGGAGGAAGGATACGATGTGACAAGGAACAACCACATGTCAGCTTTGCGCAATAGCGCACTTCGCTAATTTTGAGGTTTAGCACCTTTGCTAAAGAGTTAATTTTGTGGGGAAAGTGGTTGTGCTATATTTGCGCTTGACGAAGATTACTATGGGACCCTCGAAGAAAGAAATCCACGTGTTTACGTTTGTATTGGGTTTTGGGTGTAATCGACATAAATAAATCTGCTGGGGTTATTTAAGGAAGCATTTTTTGATCATGTACGTATGTATTTTATTTAACTGTAAAGTTTAATTCTGTTGTGTATAAGAAGTTGTGTGGGTCCTAACCTAGAGGTCCATGATTATATGTTAATTTGCATCTACGGCTGCATCAATTGGTATCTGAACAACAAGATGTGAGAGGCAGTGTGAAGGAATTTGAACTAAGAAAAGTTGAGAAAGATTGCTCTCTGATTCTAATTGAGTGAACCTTAAGAGGTAAGGATTTGGACTAAAGGATTATGAAAAAGCATGAGAGCTATAACAACATGGATGAAGAAGTAGTTCATAAAACAAGGCAATAATGTTTTGTTTCAGTTTTATTCTGGATTATGGAACTAACAAGTAAATTCTCACACTCAGAAGAGGAGCATAAGATTTTAATAGAGCTAGCAGCAGGAGTGAAGACATCTTAGTAATAATATTACAACCTTTAAGGGTAGTGATGAAGGAAGCTAGAAATGGTTTTCTAGGAGGAAGAAGAAGTGTGGTCAGAACCTAGTATTTCAGCTGAGGTTGAAATATAAGAGAATAACAGTGTTCTCAAGTGCAGATGATTTGTGAGGGTAAGCCTAGAAAGAGAATAAAGGAGTTATCAAGGAGGGTTCTATACTGAGGACCCATACATGCCAAAAGACCAAGCACAGAGGAATTTTGGTGAGGTAAGTTGTAGTAGAAGGAACTGTTACTATAGAGGCTAGTGCAACTCATAGAGGATGAAAGAACTCAAAAAGATGACTATTGAAAGTCATAGGATAGGATTAAGAGGAAACCACAAAGTGAATAAGGAATATTCCATGGAAAATGGCATGTGGAAGCAAATGACTGATGAAGAATATGAGAGAGAAATAGCTGAGATAAGAACTCATCTTGATGTATTGATGGAGTTGCTACATAGGAGTGTTGAAGACCAGAGGTGTGGATGGATTATGAGGAATAAATTGGACTGGGATGGGTTGCAGATGAAGAGGGAGCATAGCTTGAATGCTCAAGAAGAAGAAGCATTACTCAGAGTAGCAGAGTATGAAGGGAAAGTTCTTACATATGAACTGGAACATAGGTTATTTTTTTGAAGAAAATTATAGCAATACTAACAGGAGGCCTATTGAAGAAATTACAGGTATGAAGGATGAAGGACAAACATTAGGAATTATCATGAAATATGGAGGGAAGCATGAATATGCAATGATCATAACATGTGATGATGAAATGGAGTTCCCAGAGGATATGTCTGAATGCTCAAAAGAGATAGAGGAGTTATTTGAGCATGTGGTTATAGACATTGAAGAGAATGAAGAAAATAAAAGAGGTTCTTTGTAGCTCACAAAGTGGATAAGGTTCATTCCACATAGGAAAGAGGAAGAGATGATCACTTATGGTTATCTAAAAGGCTCAAGGAGGAGTCACAATCAAGAGAGAGGAGTTAGCAGAGATGCCAGTAAAAGACTAAGCATGTAAAAGCTTGGTGTTGTATCTATATATAGGTTGATGGAGTCAGCTTTTAGATATGGATTGTTTGTATTCCATGATGAATAGAGAGGATTTCATGAAGGAAAGAAGACTATGGCTACTAATAGTCATAGTAAAGGTTCAAAGGGAGATTATGAAAAATCTAGTAAGAATAAACTTTATAGAGAATTAACTGAGATAAAAGTGCATCTAGAAGTGTTGAGAGAATTCATACAAGGGAATATGGAACACCAAAGGCATGATTGGGTTATTCAGAAGAAAAGATTCAAGTGGAGTTAGTTACAGAGCAGGCTAAGATCTAATAGAAGAATTCTGCTAGACGAAGAACTGAGAGGAGTTGAGTTACAACATAGGATTTGTGTTGAGGAGGAGGTTTACTTATGTGAACCTGAACAAGTGCCTATTCTTGGTGATAGTAGTAATAATGATGAAGGTATGTGACTAACTGATGGTTTCATGGATCCTTGGAAGGATGGGAACCAGCAAAAAGAGATGATGTTTGAGAGAACAAGAGAGGCTATAGATCCTTATGGTTTTGAAACAAATGATTATTGTATGTTTACATGTGAAATAGGTAAAGAAAGAAAATTTTTTGATGTTGTCATAAAGGATGAAGGGAGAGGACAAAATCTGAATTTTGTTCAAGAAGAAAATGAGACAACTGAGCCTCATGTACATGCACATGCAAAAATAAGTGAAATCAATGATTTCCAGCCTATTGTGAAATCTAAAAACAAGGAGGACTTGGCTTATGATGATGGCCAAGAGAAAAAGGAAGCAAAATATGATATCAAGAATTCATATGTTATGCTTGACAAAGCTGAAAATAAGACTAGTGTAGACTTTTTAAGTCCTGAAAGAGACTTAGAACAACAAGAGACGGATTTGGGGATTGAGTCATAAAATAAGACCACTGGGTCTTGTGAGTTTAATGTTGACAATATGAATTTGTTTGTAGGTTGTGTAGAAGACAATCCATCTCTTGGAATTGTCTCAAGTAAAGTTGAAGTTTATCTAGCGAAGCATAATGAAGAAGAAAGTTTTCAAGCAAGGTATGATGAAGAGTGTCTTTCTGATGAAGACCAAAATGAGTTGTTGTAGTAGAAGGAATTTATAAATGCCTTATTTAATGAAAGCAGTAACTTTAATGGAGATGAGGAAGTAATGCCTCATGATATGAAGTTTGTTCTTGATGAGGACAAAGAGGAATTGGCTTGCTTAAATAACCAAAGGAAGATTGTTGGATGGACATTTAGGACTATCATAAAAATAGAGAATCATAATTTTATTCTGGTTAAATATGAAAGTGAGGCAATTATGTCTCAGGCTAAAGAAAAGTTATTCCTATAAGTGGAAAGGACTGAATTGACTATTAGGACTAGTCAAGAAGCAGAAGGACATCAATGCAGTGTTGTCAAGGAAGAGGAAAAGAGTTACGTTGAAACTATAATACAACATACTAAAGAGGTACTTGAAGGAAATCAAGTAATTAGTGAATGGAGGAGTCTCTTGCTGAAAGCATTTGAGTAAGAAAAAGAGATTTTCGACAAAAAGATGGAACCATTTCAAACTGTATTTGAAACAGAGATAGATACTAGTTTCCAAAACTTAACTATGTTAACTAGATATAGGAAATAGTGAATAAATATATTACTACAATTAGAGAATTATAAGGCAATTTACCTTTTGACAGTAAATTTGCAAAGAAGGAAAATAAGAGGGATGTTGCAGAGGGAGATATCTTCAAAGATATTCAGGAAGTTTGGGTGGCAACAACGTTCGGAGTAATATCTGAAACAATATTTGGGATAGACTATAGTAGAATGTGTTGGAAGAGGACTAGAAATAAGATTATATTATAGAAGAATATTTCATTGTGAGAAACCATAGATGAAATATGGGAGTTTATGAAAATACCTAAGAAGAGTTGTAGAAAAATGAAGAAAGAAGTCCACTATGGAATTGTTTGGAAAGTGAATAACAGTGAAGATAGAGGTAGTGTAAAAATACAGTACAAAGTATGGAACCCTAGAATATTACAACTAAAGAATATTGAAGACAATGCAATTTATGGACAGCAGAAAAAGAGAATTTGGGATCCTGGAAGATCCAAACATTGAAGACACATGACCAGGATGTCATAATTTATTTTACCTCAGGAGCTTCATGCATGAGCATTAAGGAAGAATCAACAATGTGATAAGATGTTTACATGTTGTGGCTTGGGAAGAGGACTAGAAGTCCTAATAATTTGAAGACTTTACCTTTAAAGTATTTTGTTTAAATTTAATTTAGGCTAATAGAACCATTGTAATCTGTAGGTTAAAAGAATAGTTAACTTAGGATTAGTTAAGAATTTAGTTGAATAAACTATTCTGAAATTGGATGACAATTTCACAACCATATGGGGATTTTTGGAAAGACATTAAACTGAACCAAATCCACCATTATGGGGTTTTTCCTTCCATGGAGAAAAAGAGAGAACGATAGGGAAATAGGTGTGAGATAGGGTTGAATAGAGAGTAGGAAAAAATGTAAAAACCAACCATCCTAGGGCTCGGTTCTGTGTATTTTTATTTACAAATAAATTCCAAGTGTTTTGGATTGTGATCAGGCTCTCTATTTTGACCCGTTGGTTTTATTTCCCTATCAAATCAAATATTTAATTTTTGTGTTCTTGTATATTTGTATTTATTTCTGATAATGCAAAGATAGATTGAGTGCGATAATGTAGTTCCTAAGAAACTTGTATAGACAGAGTTATGGCAGAGACTGAGGGATAAGAGATGAAGAGAAAGCTCGGTAGGGAAACTGCGCATGTGTAGACAGCACAAAGCTTAAGAGTGGTAGCGTTGAAGAATTTCGAAAAAAGTCAGAAGGATAGTGGTGGAGTAGCGTGGAGGAAACCGTAATGCAAAGCAGCATTGTTGAAAGAGGCGAAATTGAATAAATAATAGAGTACTTACCAAACACCTAAATAGGATTCAACAGCAAGGTTTGAAGCGCTGAGTAAAAGGTTTAGGGTTTGACAGTAGAGATTAGAGTGGACAAAAGAGGCGAAGAGGAACCAAGATGGTTGAGCAGATGGTTGTGATTAAATCGCAGATCCAAAGATAAGAGATGAATTGTTAAGGAAGAGCAGAACAAACATGTGTCGACAGGAAAATATTTTGCATCAGTGATTGAAATAATTAAGAGTTAAGTATTTTCGCAAGCTAAAGATTCTAACTTGTGATGTGAAGTGGCACAGAGAAGAAGTTGCACACGTCGTTGTATCATGCAGCAGATCAACGACGGACAATGGATCATGACTTTGCACTTCGAAAATTATAGTGGATACTGTTTAAGTGTTTTCAGAAAATGTTAAATGGGTTTCGATGTGATGCGAGGAGGGGGAAGGATGTGATGCAACAAGGAACAACCACCTGTCGACTTTACACAATAACGCACTTCGCCAATTTTGAGGTTTAGTGCATTTGGTAAAGAGTTAAGTTTTCGGGTGAGTGGTTGCATTGTATTTGCGACTAACAGAGAGTATTGTGGGGCCCTCTAGGAAATAAACCCACATTTTACATTTTTATTGGGTTTTGGGTTTAATCTGTGTAAAGTAATCTGCGGGGTTTATTTAAGGAAGCGTTGTTTGATTATGCGCGTATGTATGTTATTTAACTCCAAAATGTAATTCTACTATGTATAAGAAGTTATGTGGGTCCTAACACACAGGTCCATGATTATATGTTAATTTTTAGCTACGGCTACACCATGTTTTATAATTTAGTTGTATATTATGTTTATCCATGTTCATTTAAAACTTTATATTAAAAGTTATCTATCACCTTTAATAGAAATCTACACCTAATTATAAGATTCATGTTCAAATGCATAATGTAGCACCTGCATGTTGTAATTTACAATTTCAATCTAGATTCATTTTAAATAACAAGTGACAAAACAAAAAGCTAAACAAAACATAATATTATCATCTCCTAACATTATAACAACATATGATCACATGTAAAATGTACCAACTAAATGCAAATATACTTGAATCATTAATACATATTGATGAGCTTAAATATGTAAAACCATATTTGATTGTTTTAAATGACATGATCATGAAAAATGTGCATAAATATCACCTTTAATAGACATGTACACCGAATTATAACATTCACATGTTTAAATACATAATGTACCACGTGTTTTATAATTTGCAATTTTAATCTAGTTTCATTTTAAATAACAAGTGAAAAAACGATAAGTTAAATACAAAAATAATCTTATCATCTACTAACATTATAACAACGTGATCACATGAAAAATGTAACAAATAGATGCAAATATACTTGAATCATTGCTACATTTTCATGAAATCAAATATGTGAAATAATCTATGATTGTTTTAAATGACACGATCATTGAAAATGTACCTAAATATCATCTTTAATAGACATCTACACCTAATTATAATATTCACATGTTGAAATTCATAATGTACCACATGTGTTTCGTAATTTTCAATTTCAATCCAGATTCATTTTAAATAACAAGTGACAAAACAAGTTAACCAAAACATAATCTTATCATCTACTAACATTATAACAACATGATCACATGAAAATTGTACCAACTAAATGAAAATGTAATTGAATCATTTCTACATATTCATGAACTTAAGTATGTAAAACCATCTATGATTGTTTTCAATGACATGATCATGCAAAATGTATCTAAATATCACCTTTAATAGACATTTAAAACTAATTATAACATTCACATGTTCGAGTTCATAATGTATCGACTGTGTTTTGTAATTTGCAATTTCAATCTAGATTCATTTCAAATAACAAGTGACAAAACAACAAGTTAAATAAAGCATAATCTTATCATCTACTACCATTATAACAACATGATCACATGCAAAATGTACCAACTAAATGAAAATGTACTTGAATCATTTCTACATATTCATGAACTTAAATATGTAAAACCATCTATGATTGTTTTCAATGACACGATCATGTAAAATGTACCTAAATATCACCTTTAATATAAATTTACACCTAATTATAATATTCACATGTTCAAATGAATAATGTACCACATGCGTTTTTTAATTTCCAATTTCAATCTAGATTCATTTTAAATAAAAAGTCACAAACCAACAAGTTAAAAAAAAATAATCTTAACATCTACTAACATTACAACAACGTGATCACATGAAAAATGTAACAACTAAATGAAAATGCACTTGAATCATTGCTACATATTCAGGAACTTAAATATGTAAAATCATCTATGATTGTTTTTGTTTTAAATGTCATGATCATGAAAAATGTACCTAAATATCACCTTTAATAGACATCTACACCTACTTATAACATTCACATTTTCAAACGCATAATTTACCACATGGGTTTTGTAATTTTCAATTTCAATATAAATTCATTTTATATAACAAGTTACAAAACAACTAAATATACAAAAACATAAGAACTGAATCTACTAACATTATAATAACATTATAAGCATGATCAAGTAAAATGTTGTGCATCAAGTTATAGAAAAGTAAATATAACATGTACTATAAAAATACTATCAAATAAAATGTTGTGCATCAATTTAGAGAATTTGGTTGAGATATATTTTCAAGCAGCCTCATTTTTCTGTCATCTGAAGAATGGGGACCTGCACAATGTGTGTAACTACATATATATACACGTATAATAAATTTTTCTATCCATTAAAATTAAAATTTAATGTTTTAAAATTCAGTGACTATGCCAAGAAATTCACAAAACACAAAATGAAAATAAAATAAAATCATGCAATACCTCATGTAGTTCCCCCTCCATCGTCTTGTGTTGCCCCTGCATCAATGCATCCTCCTTGATAATCTATACAATATACATGTACAAGTATATATATTAAAATTTTAAAATTTTACAAATTAAAATGCATAAAATAATGCAATTTATTAAAAAAAAATGTTATTCAACTTCTTCAAATTGTTTGCATGTTCCTATCCCCATCATTGACTTCATCTCTAAAGTCCTTGCAGAATATAAATCATCTCCACAAACCTAAAATAAAAGAAATTGAAATCTGTAAAATAACTCAAGATATTTCTCATTTGTTAATGAAACTTGCACTTCCATTTATAACTTGAAACATAAGTGAAAATTTAAATACTTGTGACAATGGATTATTTGGCACATCTTTTAATAGGGAAGAAGAGGGTGTCGACATTACTAAAACATTGGACAGAAGTGGAATCTATTAACATTTAATTATATACATGTGTACATACAATTATTTCTTTTAAAAATATAAACCTCATTATAGGTTGATATAATAATAGAACAATAATTGTACATCAACATCCTGAACTCTTAAAAAACACTAACATTTCGAAAAATATCATCTCGATTCCCGATAAGTGAACCTTGGACTGTGATATTATCAAAAATTTTATTCAACATGCATGTAAAATGAAAATGGTGAACATATGATACGTTTATGTTAAAAATGAAAGACATGTATATTTATTTAAATTACAAGTTACATTGAAATATCCACCCTAACCATTAACACATACCGATCCCATGCCCCTTCCTCATGAAGAATCAATTCTTTGCGACCATTGCAACAATGATTTTCATATATTCTAAACTCCTCAATATTCATGTTGTATATATCCTCCTCTGTAATATATAAAAAATTAGCAAGTGCATTAGCACGTTCTCTTTGTCGGTTCAGACCAAGATCAATTCCACCAAGTCTAGTCTAAACGTTTTGTATAATGGCATCCCTTGATTATTGACTAATTTGAGAAGTGGCATCCATCTCTGACCACAAATTTTCCAGACAAGGAGGTAGGCTTACTAAAGGTTTCTCAGGGTAAGGCAACTCAGTATCACACTTAGCTCCATTATGGTCACATATGCAGCCTTTCCCAAGACCAAAAAATTCAGAAGGAATGTCATTATAATTGGGTTTCATACCCAAAAATAATTCTGCATAAAATAATTTTGCAAAATAAACATGAGACTCATCGTTGCATGGAAGTTTTATGTATGTTGAAAGGTGCCTCTGATACAAATGGTGGGTTGTATTAGGCTTTTTGAAATATTGCATCTTTAACAACTTTTTTTTCAGCCATTCTTTGAAATTAAACATAGATTTTGCCATTTGTTTTGTAACATTTTTTTAACATCGACCCATGTGTCGGGACCCATTAATACTTCCTTTATTTTCCTCATATCTAAAATTTTATCTGTGGCTGGCCAAATATTTTTGTAAACATATACAAGTGTGCTTAGAGAGTGCATAACTACTTCTAAGCTTTCCCAACTCTCTGCAGGGAGCTCCAAACTCCCAATATATTTACTCAATTTTGAATAAAGACTCACACTTTTGTAATGTGCATTGTTGGATGTTTTTTTCTCAAGCTAAATAATCAGAAATTCAAATGGATAAGTTGTAGTTGGTGTACAACCTTGTCCTTGAATTACGTGATTTATCCTACGTCTTTTTCGAGAAACATTTTCACCCTCTGAATCAATATATAAAACTATGTATAAATAAAAAAACATGTGAATAAATGTACAACTTTATTTTTTAACATAAAAAAAAATTCTACAAATATTTTTAAAAAATAATGATCATGATAATAAGATCGAGATTGATGGCCACCTTGAGATGGTTGAGCACCATCCTTCCCACACAGAGATGGTTGAGAACCATCATGAGCACCCATTGCATAGCCACTAGGTGAATTTGTGCCACCACCCTCACATGATTGGTCACCACCTATTGATTTTCTACCAGGGGAATGTATGCCACCACCACCACCCTCACGTGATTGGTCACCACCTATTGATTTTCTATCAGGGGAATGTATGCCACCACCACCACCCTCACACGACGAGAGTGAAGCTTCATAAAAAATATAGAATATGTAATCAATTCAAATATATACATGTACATGTACATACATATGGTTGTACATATTTATCATTTGAAAGTAAATATATATAAATATAAAAGTTTGTGTATCTATATATATATATATATATATATATATATATATATATATATCATACCACAATTTCGTGAATCATGACCTTCCATTAACTTAGTAGATAATCTTTTCCTCTGAACTCCTAAGAAAATGAAATTTATTAAAAATTAATTTAACTCACTAAAGTAACAAAAAATAAATTTCATATGTATACACATGCACGTGTATAATATTATATTCAGATATCATTTAAAAACTTTCACATTTAATATAGATAGCATGATCATGATGGACTTCCCCCAATCCATGTTCCCCCTCTCTTGTAGATGCATGAGACTCTATTGCTGTTCGCCTGGAAGAATCACGTGGAAAATGATCATCCATGATATATATGGATATTTATAGATACATAGATACATGATATCTAAAAATTTACCTCACGGATTTAAAATTATTTTTAAAATTAATATTTAAAAATATTTCCGAAGAATTAAAAAAATTGATGTAATTTACACAAATGTAGGAGCACAACTTGAACACAAATGTAAAAAAAAAAACTTGAAGCACAAATTGATGTGTAGAACTCACTTGACTATTTAAACACAATTTTTTTGAATTCATGCACATTTTTAAAATTAAATAATTATTTTTATAAAACATGAAGTTAACCAAGTTCTGTTTACATAGTGGGGGCACAGTTGGTATATAGTTGAAAAAAACATATGGTCATTAAAAACAACACATTTATAACTAACAACACACACACACATATGAATTATATCTCACAATGTCCATAAATTTTTTTTTATGGAGAGAAGCTTCTTAACACTAATTCATCTTAGACACAAAAATATTCACATGGCTTTTCACCATGCAATCGATCACTAGACATCCTATTAGCATTTTCACAATGTATTATACTAAATGATTAAAATTGTATAACAATATCGTTTGCTTTTCCATGCATTTTTTTTAACCTCTCCTTATTAAATTGGTACATGCCTTTCATCTGGTTTCACACAAGTTCAAAATTGGTGATAACTACAATTCCATTGGATCCATACTCCCTAGCTATTCCCAAGCCTTCTATCAATGCAATATAATATGCTTCATTGTTTTTTTTTCTTCACGGTATATTCACTTTCCTTTGAAGGACTTATTTTGTCACAATATTTAATAGCACATATGTCATCACTACTTTCCCTAGATTGGGATAAAAAGAAACATCTATTCATAATGTCCATTTTTAAACGATGTTTTGTGGGCTTTCTAATCCCTGAAAAAAAAAACAATAAAATATTAAATTCATTTATTGCAAATGCCTTAGTTTATGGGAGAAATGACATACATGGTTTCCAAAAACACTAGGATCATCCCTTTATTTAGCTAAAGGTTTTATAATAGTTTACTACCAATGGAAAGGAGAGTAACAACAGATCCTAGCCTAATTGCATCATTGCTAGATCAATATTTAATTCATACATTGACATCTAGTCATGGTAGTTCGAGATGTGTTATTATTGATTAAATGGTGAGATATGTTCCACTTCTAGCATATACCATGCATAAAACAATTTATGTGTTGAATGTGGCTTCATGGTAGTAGCAAGCATAGTTCACAATGTGTTATTATTAATTAAATGGTGAGTTATGTTCCCCTTCTAACATATATCATGCATAAAACAATTTATCCAATGAATATGCCTTCATGGTAGTAGGAACCATGGTATCACATTCATATCTAGATTCTATATATTAGTTGGATATTCACATATTTAAGAAAAAATATGATCCATGTATCGTACAATAATTCCAAGTTATCAAATTTTGATGGCAATCCTACTTCCTTTTACAAAGTTTTAATGGCGATGAATATATGAATTAGGAGTTAGATTTATTCTTATTGTGATCAAAAAAATTAAGAGTCATATTTCTCTTCCTTGTACCCTTACACTTGTTATGGTATTTGTTTTAGCAAGAAATGAAACTCATTACTATGTTATGTGTTCATATAAAATCCTTGTAAGGGTGTCATAATCATACAAGGTCTATGTAAACTAAGTCAGTCATCTATGTTTCAAACAATAGATCAATATTTAGTGGAGGAGAGACAAACATGGATATGCCTATGTTATATTGTCCTAATAAATATTTTTTAATAGGAATCTTCATAATGAATATATATTAACCTTTCTTATATAATTTATAAATAGATTATATTATTTTTTTTAATACAATTTATAAATATATATATATTATATATATATATATATATATATATATATATATATTGTAATTAACGATAGTGGAACTCAAAGCCCAAGGGGACCATTGAAGTGGTGATAACCATGATATGAAGAATTATGTAAACAATGATATTTAAGGTTCTAATCATAGTGGTTCAAGCTAAGAAAAATTATAGTCAAAGTCAAACATAAAAAGCAATTTAACCTCTTGAGTAAAATAAATTGAAAATCATTCTCCATTTCTAAAATCAGTATGATTTTACTATATTGGAGAGTTAATAAGGTCTCACCATTTACTTTTGATATCTTATCTCAAATCAAGGGAAGAACAAGTTATCAACTTAGATTGAGGCATACATTAAAAAAATTGAAGTACTGCAATTAGTAAAATATATTTTTACATTAAGTGCTTTATACATAACACTTGTGTGTTAGTTTCTTACTTCATGTCTTAGTGCAGAGGCCTTAGGTTCAAATATCATGGAAAGGATTTTGTGGTTGGAGCCAACTCTAAGGAATAAAAACTATCTCATTACACAATATCTTGCTCACAAGATCCATAGTTGGATATATCATTCTTCCATCCAATGTTGAGACATAACTCAATCTAAGAACCACTAAAAATGGGAAAAAAATAAAAAAAATCATCACTTAAGATATTTAAATAAAATAAAAACAAAATTTAAATAATTAAATGTAACTAAAATATTCTATGGTGTGTAACAATTTTTTACCAGTGAATAGAGTATTTTCATCAAAATTCCTATAGGCTATGAGTAATGTAAATGACTCTAAAAAGCCAAACAAAACACTATAAAAACCTCCTTTTTGGCAAGAGTGTTTTGTTAGAGTGTTATGAAAATGTCCTTAAGGTTATTTGTTATTTGGAAGTCTCCTCTCGCATAAGTCTATTTTGCGAGACTTTCATATACATACAATTCTATGTTGGCTACAACTCAATTGGATCATTCCGCAACTAAAGTATGAGAGTTGAACATGTGGAAAAAAATGGACAAGGATGATGTCTATTTAAATTAACTATTTTAACGTGTAATTAATGTTATGGATGAATTTTTCATATCTTTCAAATTTATCTAGCTATTTCTCTACACACCAAGTGATGGAGAAGAAATAATATAATTAGATAAAAACACTATTTTAACATGTAATTATTGTTTTGGATGATTTTTTCATATCTCTCAAATTTATCTAGCTATTCCTCTATGCATCAAGTGATGGAGAAGAAACAAGATAATTAGGTAAAAAAATCATTAGAGGTTCCAAGGTTACATGGCTAATAAAGGCTCCAATAGCTTTGATCCTGCACACACACATAAAAAAAAGGAAATTACAACCAAAAAAACAAATTTACCTAAAAAAATAAAATAATAAAAACAAACAAAGAAGAACCTGACCTGCAACCACATTGTTCACCCTCTCTCCAATGATCAACTAGTAGTAACATTCAACTAAAATTCTGGTAAATCTTTATGTATTCCATGGGCTGCTATATTTATAAACAAAATTCCGGTCGAACTAAAAGTACGGCCAAACTTTTGATGTTAGTTTTTCTATCTCTAGAAAAAAATCTGGTTTCCTACCCCATCAACATAGATGGCGAAATAAGTCCAGAAAACGGCGGAAAAAGTTCGATCGAAGTAATTCAAAAATTTCAGGTAAAATTTTTAAAATTTCGACTAAATTTTTGGGGGAGTTAAATTTTCAGGTGTGTTTCTCACAAAAGTGTAGCCCACCTTTGTGTTTCCACCCATAGAGTAGTATTCATAACTTTGTGCGATTCAAATTGAGTATGTAGTAGCACTGAACTAGCCAAGTGCACAATGACATTAGCAACACAATGACTCTTCTAACATCTATAGATATGTATAAAGAAATTATATAGGATGATGAAATTAGAGCATGCCTTTAATAAGGTACAATGAATAAATCTTTGATTAAAAAATAAAATTCTAATAGAATACATATGGACACATATAGTACACCTACAATGAAATATAGTACTCATTGTAACTATGTCTCCTTAGAGGTTCAACAAAATTGACCAATGCAACCTAATCTCTAAGGGCAATTCTAATGGAAAAAATAATCATAGTTCAATAGTAACTTATTTAAAACAACATTTTGTTTTGTAGGAAAAACCATCACAAAAAGATGTTCATTTTTTATGTAGCATCGGGAGGTATTCTCCCATTCCAAGATTCCTCCTATGTTAGCCTAGAAAATTTATGGTAATTAAAAAAACATATATATTTTTGTAGGCCTAAAAGGGACAAGTCGGCCCCACCATTAAAGGGTGAGTCCCTTGGCGTAAATGCACTAAATTAACTTGTGTGACGTGACACTTTGTTTGATCACTCACTCATTATCATGTCTCTTCTGTAGAAGACACTCATGGGAGTATAAAAATGATGAATTGACTAATGATTGGACTTGGTTTTGGGCACATATTTCTAGAGAATTTATTGTAAAACTTACTAAAGAGAAAATTCTCCTAAAATAAATATTGTTCGGTTTTATCCCATATTTGCATTTCCCTGGTGAAATTTGTTGTTGCTATTATGCATGGATGTCTATTTTTTATATTATTGTTTCATTACTTTACTGTTGATATTTTTGTGTATAATTTCTTAATCAGATATGTAGAATAAGATAGATTTATTAAAAATCATTAGAAATTAATTATCGTAGAAAAATATAAGCTTCTATCATGTATTGTTGTAGAAAATTCAACATGTGTTCAAGGTTGTGTTAAAATAGAAAGCCTAAAGAAACAACAGTCTGTCATGAAGACCAAAGTTTGTGATAAATGTTTGTGCGTAAGGACCATCGTTATCTCATGTTGAGAGAGGATCTGATATGCATAAGGAAGGCCATGGAAATTCATGAAAATTACAAGGGAACGTTTGAGAAAAGAAAAAATATGCATCAATAATTGACCTTTGTTTGTTTTTATGTTCTAGCATAGGGATCACGACATATTTTATATTCCAAAACTGAAATAATTCACAATGTTTAAAAGTATGACGTGATATACATTTCTTTATTTCTCTTGTTGAATTATGACCTATTATCGGAAATTTTCCTTATGTGATGAGATCATCATGATTAGAAATTTGAGCATGATATTTGTGGATGCATGAATATAAAGAGGGTGTAACACCCCACCCCACAGTTACCCGCTTTTTCAAGTGCTCTAGGGTAAACATGAACTGATAGTTACTATGCATGACCCAAAATTCAAGCTCCAGTTATGGAAGTGGGGCCTACTATATTTAAATATTACTGCAATCTCCAAGAACACCTGATCACCCAGATGTTGGAAAACATCCACTAATCATCTTTTGCTTGACTGGAACTACCTTTTTGACTCACTTCACACCTCAATCGCAGAAATAAAAATCTATCCATGTGGATAAAAGGTTGCAGTCACATGCACTTGTCATCCTCCATGTGGCTATATCCGGAAAAAACTTAGTTTTGTGGTTCTAGCCTTAAATTCACTACTTAAATTTGAGGCCTAGCCCACAAGCGACTACCCAAAATTTCCTAGAACTTTCCAGAATCAATTCTAAAATAATCAAAAGTATGAATAATCCACACTTAAGCTCATATCTTTCGCAAACATTCCAAAAAAAAATTATTCTATAATAAGTAATGTTTTGTTTTCAAGGTGAAATTTTTTGTTGCTATTATGCATGGATGTCTCTTTTTTATCTTATTGTTTCACTACATTATTGTTGAGATTTTTTCTGTATAATTTTCGAATGATATATGTAGCATAAGATAAATTGATTAAAAATCATTCAAAAATAATTATCATATCAAAATATTAGCTTTTATTGTGTATTTTTATATAAAATTAAACTTTTTTTTAGGGTTCTATTAAGAGAAAAAGCCTAAGGAAACTATAGTCTGTCAGGATGACTAAAGTCTATGATAAAAGTGTGTGTGTAAGGACCATTGTTATCTTAGGTTGAGAGAGGTTTTGATATTCCTTATGAAGGCCATGTACAATCATGAAAATTAAAAGTTGAAGTTGAGGAAAGAAAACACATGCATCCATTATCGACATTTGTTTGTTTGTGTGTTATAACGTAGGGGTCACAACATCTTTTATATTCCAAAACTAGAATGATTCACAATGATTAAAATTATCACATAATCAACATTTCATTATTTCTCTTGTTGAATTATGACATATTCTAGGAAAGTGTTCCTTTGTGAGGAGTTCGTCATGATTGTAAATTTTATCATGATAGTTGTGGATGCATGAATAGAAAGAGAGTGTAACACCAAACCCCAGACTCACCCTATTTTTCAAGCTCTCTAGGGTAAACATGAACTAAGATTTATTATGCACGACCCAATAATCAAGCTCCAGTTATGGAAATTGGGCCTCTTATCTTTAAAATTTACTACAACCTCTAGGTAAACTTGATCACCTAGATGTCATACAACATCCACTAATCATATTTTCTTAGACTAGAACCACCTTTTTGACTCACTTCAAAGCTCGGGAACATGCAAGGCAAGACACCCACGTGTCAGAAGGCTCCATCCACACGCACATGCTGTCATCCAAGTGGGTACCAGAAAAAGATACTTAGTTTGGTTCTTGTGGCCACAAATTCACTGCTTGAATTTCAGGGCTAACCCACAGGCAATACCCAGAATTTCCTAGAAATTTCCATAATCAATTATAAAATAATCACAAGTATGCATAGCCCACACTTAAGCTCATATATTGCCCAAAAATGTTGAACACATGATAAACATTTAGAGAAACATATGGTGAATATAGTAGTTATAGGTCATCAATGCATATCTGATTATTGTCTCATTAGTTTCACTAAATAATAATAATAAAATGCTCACTACCCTCTCAAGCTAGATGCAACAACAGTTGTTAGCACATACATTCATATAACCATTCACTAACTTATCGAATCATGAACAATATCCATAACAATAGAACATAATTTAACTATGCATATAATAAGTATTTAACTAGAATTAAGCCATGACAAACCAATCATCAAATCAACACAATAACCAATACATGTTCTCATTAATCTCAATAATAAATAACATATTCATAAACATTACAAAGTGAGGGACTTCCATGTACCACCTGATACGATCTCATGGGATAAACCAAAATGAAATCAATGAGGGAATCCAAAGGCTAAACCACCTCAACCATCAACCACCGTGATTTCACCTAAACCATTCACTAAATCACCAAACCAACACAAGATTAGATTCCTCATAATTTATGCACCATACCTAGTGGAATTTTCCTGTCTCCATCCACCTATCAAGGGCTTCCCAAAGAATACCATTTCCACTCCCAACTATTTAGATTTTCCTAAGAGCACCAGCTCACTCAGATCCAAAATATTTTGGAAATCCAAAGCTCAACCAACAATGATTCCCATAACACCATGACTATCCAGGAAACTGAAAGGAAAGCCTATAACCACTAAAAATCTAGGAAAAACCCATGTTAATGACAAACTATTAATCACTTAAACCAAATGAATTCACCATTTATTCAAATACCAAAAAGGAAATCGCACATGGACCCTATCACCTGCAAAATATCCCTATTGTATTTTCTCTTCTAATATTCTCAGTATGTTCATTTTTTTTTCCTTTAATCATCCTTTTATTTCTTTCTTTCTTGTGTCCAAGTGCTCCTCCTCTGTCCTCATGGAGCTTGATTCCTTCCTTAGCAAAACTCAAGTTGTCAAAAAATAAAAATTGATTAAAAAAAGTTGTCAATTATTTCTCACATGACTTTTTATGATTCATGTCTAGCGTTTTTTCTTTTTAATTTCATACCTTCTTTCATTTTCCTTTATTTTTTCTCTAATTTCCCTTGCATGCATATTCTTGTCTCTCCATCTTCCTTTTCTCCTATTTTCCTTTCTTTATCGAAATAATTTTTGTTTATTTCCATTTTCCTTTCGCAAATGTGAATTCCAATTTCCATAGCCATTAATTAAGCACAAGTGACCCTAAATGTGATGTCCCCCTCCTGCATTTAGCTTGGAATACGTGTCTTGTGATCATGGCCTTATTTTTCCCTTATAATGTCCTTCCATTTACATAGAAAATTAACCTGGGACTGTTAAAAACTCCTCCCCATTGGGGGAACAACGTTCTTAGTTTTCTATGACACTTATCTTCCTCTGATCATCCATATTCGATGTAGATTCATCGAGTCCAAAGTGCTTGCACTGTACTTTAACTTTATCTATTGGCTAGTTCTAGAGCATGAGTTATTTCTGCTACAATATGCATTGTGCCTTTGGCTAAAAACCTCCCTCTAGTTCCACCTACAATATAGAGCAATCAATGATATGATCAACATCCTGTAAATATATATTAAGAAATGAAACATGGAAAACATCATGTAATTTGAGCGATGGTTGCAAAGAAATTTTCTAGGCCACAAGTACAATACTCTCAAGGATATCAAAAGGCCCACAACAGTGAGGTGCCAACTTGTCACATGACCCAATCCTCAAGGAGCTCTTCTTGGGCTTGATATGCAAGTACACATGCTCCCCAACCAAAAAATCCTTGAATTCTATATTTTGATCCACATAACTATTATTCATGTCCTATGTTGCCTTCAAATTCCTTTTAATAACTTGGATCTCTTACTCCATCTCTGCCAACATATCTGGCCCAGTTAACACCATGTTCAGTAGATCACTCTAGTTGATAGGAGTGTTGCAACTCCTCCTGTAGAGAGCCTCAAATGGACTCATATTCAAGGTTTCATGATACCCATTATTATAAACAAACTCCACGAATGGAAGATAATCCCCCCACTTCCTATGTTGATGCATGGCATACATCCTCAATATGTCCTCAAGGATCTTGCTAACCCTCTTTGTCTACTCCTCTTTCTGCAGATGATAATTTGTACTAAAAGCTAGCTCTATCCCCAAGCCTGCAAATAGCTCCTTCCAAAACTTGGAATTGAACTTGGCATCTATTTTTAATATAATATTCTTAGTAACTCCATGCAACCGCACTATCTACTTAATGAATATCTAAGCCAATTCACTGGTTGAATTAGTAGACTTTACCATAATCAAGTGAGCTACCAAGCTCAACCTGTCAACCATAACCACAATGGAGTCATGTTGCCTTGATGTCTTAGGAAATCCTGTAATGAATTCCATTGAAATGAATATCCCATTTTCATTCTAGAATCATAATATTCTGCAATATACCAATTGGATGCTTGCTTTCATCTTTTTCCAGCTGACATTCCAAGCACTTAGCAACAAACTCAACCACCTCTTTATTTGACAAATAATAGAACTTATTAGAACCTGTCAAAGTCTTCTCATGTCCTGGGTGGCCTTAATATGGCTTGACATGAAACTCTCTCAAGATAATATTCTTAATTCACTGCTATCTAGCACATAAATTTTTCTCTTGAATATGACCAAGCCATAGGTTGTGAGGTGATACTCTTCATCCCGATCACCCTCACCTTGTTGAGGCAATATCTACATCACTTGGTGATACCTCTCATCATGTTTGCCTACATGTAAGAACAAAGATGGTAAATATGTCGCATAAGAGCTCAAATTAGAAATATGATTCACCTACACTCTTCTACTAAGACCATCCAAAACCCAGTTTTATTTTCCCTTGATGTACCTGATCTCAAAATAAAATTCATTGAGAGTATCCAACCATATAGCTTACCTTAATTTTATATTGGGTTATTCAAACAAATTCCTCAGTCCACTGTGATCACTCATTAAGAAAAAAATCCTTCAAAAGAGATAATGTGTCCACATATTCAATGCATGAATGATAACTACAAACTCAAGATCATGAGTTGCATAATTATACTCATGCTCATTAAACTTCCTTGATTCATAGTAAACCAATTTTCCTTCCTGAATCAGTACTCCACTATATCCTTCCTTACTTGCATATTTACAAACCAAAAACTCCTTATCAAGATCGAAAACCTTCAAAACTGGAGAATTGGTGAGAAAATGCTTGAAATCATCGAAGGTATTTGCACAGTCAGCAATACATTCAAACTTATTTCCTTTTCTATGCAAATATATGATAGGATATCCAACATTAGAGAAGTTCCTAATGAATCTCCTATACTAACTTGCTAGTCCCATGAATGATCTGATCTCATACACATTATTTGGAGCTGTTCACTCCATTATAACCTTAATATTTTCTGGATCCATTGCTATCCCTTCATTGTAAACAACATTTCCCAAGTAATGAATCTAATATTAAAAGAAATTTCACTTAGTAAGCTTGGAATACAACTTATTCTGTCTCAAAAATCTCAATAATATATCCATGTGCTTTTCATTCTCCTCATTATTAGGGAAAATTTTAAGGATGGAAAATTATTTTTAAGTTTAAAAAATTGGCAAATCTCACTAGTCCCTAATATGAAAAATATAAAATGTTTATTGATGTATTTGTAAAATTATTCAAATTTATAATGATATTATATATTTTGTCTATATAATGTTGGCGTTTTTTATGGTAAAATAATTTTATATTGTAAAATTTGGGCGAATAACTTTTATAAAAAAATGGAAATTGACGAATATTTGTTTTGGAAAAACCATGAAAATTAGCCCAGCTGCAAATATTAGCCCCTAAAATTTTCCATGCTCATTATTTGAATAGAATAATATATCATAAAAAATTATTATGAAAAACTTATCCATATAAGGGTGAAATACATTGATCATCAAACACATGAAGGTGGTTGGAGCATTGGTAAGACCAAAATGAACCACTACAAATGCATAGTGCCCATACCTTGTATAAAATTCAGTCTTGTAGATGCCTTCTTATTTCATGCGCTTATGATTATATCCTACTCTTAGATCAATATTTGAAAATATTGTTTGTCCCTTCATTTGATCAAAAAAATAATCAATTTGAGGTAATGGGTATCTGTTCTTCATAGTCACCTTGTTTAAGTGCATGTAATCAATGAAAAATATGAGAGTACCATCCTTCTTATTTATAAAATACCCTGCTGCACCCTAAGGAAAAAAAATGGCCTTATGTATCCCTTATCAAGTATCTCTTTATGCTTCAACTTTAATTTTGTTCTATAGAATATACGATTGCTGACAAAAGTATCTTCCCTAGACTGGGTGGCCTAGCCTAAAACAACAGAAAAAAAGAAGAAGCTAATTTTTTCCTTAAATTAAATAGATAATGGGATGAATCCTACCTGTAATTTTTTGTATGATCCACTCATTTCTTGGCTTGTATGCTCAAATCCTATCCCTAATCACTATAATTAGAACTGACACAATTAAACAACACAAGCCAATGATCTACAACATCTATGTAACATAATATAATCACTTAATTCAATGGATCAAAATGGCATCGAAATACATGATATCATAACATCACATATAAGAAAACAAAAATCTCTTTGCGTTAATATAAATGGAGTGAGTTACAACAAAATATAGGAGTTGATCTTGTAGAAGATCTACTCCAATTTGGCTTCTAATTATTTTCCACAAAGTGTACCTTTATATCACCCTAATGCATGAAATAATGGTTGTCAGAACATCAACATGAGGGTAGAATCTATCTCCAAAATCTAACCCCTAGCTTCTCGATGACCACAAATATATAGTAGAGGATGGTAAGTTGGGAGTTCTTATCTGTTTAACAATATAGGCTTGATATCCACTCTTGATTAGAGGATGAGCTCAAGTGATAAGGGATGAAAACTCCAAGGTAGGATAGGATAAGATTTGAGATTTTCATCGATGGTAAATAGTTATAACAACTACTGGAATCTTATAGATGAGGAGGTTGCAGGATTTTTTTTATTTTTCTTGAATTTATTGACTCAACACACCCCCAACATAGGGAAACTTGTAGGTGATCAACCCAAATCAGCAAGGGACAACCTATATGTGAATGCAGGTCTCCAAGGCAGTAGAGTGTGTTGGTACTTAAAATGACTGTAATGAAGAATTCTCAAGAAGAAACTCAGGGATAAGAGAGAATAACACTTAGGGCTTTCTGCAAGGATGATTAAAAAGGGTAAAAGGATTTTTATTGATCCAATTTGTATGCCTATTGATTAGATGTCATAAAATGGCCTATAGAAGATTCCCCCCTAAAGAATAAAGTCACAAATGACAACTAATGACTGAATTCCTTTGCTTTGTGACAAGGCAAGATTAAGAAAAAATAATGACATCATCTTCTGTTAGACTACATTTACATCATGACATATTTGCTGAGGGACGAATAACCATACTCAAGACATAAGATAAAATTATATGTGCAATGATCAAAAGATATATCCATTGATGAAAAATCGTGGAAAAATGAACTAATGATTGTTTGAGTGATCATAGCCATCATACATTGTGATCTTGTATTAATCCTAAAATTGTAGCATACATGGGTGAAACTAGATCTAGGGTCTTCTATTTTGTTTACATGACCTTCCAATGTATGAGTCTAACCATGTAAATATATGAGATGGATTGGAACATGATAGAAAACATCTGATATCAACCAATGATGTAATTTTTTAACATATACGAGGAAACCACCAATGATTCTAATGGCTCTCAAGGTACTACAGTACAATCCGTATGGCGTGAATAAATGAGTTGAAGTCAAACACCACACATAATATTTTGTTTAAAGGAAAATTGTGTAAACATTTCATCTAGAGAAAGGAAACTTTTCATTGATGTACGCAAGCACTAAGGTACCGAAAGGTTTTTTCTAAGTCAACTTCCTTGGTAATGAGTTTATATTGATAGGAAGCGACGTGTCATAGGAGGGCCTTGATGTATCCCCCACCAATGACATTAAATTGCTACCATGATTTAAGACAAAATGATACCAATATGGAACTGGATCAAGAATGATAGACATAGAATGAAGGCTTAAGAGTATTGTAGTAGATATTGAGTTTATGAATTCTCTTGAACACATTGGTGACACTGAATGGAGTTGCAACATTGATGCAAAACCAAAAATATAGGCTTTGAAAATGTATGATGTACCAAAATAAAAGTAGATTTCACAACCAACAACCATGAAGATGAAGTAGAAGAGTGTCGTGTTCAAGAGTGACACATTGCCATTAATAAGTGGAGCACCTTGTTTTTCCAACTTTTCCAACAATACTCGTCTAAACCTATTTATTTTTTTACAACATTGAGGAAGATAACATATCATTTAGTTATAAGTTCATCCTTTGGATGAATCCCTCCAAATATGTTCAAAAAGCCCTGAGGAGGAGTGGTTGAGTCTCTTCATGTTTAAAAAGTATGTTGTTGTATGACGTTTTAACGAGTCAAATGAAGGTAAAACTCCACAAATATTTCACATTTACAAGGTTTGAAAAAGAGGTGAAAAATAAAACCCCAGATGTTCCTTTTCATAGATATTCCCTTGAGTCAGAAAAGGAAAAAAACAATACCCAAGAGAACCTCTTAGCCATTTTTTACTAATCTATTCCTTTTTTTTAAATAGTCTATCTTAGTTTGGAAATGGGCTAAACTTATACTTAGTAGACATCTTTTCATTTACTTTAACAAGTTTGAAAGGACAAGTGCTCGATAATATTTTCATATGTTGGGGTATGAAAAGAGATGAAAGAAGACTCCTCTAGAGGAAAGAGTTGTATGAAGGGTATAAATTGGTTCTAGTCACGATGAAACTTCTCAAAACATGTAGAGGTCAAGAGGTTGGGTAATAATACCACTCATCGCAATTGTTCCTCAGGAAAGGGTAAAACAACTAAGTGAAATGATCGGCTAAGTAGACAATAACAATGGAGTGAGAAAACCAAGGCTCATCTAGAAGAAACATGATGATAAAAATGGAATTCATAAGAGACAGGATGATAATTCTTTCACGTTTTCACAAGTTTGAGACATGGGAAACTATGCTTGAAAATACTTGAAGATGGTTTCATTTTTATACAAGCTTGAAACACAAAGAAAGTATGCGTGAAATAAGTTTTCATGTGCCTATCATAATGACTCAATTCAATTTACATGCCCCCCAAGCTTCATTCCATTCGCCTAAGTAGAATATTGGTTACAAATAAGTGGATGGAATGGAGGTTCATTTATGATATCAAGTGAAATACTTGACTAGGAATTTATGATATCTAATCAAATACATGAATTGGAAGGGGATGTGTTTCATTTTTAAATGAGCTTAACAGCGGAAAATAAATATGCTCAAGGGAATTATTTTCATTTTTTAATGAACTTGACACAAGAGAATAAACTCTTCTCTAGGATGACTTGTTTACTTGTTTTTTAATGAGGTTGACATAGTCAAAGAATTATCCTCATAAGATCTTTTTTCATTTTTTAACTAGACTGACAAAAGAAAATGAACTTTCCTTGGAGGTCTTGTTTCAATTTTGAATGAGCTTAACAAAAGAAAAGGGACTCTACTCAAGGACCTTGTTTCATTATTTAACAAGCTTGACACATTAAAAATAACGTTTCTCTAATTCCTTGATCATGACGTATAAATGGCCATGCCTTCGAAGAGGTTATCATCAGATGGGAGAACAATGATCTGGAAGGTATAAAATAATCTGATAGAAATATCAAACTCCAATGGCCCCAGTAAATGATGCACTACATCACCTACTAGATCATCAGTAGACATGGGCATGAAGCATGTTGCCACATATTAACATGTGTTGGGAATATACCAATTGCATTAAAGGAACATTTAGGGAAGCTGGTTAATTCGGAGTCAAATTAGGACCAACGAGTGAAATCTAGTTAATGGTCATGATTATGCCTTCATATGGAAAACACATCACATAAAAGAGTGAAGAGACAACACCTCCCATGACTTAAACATTGTCACGCCAAAGGATTAAATTAAAATTAAAAGGGCCTTGTACTACCATCACATCGATATAGAGAGTCTTTCCTCCAAAAGTAATAGTCAAATGAGGAAGGATCCCTAACGATCGATAGGTTCCTTTATTAAATTCCAACATATTCTAGGTAACAGACACAAGCTACGGAGAACTAAAATCTTTCCAAGTATTCGAGGAAAGAATACTATAATAAACACCTTCGACCATAGTTGTGCCTTGTATGGTCATATTATAAGATTGTTCTATGATCTAGAAGGTAAGATAAGTAGGAAGATGATATCTTGCTAGTCTATTCCAATCAAAGGATGTGACCATACTACTTGGAGGAAGTGTCATGGGAATGAGAGAACTTCCCCCTTTTGTAAAGGGAATGGGACAAATATTCCTTTATGTTGCGCGAATGGGAGGATTTACCCATAGTTCATTGGAATATGAAGAAACAAGAAGAAAATGAGAAGTATGAACCTCACTCTCAACAAGAAAATTATGATCCAATGAAGGTGGAATCGGGTAAACCATTTTCTCAACGAATGGATGGTCGGGAATAGACTCATGGGATTCATGTTAAGAGAGAGTGGGTTTTATTGGATTCAAATTTTGATCAATCACTTCAGAAACTAGTGGAGGATTGGGAGAAAGTTTTGGATAACCAGTCATAAATCGAGGTTGAGAAGCTATAAGGTTTTCTAGAACTTTTTAGGCTTCATCCATATAAGGAAAAAGGTGAATAGGATGATTCCCTTCACATAACATACATTGAAATTTGACTTTATCCTTCTTCCCATGGACCTTAATATCACTAAGTGATGGTTTGTCACCAGCATGATTTCCAGAGGTTGATGACAATGGCTAATGAGAGCCTTTGGACCATACTTATAATACCTTGGAAATAATATAGAAATATATAAGAAGTTGATCACCATTACATAAATTGCAAGGGAATTTAGCTTTGTGGGGCTTATTGGAAGGTTTTTCAACAATAGTTGCATTAATAGAAATGTTTACTTGTTTGCCCCATTTCTTATTCTTCTTATTCTTCTTTGTACTCTTCTTCTACTTATTCTTATTAGCTTCCTGGTTACTAGAATCAATACTTTCACGAGGCGAGGAGGAAGAAATGGATGAATAAAAAACGAGTGAAGAGGGAAAAGGGTAAAATTTAGGATGACATTGACGTTGATGGTGTTCATGTGGAGGAGCGATTAGTTGAGGAGAATTTTCGACATTTGGAACTAGAGAGATCAAAAATAACCAAAATGGAATATCAATGGTAAATCTGGGAATGGAAAATTTTTCCATATAAGGAGCTCTAATATTTTCAAAATGAGGAAAAGGATTAGGATTCCCGTCAAAGGGGTTTCCATGATTGGTGGAATTAGGAATTTTTTCCATTAGCCTAAAATTAAGATTTACTAAGGATTTGTTCCATGAATAGGTTGTTCTTCCAAAATCAATTAATTTTATTTAGAGATTAACAAAAAAAAAAATTCAAATATGGGAAAACTAGGAAAACGGTTTAGCAAGTAATTATGAACTGTAATACACCACCTTGGAGAACGAAGGATTTATATATGAGTAGGAAATTTCCCCAAATGTTGTGTTCAATGTATCATAGTGTACAAGGCCACTGACTCAGTTACCTATGGCAAGATAGCAACCTAAGGTGGACTTCCAAAATATACTTGATGCTATGTGGAAGCACAATCCATAGTAGTGTTTTCTAATGCATAACTGTTCACTGATAGAATTTCCATATAATTTTCATGCATGGAGCTCCATCCAATATACTGAAAGGTATGTGGAGTATGATCTAGTACATTTATGTACTTGGATCGGGATATAAACCTCGCATTGTAACGCTGAAAAAAAAAACTATAGCTTCTATGTTTAAAGACGTCAGAACGTGTCTCTAGCCTAGACCTCTATGTGTGTCGTTAACTTTCAAATTCCCTTTAGGCTAACTAAGATTGATTTTATATTTGATCTTGAATTATGTATCGACTTCAAGGCTCAAAACTTAATGTCAGATGAACACACCTATGATGCAACTAATATGAAAAATTATTTTTTTTCATTTTCATTAAACAATGAAAGGCCTAACTAAGTAGGGGATGAAGAATTAAATCAACAATGCAATGAAAAAGTGACGTAACAATTGATCTCCTCAACTTCAATATTCTAATCAAAGTGAAATCCCTATATGCAATGCAAAGATATTTTTTCTTTTCAATTCCACTTAATTTTCAAATGAAACAAAACTAAGATGCATGTATAATCACAGATAAAATTAAACTTTTAATAATGATGAATAGAAAAAAATTTCATTCAAGCACTCAATGACTAAATAATTTAGTTGGCTAATGACCTAATGACAATAACATAGGAAAATATAAACAATTTCTTATCAAAGGAACTCAAAACCGAAATAAAAAAATATTAAGGCTTATGTGAGACCAACACACGCTCAGTGACACAAGGAGGACCAACTGGAACAAAGCTGATTAGAGAGAGAATCATAAAAAGAATTTTTTTTCATCAAGAAAGGATCATAGCAGGTGTTAAAAGGGATATGGTGCACTGCAATGTAGGTGAAGAGAAGACCAGGGTGCACTACACTGCACTATCTCTATACCACAAGGTGCATTGATCAATGAATGCCAAGATACGACACGAAAAATGCAAGTAAATATAATTGAAATGTATTCTTAGGCCTATTCTTAAATGATTATGAGAGTGGAGCTCCGAACATGAGGTAGAAAAATCACCAGGGAAAAAAAAACCACAAATGGAATACCCCATTCCCAAATATATTCACCAATTTGTTATATAGAATCTACGATTGCGGACATAATTATATTCCCTAGACTAGGTTACCTAGCCTAGAACAACAGAAAAACAAATAATATAATGTTTCCTTAAAGTAAATATATAATGGGATGAATCCTACCTGTAACCTGTTGTACTCTTCACTCCACTCTTGGATCATATGCTCCAATCCTATCTTCGATCGCTATAATTAGAACCTACAAAATCAAACAACATAAGCCAACGATATAAGAAATATATGTAGCATCATCGAGTCGCTTCATTCAATGGATCAACACGTCATCTAAATACATGAGATCATAAGATCACATATAGGAAAACAAAGAACTCTTTTCATTTATAGAATTGGAGTGACTTACAACCAAATATAGGAGTTGATCTTATGGAAGAGATATTCCAATTTGACTTGTCCTTATTTGCCACAATTTTTACCTCTATGTCACCAAAATGCATGGAATAATGAATCTCACATTAGCAAAAAGAGGGTAGAATCTATCTCCAAAATCCAACCCTTAGCTTGTGGATGGGCACAAATATATAAAAGAGGATGGTAAGTTGGGTGTTCTTTTCCATTTACCAATCTATTATTTATATCCAACCTTTATAGGAGGATGAAATCAAGGGATAAGGGATGAAAACTCCAAGGTAGTATAGGATACCATTTGAGAATTTCATCCAAGGTAAATAGTTATAAAAACTCTTGGAAGCTTCTGGAAGAGGAAGCTTTGTGATCCTTTTTATTTTTCCAAAATTTATAATATCACCGCATCCCCAACATAGGGCAACCTATAGGTGATCAACTCACCCCAGTAAGGGGACAACCTTTAGCTGAACGAATGTCTCAAATGTAGCAAAGTGCATTGGTCCTTAAAATGACTGAAATGAAGCAATTTCAAGAAGAAACTTAGGGAATATTAAGAGGTATTCTTAGGTATTTTTGCAAGGATGATTATAAGGGGTAAAAGGATGTTGGTTGATCCATTTTGTGGGCCTATTTATCACATGGAACAAAATTTCCTATAACGAATTCCAACAACTTTAGAGTTTCCATATTGTATGGTGCCTTAGATGTTTGTGTTTCTCTTCTTACCAACTAAATAGATAAATCCACCTCTCTATGATGAGGAGACATTTAAATCTCTACAAGAAACACATCCTGAAATTTCTACAATACATTATACCTCATTTGGGCTTCACCATCATCAACATACTTACCTTTTTCACTGGAAACATCAACTCCAAACAATACACACTTGTTTCTACAACTTCCCTTAGCTTGCAAAGTTGTAACCATTATCATTGATGTAGGCTTCCTCTTTCTGTTCAAGGTTCTTTTTTCTTCATCATCATCTAGGCACTCAATGGTCTTATCATAACAACATACCTTGGTATTGTGAGTAAACAACCAATCCATGCCAAAATGCATGATATATGCACCTAAAGGAAGTATATTTATGTGTGTTGTTCTATTCATTCCATTAAGCTCAAATGAATAAGACTTAACCCAATGGTGAACTCTTCTCTTGGTCCCTCTAGCCAACTGAACCAACCAATATTCTACATGAGCTTCTCTATTTAAAAAAAATTCATCCACTAGTTGAGTACTAACATAGCTATAATTATATCTATGATCAATCAAAATTGAAACAACTTGATCACAAAATTTTCCATACATCTCAATAATAGATGCATGATTGTGTTCCTACATGTTATCAAGTGCTCCATAGATATAGGGAATGTTACGACCAACATCCCAAATTTTTTTTCATGTTGAGCATTATATATTTATGGCATGCCACCCTGGTATAATGGAAAATCATTCTTATGATGGTATTTACCACAAATCCAACAGTTCAATGCTTCCCTGTCATTTTTTTTATTATGCTACTCTCCAGGCTGAGACCCACGTCCTTTATGAGTTACATTAAACTTATTATGAGTGGATGCATTTTACTTATCACCTCCATCCTGAGATATTCATCTCTTCTGCAGACATTTTCCTTTATTATTATTAGACCTTTCTAGCCATGATTGAAATCAATATTTCACTTTGAATCCTCAGAAAAATTCTTTAACTTCATGATAGATTCGTCTAGTGAAAGAGACTCATAAAACTCATTTTAGTCTTTGAATGACAAAGGAAATCCAATAATGAACGTATCTTTGCCTTCTCATCCTTGAGATAGGGCACATACCTCAACAAATCTAGAAATTCATTTATGTGCTCTTCATCTATCACAGAACCCATCTTGAGCTCATAAAACTCAGAATTTTTATCATAATATATCTCAGACATGTACTTCTTCCATAGAATTCTTTTAAACTCACACCAAATCAGCTTCTCTTCTTTGAAGCCTATGAAATTCTTAATATCTTCCCACCATATATATTCTTTTGATTTGAGATCGAAGGTGGCTATCTTAGATTTCATGTTCTTTGATTAATCCTCCAATCTGGAAATGTTCCTTATCCCAAGAAACCATGCTTCTGTATCTTCTGATTTTTTCATTTAACCATGAAAAGTATGAGGCTTGGATTTCTTGAATACCTTTGGAAAATACTCGCTCCTCGTACGATGTTGGAGGTGATGGCAATGTTGTATCATAGAAGAAGAGATATAATAAAATCAATGCTTACCATTCCTTTGGTAAGGTATATCCAAGAGTCTTCCACTCTTTACTATATCATAATTTTCCATCCTTTACCTTCTTTAAGACTTGCTTCCATCCACCCCAATTGTATTATCATGATTTTGTAGCTTTAAAAGGCTTTGAAGAATCACTACATTGACTTCATATTTATTTTCTTGAGCCTTTCAAATTCTTTCATGTGCTTCATTGAAAATTTTTATTATCTTCTTTAAAACTTTTAATCTCTTCCCTCAGACTCCTCAATGTATCTGATAGGTCAGGAGAATGTATCATGTGCTTCATTGTTTCTCAACATACTTCTCTCATTCTACTGATTTCACTATGGGCCTATAAGGGGAGTAATGTGAATTGTAATGTTAGGTCCCTATATTACTATTATAGTCCCTTATTGTTGTTAATGTAACCCCCTTTATTGTTATTGTTGTATCCCTATAACCCCAATATTGTTATTATTGTGCCCTTACATTATTATTATTAGGTCGGCTAGGATTACATTTCTACCCCATGGAATCCTATATATAGAAGGAGGTTTTGTCATTTGTATCATCTAAGAATTGTTTATTTATGTAATGTATTTGAGGTTTTCCCCTCAAAGTGTCTATTTATAAGGCGTTGATCTCTCTTTTATTATATTTTTGGAGCTGGTTTCATAACATTTGGTATCAGAGCTTTGGATTCTAGTGTTTTGTTGCTCCAAACAAGTCATCGTGGAATTTTCGCTATAACTTTTTTTTTACAAAATTTCAGAAGCTAAAAATTTTACAGAGAGAAGCCGAAATCCTTAGCCACGTCGTGTACAAATTTAATATCGTGTTTAACAAAATTTTCGGAGATATGATCTGTGTAAGTTAGGGTTTATTTAGGCTCCTGAATTTCACCTAAAACATGTCATCATGGAATTTTCTCTATAAATTTATTGATAAAAATATTCAGAAGCTGAAATGTCTACAAATCAAAGCTACAATCATGGGGAAATTCCTACAAAAATTGTATACCTTGTTTTGCAATATTTTCGGAGATATGGGCTATGGAAGCTAAGGTTTTTTTAGGCTCCTGAATTTCATCTCAAAGAGGTGACCATGGAAAAATCATCATAACTCTCTCTCTAAGCATCAGATTGGAATTCTGTAAAAAGTGTCCACAAAAACATGGATTGTAGTTTCTCGTGTGTAAATTTTAGAGTCGAAGGAGGAAACAATGACACGGGGCACGTCATACAAGTTCGCTCTACTAAACAAGTCCATAATTAGGTCATTGTGGCAGATTGAGCATAAGTTTGCCTTGAAGAATCCAAATCCAGTCAGAACTTTGTCATTCAAAGTAAGATTCAGAGGGCTACTACGGGGCCAAATTTTAGATATTTTAGATATGAAATCACAAAGGTAATTCAGTTTCAATATTGATGTCCTCAAAAGCAAGAAAAATGTGTGTATTTTTTTTCAAATTGCATAAGTATTATGTGAAAAATCAATTTGAAGTGATTCCAGGGACATATTGAAGCATAGATATCAGTATTTGGTTCTAAAATACCACCTAAAAATAATTCAACACCCATTAAGCCTTAAGAAGGCTCTATTATGAATCATGAATATGAATAAGCACAACATGACATATCAAAATTACAAGAGCAAGTGCGCCAAATTTTTCTCTCGCAAAGAGCAACAAAAAATGAAATGGAAGTTTTGAAGAAAGGCATGGAAGCTAAGATGGATGGTTTGAATAAAGGCATGGATATTTTTAAGAATTTCATGGAAGCTAATATGGATGACATGGAAGCTAAGATCGATGAAAAAATGAAAGACAACATGGAAAAAATGAAGAATGATCTAAAAGTAGACATGAAAGGTTTGATGACAAGGTTAATACAAGAAATGATTCCTAATGGCGGAAACATAGTAGAGGAAACTCATGATGATAAAAAAATAGATGTTAATCATGATTTCATAAACTCTAATGTTGGATTGAAGAAACACCACATTCCAAATATGGATATGAGGAAGTTTTATGGCAAGGATCACATAACATGGATACTACAGATGGAGCAATATTTTGATCTCAATAATGTGAAAAACACACAAAAGGTACACATTATAGCTTTACATTTAAAACAAAATACATTTATATGGTATCGATGGCTTTGCTCCCATAAACAAATTGTCGCTTGGTCAATTTTTATAGAGGAAATGATAACTCATTATGAGGATACAGAGAGCAACACCTTCTTTAACCAATTGATAAATCTCAAACAAAAGGGTTCAGTGGTGGAGCACATTGATGACTTCCAAAAATTGAATATAAGGGTAACTGATATTCCAGAGGAACATAGGATTGATTTACCCATAGGGACTTTAAAGGATAACATCCAACATGAAGTTCATATTTGGGAACTTGATTCATTGGAAAAGAAATTCAGGTTGGCAAGAAAAATTGAATGTAAAATTATGGCAACAACGAATCTTACCACTCACATCTATAAATATGGAAGTGTTTCTACTCCTAGACTTCCACAACCTACAAGTTTTACACCACAAAAATTGGAAGAAAAAGGAGAAAAAGGGCTTTGCTACAGTTGTGATAAAAAATACACTAAAGGTCATAAATGTGCTGAGAAGAAATCATTTTAAATATATTGTGAAGAGGAGGAAGAAAATGAACAAGAAACTTCAAAAGAAGAGGATATACACCAGGAACCAACCCTAGAAGAAGAAGAAATGAGTCCAACCATATCGTGTAATGCATTGGTAGGAATTATGACTCCTCAAACTCTCAAGATAGAAGGACATATCAAGAAGAAAAAGGTAATAGTGTTGATTGATTCGGGTAGTACCCATAATTTTATTCATTGTAAGGTAGCCAGGGAATTGAATTGTTTCCTATACCCAACACCATAATGTCAAGTGATGGTTTCAAATGGAGGAACTATAAATTTCTTTGGAAAATTTCATAATATCAAGCTAATCATGGGGGAATAGGTATTGAATAGTCCAATTCTTTCCCTTCCAATGGGAGGTGTTGATGTTGTACTAGGAGTACAATGGTTACAATCTTTGGGGACAATAGCATTTAATTTTCAAGAGATTTTCTTGAAATTTTTTTGGAAGGAAGGGAAATTAAATTATGGGGTATTACAGGGATGTCAAGAAAGATAATAAGATCTAATGTCATGACAAAGCTTCTGAAGAAAGAACAAATAGGCATAATTTCACAATTATGCTCGCTAGAAGTTCCAACATCAAAATCATTTATTTCTTGACATCTCCAAAAAATCTTGGACAATTATTCCAAAGTGTTTGAAAATCCAAAAGGACTCCCACCTATTCGTAATCATGATCATGCTATTAATTTGATTCCAGAAGGTGTTCCTCCAAACATTAGGCCTTACAGATATCCTTATGTCCAAAAGAGTGAAATTGAACGTATGATTGCAGAAATGTTAGAGGCTGGTATAACACAACCTAGTCAAACTTCTTTCTCTGTTCTAGTAGTATTGGTGCATAAGAAGTATGGATCAGGTGCATGTGTCAGGATTATAGGGAGCTCAATAAGATTACTATTAATGATAAATTTCCCATTCCTATGATTGATGAATTATTGGATGAATTACATGGAGAAATTTATGCTACCAAGTTGGATCTTCGTTCAAGATATCATCAAATTAGAATGAAGACTGAAGATATTCCAAAAATAGCATTTCGAACTCATGAGGGTAATTATGAATTTCTGGTCATGCCCTTTGGCCTTACCAATGCACCTTCTACATTTCAACGGTTAATGAATTCCATTTTCAAACCCTTCCTTAGAAAATTTGTGCTAGTATTTTTTGATGACATACTAATCTACAACAAGTCTTGGAAGGATCATGTTCAACATGTTGATAGGGTGCTCAAACTATTGGAGGAGAAACAATTATAAGAAAAAACATCCAAATGTTTCTTTGGAGTATAAGAGGTGGAATATCGAGGTCATATTTTATCTCATGAGGGTGTTAGGGTAGAACCTACCAAAATTAAAGCCATTAATGAATGAAAAGAACCCACAACCATAAAGTAGTTGCGAGGATTTCTCAGGTTAACAGGGTATTATCGCAAGTTTGTTAAGAATTATGGGAGAATAGCAGCACCTCTAACAACATTACTAAAGAAAGATGCATTTTCATGGAATTCTGAAGCAGCTAAGTCCTTTGAACATATTAAAGAGGAAATATGACTAGCACCAGTCTTAGCTATGCTCAACTTCAAAAAAACCTTTATTGTGGAATGTGATGCCTTAGGAAATGGAATTGGTGTTGTTTCAATGCAAGAAGGAATACCCATTTCTTTTGAAATTCGTCCAATCAAAGGAATGTATTTACAGAAAGCTATTTATGAGAAGGAAGTGTTGGAAATACTACATGCACTGAAGAAATGGTGACCTTACCTACTGGGAAGAAACTTCAAGGTAAAAACTAATCATGATAGTCTTAAATGCTTTTTGGAACAAAGAATATCATCAAAAGAGCAACAAAAATGGGTCACAAAGATGTTGGGTTATGACTTTGAAATCATCTACAAAAAAGGGAAGCTAAATGTTGTTGCAGATTCACTCTCAAGAGACGATGAAGAGGTGGAAGCATTGCTTTGTGTCATTTCTATTATCCAACCAGATTGGACAACTAGAGCAAGGGATGAATGGAAGAAGGACGAAGAAGTGTGGACACTCACTCAAAAGTTGTAGCAAGATCCTAGTACATCTGTTACATTTATTTGGAAAAATGATTAGTTATGGTACAAATATGGCTTATATATTTGCAAGAATTCCCCGGTGAAAATGTGAAGCTAGGTTACACTTTTTGCCCTTTTTTGAGGAAAAAAATTCATTTTTTTCTGTTCTTCAACTTTCTGCAAGCCAAAAAAAAATTTCTGTTTATAATTTTATTTTGTGCTAAAAATAAAAGTTGTCAGAAATTTTATTAGCTTTCTATTACTTTTATTTTGAAATTTTGTTATACACATTTGATATGTCAACTTAGCATTTCTTTGAGTGTGTGTTTTTTAACAGTCAAAGGATTCATATGAATTCATGTTAATATGCACTGTTGTATTCTTTGAAACTTTGTGTTTTTGAGAAACAAAATGTATTTTAGAACAGAACCACTAATAGAACCTGGAAGAGCCAGATCATGCCTAAAAAATAACACAATCAAACTGTGGGTTTCAAAAACCTTCCACCATAGTTTCGCACTACCGGAGTCATGGAGTGTTGGATTGTAACGAAGGTGACTGATTCACACGAGTTCTTTTCAAAAAACACAATGCAGAAGTAATACATATACATATACAAAAACAACTATTTCCTATCGATGTCTTCTTCCAGCAAGACAGTCACATAGTTTTGCAAATTTTCAATAAAATTGATTGTATAATTTACAAATCTAAAATCAATAATGAAATTTTCTATTCTTTTAAACAAAAAAATTGAGAAATTCCATACCAATCATTGGTTGATCAATTCAATGGATTTTTCCAAGAACTTGCAGAGATGGAATCTCCTCCTCACATCTACTGCAGCATTACCGTAGCTCTGATACGACAATAATGGCCGAAGTGTCCTCAGACATGTAATTTTATTAATCAAAAAAATAATTACATTTGGAATTATGCAAGAGTTTACACCCGAACAACAAAAACACTCTTGCAATGAGCGATTTATATGCTCAATGTCCTAGCTTCCACTAATTATGGATCACTTATTAAATAACAAGTGTCCACTTACGTTAAATACTATTCGAAATAACTAGCTAAAAAAAAGGCCTAAGATACGACACATTTGGAGAGTCATATCTTGTTACAACAATATGCTAATTCTAAATGTCTCCATATAATAATTAAATATTCTAGAATAATAATTATTAATTTAATATCTTAAAGTAATAATTATTTTATTCAAACTTTATAACCTATGATAATATTTATTTTTGGATCATATAACAATTACAACAATAAAGACAGAGTCTACTTCGGTTTCATTATATTTACAAAGCCAACTGATGCATATCATAATTAATATAATTTTTTGAACTGACGCAATATGAAAAAAATGCATATTTTGAATATGTTTTGCAACGCACAAAATTTCTTATCATATAAGTTATAAACTAAAACTCTAAAAACTACCCCTTACAGACGACAGACCAATGTAATGCAACATAATTTTTTCAATTTTTTTACAGTGTATTTTGGAAGATACAGAATATTGATTTCATTAAAACATAATTACCTTTAGAAATTGTTTGCACCCGTTTTATTACAAAATTAATTAAAATTAGTAAGTATTTATGAAAATTCATAAAAGTTATATTTCCTGAAAGTAGATTGAATTTTGAAAATGCTTGTCTTAGTTCCGACAGTTAATTCAGAATGTTTGATAGAGTTTAATCAATCCAAAGTTGAATATATGTATTTAGAGCTTGGCTCTACGTAATTGTAAACGTGTTAATTCGGGCGAACTCTTAAAAAAAGTTTGGCCAAATTGTTTTTTGCACCGATGGCTCGTCAAGTCTAACGACATAAAAGTTCGGCCAAATTTTTTATAAAAGTTCGGTCGAACTTTTACGTGACTTTCCATCGGCCGAAAACAACAATGAAGCCCCTCCAAAAAAACATTTCGTGGCAATATAAATTGACGTAAAAGAATTCATTATTTTCGCATATTTTCACGGATTTGGTTTGATTTTGCAAAGGCCTTGGTCTGATTTTGCCAAGAATTTTTTTGGGTTTATGAACTTTTATTGGAGGTACATTCAAAGGAAATTTTTGCAAAGGATTGTTTTGGGTTTAAGAAATTTTTTTGGAGGTACTTTCAAACGACATTTTTGCAAAGGATTGTTTTTATTTTAAGGACTTTTCTTGGAGATACAATCAAAGGAAATTACCTTCAAAGGACATTTCTTGGAGGTATGTGATACATTTTTTGGATATTTTTTGGGCTTCATTTTTTTTCAAGGTATTTTGTTTTTAGAGGATTTGGGCTTAATTTTCATTGTTTTTAGAGGTTTTGGGCTTAATCTTCAAAGGAATCGTTTTAGGCTTAATTTCGAAAGGACTCTTTTTAGGATTAATATTCAAAGGACATTTTTGGAGGTATTTTTTAAAGGATATTTTTTCAGAGGATTTTTTGAAGTATTTTTTAAAGTGCCATTTTTTAAGAAGTTGGAATTAATTTTCAATGGATGTCTTTTGGAGGTATTTTTTGAAGTGACATTTTTTTAGAGTACGTGTTTTGAGTTCAAGTAAATAATTTTTAATGATTTTTTAAAATTAGTTTTTGTCTAAATTTTTAAATGATTTTTTTTTTGCAGGACTTGGAAGGAAATATTTTAAGCTTCGTTTCATTTTTATAAGACATTTTTTTCTCATATTTTTTAAAGTAAGTGTTTTGGATTGAAGTGTGTATTTTTTGCATAATTTTTAAAATGAGTTTTTTTTTTTTAAATTAAATCATTTGTGATGTTTTTTTTAATTGAGTTTATGTCTAAATTTTTAAAGGAAATTTTTTGAACTTAATACTCTATTATCATGAGAAATCGAAGGAATTGCGTGAGAAAATATGATCGAAAAAGAGATCTTGAGGAAAGTAGAGAAGATATGAGAGAATCTTGCAAAAGAAAGAGAGAAGAACTCTCAAATATTGAAAGGGAAAATCAACCTCAACTAGAAGTTGAAGCAATTATGTAAATGTAAATATTATGAATTTGATATTTAAAATTTTCCTAGTGCAAAATGTGAAGCTTAATTTTTATTTGATGAATTAATTTGAAAAATATTTTGCAATGTAAACAGAGAGATATTCCTCAGAACATTGATGAAGACATACAAAATTTTGAAAGATAAAGTGAAAGAGATATTGAACCACTGATTCAAGATGGTGAAAATGTTGAAAGAAATTCCAGTGAAGAAATTGAATCACAAGGTATATATATATTGAACACATGCACGTATTATTGAAATTATACATATTTATTAATTTAGTTATTTATTGAATATGTAAACCTATTATGCACTATTCATTCGAATATGTACAGATGAAATCAATGCTGATGATGAGATGCTAGAAACTGTTGACACTAACACATATGGAGATAAAAGAGCTGACCATGTTATATGATATCTTTTTAAACACATTTTTGATACATACTTCATAAAGGAAAATGTGACAGTTCAAGCCCAAATTTTTGAAGGTCTCCTATCATTAAGGAAACTAAAAGAAACTATGACTTTATTGGGTATTCGAAAATGAACAAAAGACAAAAAAATGAAGGAAAATGTGATACAAAATATAAATAGCGCTATAAATTAAATTACAATATCTAGACATAAAAATGTTTCAGTTGTATGTAGAGCAATACATATGGCAGTGGTTTCATCGAGTACTAAAGAGAATCATTTTATAAAATCTATGGCACGAGCATTGGGAACCTCACAAAAAAATTTGCACAAACATTGGAAATTTCAGTTGCAAATCGATGTAAATGATGAACTCGCTTGTTGGAGAGCTATTTGTAGGCAACCATACAAAGATAGACCTGGAGAAAATTTAAAAAAAGACAATATATGAATATTGGAAGAAAAATTCACGTGTTTCGCCAAATGCAAGGGATGTGATGCGAAGAAGAATAGCATGAAATTAGTACGAAGAATATGAAAAAAATTTCTTGCAAACCACTCAGATATAGTTTTCCAACAAGTTCAAAGAACAGAATCATGAAATTCATGTCTCAGTTAGTGCTTTTGTTCAACAAAAACCATGGCATGTAAAACCTATCACTGTATGCGACACTTGTTGTTATCATTATCATGTGGAATTTCAGTTATATTATCACACATTCCTTAATTTAGGTAGAAAATTTTGGAAAGATTCACGCCCTCCTTCCACTGTCCATGATTTCATATCTCAAATTCTATGTGAAAGAGAAAGCCATGAATTATTTTACCAAAAGAAATGTGTTGGTGGTAAACAATGCGATGATTGTGGAAATTTGAATAAATTTCAAAACAAACATCGTACTGATATAAATTATAAATCATTGTCCAACATGAAAGTGAAATGGAAGAGATATGAATATATCGATACTTTGATTCAAGGTTCAAATAGTGCTAAAAGAATTGAATTACAAGAAGAAGAAACTTTTGTGATGGATTTTTTGAGAAATTTTGAGGCGGAAATTAATAAATACACCAAGCATTGCCATAGAGCTTGATGGCAAGACTTGCAATTCAAAAAATTCCATGAAGTTTCTCCACTAGGGACCATTTTGTCAGTAATTGATTTTGCAGGAAACTACACATTTGTTCCACAAAAAGAAATTTCGAGTGAATACTACCATTCTGACCAAGTCTCCATTCTCTTCCATATTCTATATAGACATGCTGAACAAAACGTCGATCATATAGAAAGCACCACTGAAAATCGACATGTTATTAAATAATATCACTTCTATATCAGTGGCGATCGTACACATGATACATATTTTGTACAACATTGTTTTGGAAAGATTTATCACTCCTTGAAAAGTCGTGGAATAAAATTCAATGAACTTTGGATATGGTCAGATGGATGCACAAGTCAATTCAAATATTCATGATTATTCTTTTGGTTGTGTTGTCTTCATAAGAAAACCTGCATTAAACATTGTTGGAATTTCTTTGATACTGGCCATGGAATAGGAGAACATGATGGTGTAGGGGAATGCATAAAATGAGAACTTCTAAGATATCAAATGAAACCCTCTGCAAACCGACTTGTCGACACTAAAGAATTTTTTCAATGGTGCATTGCTGCTCTATGACATGAGAATAACCGATCAAGAGAAGTGCGAAGATACATTTAGTTTCATTTTTATTAGATATCTAATTTGAAACAGTGTACATTTCTCACAATGATTATTTTTTATGGTAGTTTGATATCATATTTACGTTCTTCTTCGAATTTTCCATATATAGGGTTTTTTGGCATATTGGGATCGAAGATGTACGTATATCAATTGGAAATGACGTTGAAACACTAAAAGGGACTTGAAAATTGCATTCAATTAAAACAAACTTTTCCACAATTTTGTTTGCATTGGATAAAAGAACATATTCCTGTTTTTGTCATCTTTGCATAGACAACAAAAAATCTAATGATGTTTGTGAAAACAAAATTTATGTAAAATATTGGAAAAATACAGACCTAAATACAAAGGGGAAAATGTCTGTTGCAATGTTTGAAGAAATGCAATCAGAGTAGACTACAATATTTTCTGATGGTGATCAAGTCTCTGATCTTGTTAGAGAAGGTAGCATTTTAATTTCTTTCAAATGATAGAGATCTAGAAATAAATTTAAATAAATAAGTTTGTTAATTTTGTTTTATTATGCAAGAGATGTTTTTGTTGTAATTGCACCTACTGACAATGATGAAAATGTGAAGTATTATTTGATGCATTGCACTGAATAAAAAATGAAATTATTATAAAACTATAATGATCACAAGTTTCCATATGAAAGAGGATCTATTATATTGAAAGGTTATTTTTTCATACAAACTAATCAAAGTGGGGATTTTGTTTACTTTGAAGACTATGAACTTGATGTCATAAGTTGTCAATATAGTCACTTGGTGTGTGCAGCATGCATAAATTTGATAGAGGTTCAATCAAAGAAAAAAACCAAAATTAAGAAATGGAAAATGTCAAAATCCGATCATGAACGGATCATTGAAGATGGCATTCCATTGGAATTTTTTTGATTGAAATGCCCAACAATTTCATATCTTTAGATTCATGTTTTATATCTTCCAGAACTCAACTAAAAATTGATTTGCCTTGTTATGTTACCTCTGCAAGTGTTTGCACATGTACATTGTTTTGGTACATGCACACTAGTGTTACACAACATTTTCTCACTGTCCTTGCAATCCCCAACTCGCACATTGGAGGGTCATTTCTGTGACCAATAAGTAGTGTCATGCTTTGCAAATACCAACCTTGTATCCCTTTTGATAAAAAGAAATATTCTTCTTGTTGACATTTCCCTAAGTAGAGTTGTGAAAATTCGTATTTTTGCCTTGGCACGAGTAGCCCATTACACCCTCGCGCCGACCCAGAAATTTAACACTGAGCCCGCACCAGATGGCACTCTGTGCTAGTTAGACACCTGCACCAAGTTGTTAATGGAATGTTTTTTAAAAATAGAGGTGGAGGTTCTATTCCAACCACCTCAGGGATGAGTCATCGGGAGTGGTTGAACTGAAACAACCATGGACTCCTTCCTTTAGTTAGTAGTTTCCACCTCCCTTGGAACTCTCCTAAAGGATAGGACTCTCTCCCAACTTTGTAGGGATACCAACCTCCTCTCTTTCCTCTATATAAGAAACTAGCTCCTTTAGTAGAAGCTAGCTGAACACATTATAGAAAAATAGTTGAACGGCTGAATAGTTGAACTAAGAGAATTATACTATAGTTAAGCTACTAGAGAAGATAGATTAAGAAATATTGTGTTGAGCGAGCTCGAGTTGATGATTTCTGAGAGAGCTTGAGTCCAAATTCCCTGACCAACAGTTGAGACTTGTTTCGTTTGAACCCCGTTGGAGGAGACTGCAACGTCAAATAATTTTTTGTACTCTTCCTTCTACTCATTAATATACATGATTACTGTTTGGTTCCACTATTGTGTTACGATGTTTATTTGATACAATATGTTTATCCCTCTTTTACTGGCTAATAGTTGTGAATGAAACTATTATGTTATATGTTGTTATTTTTCTTTGTCCTATGTGCAGGTATCTGAGCATGACAACGAACGGATTGTGATTTGCCAAGGTGGGAGTGAGAGGCCACTACTCTTTCCGCAACATCAACAATGTTGGATTCAAGGTAGGAAAATCTACCATGTATTTTGTTGATTCATTAACTAGGAAGCAACACTTTAGCATGTCCTTTTGTTACTATACCCACCCTAGGGCTAGAGGGATCGTCTCTATATGCAAAGAGGATTTACCTTCCTAAAAAATTGACGACTCTGTTGGGGAATCAGTGCGAGTTTGTCGTGTCATCCTATTGGGTCGGTCTCAATTATTGGTTTATTTATCTATATTTTTCTGGTTTTTTTGCTGAGTTTTCATTCTCTATTCAGCTCCAGAGAGTCAAGGTTGACCCCTTCTCATTAGGTTAGGGTTTTTCCACATTTCCCATAGGTTTCCAGCTTGGCGCATTTTTTTTCTGAACATTCATGGCGATTGGCACAGGTTGCTCTTTTAGCACTCGCGCCAACCTCTGTATGGCGCGAATTACAACCTTACAGTCACGTAAACCCCTGTAGGTTTTGGTTTGACCTCCCTAATGTGTACTTTGGTCATTTTTTCTTGTTTTTGAGTTAATTTTAAGTGTGTTTAAGCCTTTGTCAACTGTGTTTACTACTGTAGACTTGTTTCCCTTAATCGTTTGCCCGTTTTCCTATCGGTGTCATTTAAGACCTTAGGGCTTCTAGGTATTCTTACACACCAAGCCTTCTGTTCAGGAATAAGTCTCTTTGATTCTTATCAGTCTCGTTGCAAGTTTTTAGATTGAGTTTTCTTGATCCTTTATTTTTGTTTATTGCATTCTCTTTTCGTTTTTCTATTAGTCCTTCTTCTTCAAATACTTTGAGCTTAGACTGCTTCACTTGTTTGGATCGTTTTGAGAACTCTCTTTTTTGTTTAATAGTTTGCTCCATTAGCTTGCATGTTTTTTGTCTGTTTCGCTTTGGTTGACTCATTAAACTTCAAAACCTTACATTCGAAAAACTCAAACTAGTGTTTATTTTTTTTTCCATTGAATTAGTACAATGTGTGCTTGATTTCATTGAAAATAAAAAAATCAAAAAATATCTTTGCGTTCTTTTGTTGCATCGAAAAATGAAACGTTCCTTTACATAACTACAATTTCTCAATCTAGGATGGAAATTCATTTTTGATTGATTGCATTAAGGGCATTAGAATTTTATTCCCATGTTTTCGTTGTTTTCTTGTTTGAAATATTTTAATCCTTCTTATAACTAGCATTCATCGAATTGAAATGGTGTTCATTTGCATATAGTTTGCATCTAGGAATTTGAGTTATACATTCAATAGCGCCTAGAAATCGAAACATAATTCAAGATTAACTTTAAAATTTACTCAATGAACCTAAGGAAAAATTGGAACCTAACGAAACATTTCTAGTGGTGTAGGCTAGAGACGTGTTCCGACATCTTAAAACCTAGTAGTGCTTGATTTCATTGAAAATCCAAAAATGGAAAAATATCTTTGTGTTCTTTTGTTGCATTGAAAAATGAAATGCTCCTTTACATAACTAGCATTTCTCAATATAGGATGGAAATTCATTTTAGATTGATTGCATTAAGGGCATTAGAATTTTATTCCCATGTTTTCGTTTTTTTCTTGTTTGAAAGATTTTTATCCTTCTTATAACTAGCATTCATCGAATTGAAATGGTGTTCATTTGCATATAGTTTGCATCTAGGAATTTGAGTTATACATTCAATAGGGCCTAGAAATAGAAACATAATTCAAGATTAACTTTAAAATTTACTCAATGAACCTAACGAAAAATTGGAACCTAACGAAACATTTCTAGTGGTGTAGGCTAGAGACGTGTTCCGACATCTTAAAACCTAGTAGTTGTCGCTCAACTTTGGCTTTAGACAGCACTAGCATAGAATTGTGCTCCCCATACCGTCGCATATATAAAGGGAGACCCCTCTAGGTTGCAATCCGTTTATCCATAGGAAGCCGAGTCTGCCACCTTGTAACTGTGATACACCGAGCATAACATTTGGGGAGACTAGCTGCACGTACGTCAAGTCCTTGGTCATTTCTGTTTCACTTGATCACCAAGGTGTATATGGCAGTTCACAGAAACCTAGTACGCCCTCTTGCTTAGAATTCCTGAAAAGTCATTTTGATATTTTCGTGACTCTTTAAATAAGAGAAGAGATCACTAATCGCTTGTCCTTTCACGCTTGTTTCAAATTGAAAGTGTCTAGAGTCATATTTTTCCTATTTCTTGACTCTTAAAACATGAAACAGTGAATTTTGGTTTCAGTGTTATAAAATTAATCACCTACGATTGCACGCCCATTAAAATTTTGTTACTTATTCTGATTGATTTCCTTGGTTCTTGTTTTTGGTACCTTTGATTAGTTATCTCTTTTCCTTCTTGTTCTTATTTACAGTCAAAGTGGTGGAACATCTAGTTTCATCATCTTCACTGCATCCTACTGGTATTTCTTTTCCGAATGCTTCTTTTGAAACCCCTCAATCCACTAGGTCTGTTGAATTCTCACAGCCTATTCTTCCGTGTATCCAACCCCTTGCTACTCGGTCTCCACTTGATGAACTAGTTGAATTCAATTGGCCTCCTTCAAGTACTTGGTCTAGTTTTGGGGATGAAGGGGATATCCTCCACTTACGTCTAGATTGCCTTTTGTTGTTGCTGCGGTACCTCCTAGTCCCCGTAGTCTTTTCGAAGATCTTACAGGAGAATCAGATATGGATTCGTCCAGTTCTATTGGCAGTGAAGGAATGCCTGTATCCACAGGAGAATATAAACTCTTTCCTGAAGATCTTTCTCATGCCTGTATCCAATCTTCTTCGCCTTCGGTGTCACTTTCAGCTGGCTATAGGTCTCTGAGTCAGATTATGTCTGGTGTTGTGTCCATTGCACAATCTAGCACAGTTACTCCTCCTCAGAGTTCGTTCCAATCTTCATCAGTACCGTTACCTTCGGCGTCAGATCCATCGGTTACTGTTACATTTGTTCCAGTCCAACCTACAGTCTATGTGGCTTCTAGTTCAATCCATCGGTGCCTGTGATTGCTAGTGGTTTCACTTTGAATAATATCTGTTGGTTTTTCAAAAGCAAAATTCTTGGGGTTCTCAGCAGTCTCAGGCTCCTAGAGATCCTCGTTTTCATTACTATGATGATGTTGGTAATCTTGTATATGTATATCTGCACCATTAGATGAGCATGGGAATCTAGTTTATATGCCTTTTATAGATCTTTATCAAGGCGTTTATGATCCTTATCATTTTGTTACTCATTTGGGACCTACTTTTCCTATGAAACTCTCTGGCTTACAAGGACAACCCTCCTAGGGATAAACTTTAGCTCAGCAAGGCCCTGCTTGCAGTCCACAGGGACAATCATACGGTCCACAAGGCCAACATTTACAAGGATAGCCTTTGGTCCAACATGGAAAAACCTCTGGTCCCTCAGGTCAACCTCTGAATCAACCGGGAACATATTTTGGTCGTGGGGGGCATGTTATCCATCACATGGACAATCTATTACACCTCAATCAAAATCGCACGTTCAGTATGGACCAAATATTGTGAAACCTGGACAACCCTTTGGTCCTTCTCTGGGTCAACCTAGTCATCAGGGACAATTTGGTCTGTCGCAACCATTACACCAACCTTTCCCACAAGGTCAACCTAATGGCCCTCAAAAACTAGTTCAACAGCCAGTTCAACCAGCTCAACAACCATTGTAACCTTCCCACCAGCATATTCCTTCATTTCCGCAGTCGGTTTTACCTATTTATCCTGCTCCACAAGGTCAAACTGTGCAACTGGAGGGTGCTTATTACCCTCAAGTTTCCTATAAAATTGTATATAATGCACCCCAAAATTTAGTACCCTAAAAATCAACCAGTATATAGTGCACCTCAGATTCCATACCCTCAAAATCAACCTATGTATAAACAACCTCAAAGTCATACCTACATTCCACGGCAGAATATTTATGCTACTCAGCAAGGACCCCAATGGTCTTCTTTGACTCAATATCCTTGTCCTCAATCTCAGTATCAACCGAATTATCCTGTTTTTAATCCCTATGATCCAAATCCTTCAGGACAGAATATATGGGGATAGAATACTACTCGGACTGGGTGGAATGTACATACAAGTCCTTATCAAAGACCTTTGATGACTTTCAATACACAATTACCGTTTCTTTCTGGGTTGGAATTATCGGATGTGTCGAAGTTGACAAATGATACTATTCTTCATAATCCATATTGGCCTCAGGTTCCAACCAAGATTCCTGTTGATTGTCCTAAATTTGAGGGTAAACCGGGTGAATACCCCCAAACGCATGTGATGACTTACCACTTGTGGTGTTCTTCTAACTCTTGGGTTGACGATTCAATTCGTCTCCGTCTTTTCCAGCGAACACTTACTGGTGCCGCTGCAAAGTGGTACATTGAGTTGTCTCGTGGATTTTTCCAAGATTTCAATTCTTTGGCCATGGTGTTCCTTACACATTTTTAGTTACCGATCCACTATGAGACCAGGACGCATCTCCTCACTTCATTGAAATAGGACCGAGATACTCATATCTTGGATCATATTCATGAGTGGCGGCATCATCATCGCATGATCAAATTTGAGATACCTGATGAGCTTCTGACTCATTGGTTCACTACCTCCTTTGCCAATCGGATTGTCAAAGACATTACTATGGGGGCATGTGTGACCAAGGAACAAGCCATTTCTTATGCCCAGTACCTTGATCTCATGTATTCTCAGTCTGGTGCATTGTACGATATCTTGCCTGACGCTCCTCGACCTGTAACTTCCAAACTTCCAACAACTCCATCCGTTGATGGTATTATTGGTTTCGTATCACCGAATTCTCAGAAGTATCCTTCATCTAACTCTGGGATGCAGAAGTCTACTTCTTCCAATAATGTCGCTTCTCAGTCAACATCGAATTCTGGCACACCCATAGAAGTGACTACTGTTCAGGCCAATCCTATAGATAACACTTCCAAAGGTAAGAAGAAGGGTAAAGGTAAGGCTAAAGCCAATACCGCAAAACAGGATTCTCCAAAACCTCGTTCTTCCGATAGTTCTTAACACAAATCGAAGTATCCTTGTTTGATTTGTGATGATGAGCACTTCACCAAGGACTGTCCTCGACAGTTTGAAGTGAGTCTATTGCTCAAAGGCACCCAAAGAGATCCGGCCATTCTTAAAGAACCTTTCCCTTATCAGACTTAGATGGTAAAGCACCCTCAGTCCTCTGCTCCATCTGGTTTTCAAGTGTTCATGATGAACGGTTCTGCACTCGTTTCTATTGCTACTCAATCAAAGATTATTCTAGTTCATGTTAGGCAGCGGGGAAAGAGATCGTTGATGGTCCTTATCCTCCTCCTATTTTTGGCCCTCTTGAAATTGGATGGCCTAGCACTGAATCTGTTGTGCGAATACCTTCCAAAGGTGTGCTCCGTAAGTCTTCATATAATCCCAATGCCCATGCCGCTAAAAATTACAGTATTGTTAAGGATTTGGCTCAGGTGTTGTCTGTAATGTATGCATTAGAAGTACTTCAGAGTTTTCCTTTACAACGGAAAGCTTTTCTATCCATGATAGGTTGGATTGATCCTGCCGATACTAGCTTGCTTACTTTCCATTTAGAGAATTTTGTCCCACGACTCCCGCATCAAATTGCACTCACCATTCGAGTTGGTATAAATGGTTTGAATATTCACCGGGCTGTCGTGGATGAGGGTGCATCCACTTTTCTTATGTCATATACTTGTTGGAAAGCCATTGGTTCTCTAGCTCTACCTCATCACCCAATGCCCTTGAAGCATTTGATGGAAGAGAATCTAAACCTCTTGGTGTTCTCTCTAGTTTTCCGATCACGTTAGAAGGGAACACAATCAATGTTGAGGTTGAAGTCGTTGATGCAAAAGTCAATTATAATATTCTCATCGGATGTAGTTGGACTCACACCATGTTGTGCATTCCGTCCACTCTCTTTCATGTTATGAAGTTCCTACACGAAGGAAATATTATTACTATTGATCAATTGTCTTTTTTCACTTCTTCTTCCAAGAAAAACATTCCGTATGTGGACAAGGTTCCTACTCCCAATGAGAGCGTGGGGCCAGGCCTTTTCAAGGATCCTACCCTCATGGGTTGTTTCCCTCTTCCACCACCAAATACTGTTCATATTAACATGATTTCTTGAACCGATTACCCATGGGTTATCCCTTCTCCTGAACAGATCGATTCATTCGGCGATTTGATGCCTTTTAGTCCGATTGAAATTGATTATTGTGAACTCATTAATGCATTGGATACTTCGTCCTCTCATTATGCTCCATTTAGCCTGACTCTTGACATATATCTTCAATCTTCCATGGGATGATGGTCATCATCGTTCCTCATTTCTACCAAGGCTCGGAGCCATGTCTACCTGTCTTGAGCGTTTTAGCTCTCATGTTCCTTCTCCTCCACTTCACACACCTGTTCAGGTCCATGAGGGTTTTTTGGAATGTAACTTGATTAACATCACTCAGACGATGCTTATCGACATTTCCATTAAACCAATAATCGTTGAGAACATCCATATTGGGGTTACTTGTTGTTCGGATGAAGTGCAAGTCTATACTAGCCTTTTTCGCAAATTCCGTGATGTATTTGCGTGGTCCTATGAAGAAATTCCCGGCATTGATCCTATTATTGTGGTACATGAGATTCCTACTTACCCCAGTTTGAAACATGTTCGTCAGCGTCTTCATTTTGTGCATCCTAGGAAAGCTGTTGTGATTAAGGCCGAAGTGGAAAAGCTTTTCAAAGTTGGTTTCATTTATCCGAATCCCTTGATAGAATGGGTTTGTAATATTGTTCCTGTAGACAAGAAACAGGGCACTATTCATGTCTATGTTGACTATCGTGATATCAATCGAGCTTGTCCTAACGATAATTATCCTACTCCTTTCATGGGTGAAATCATTGACAACTGTGCCGAGAGTGAGATTTTTTCCGTTATGGATGGTTTTTTAGGTTATAATCAGATCAACATTCTCCCAAATGATCAACACAAGGCTACTTTCATCTATCCTTGGGGTACCTTTGCATATAACAAACTTGTCTTTGGTTTGAAGAATGTCATGGCCACATTTCAGCATGCGATGTTTTGTGCCTTTCATTATATTCGTCACATCATTCAACCTTATCTGGATGACCTTCTGGCTCATTTAACTAAGCGTAGATACCATCCTAACCATCTTTGTCATATTTTTATTTGTTGTAGACACTATAACATTCGGCTTAATCCGCACAAGTGTGTCTTGTGCATTGATTCTGGTAGACTCTTGGGGTTTATTGTTTCCAAAGACGAAATTTGCCTGGATCCTCTCAAGGTTGAGGCTATTATCAGTCTCCCCTCTCCTTCCTCATTGCATCAGTTGCAGATTTTACAAGGGAAAGCTAATTTTCTTCGTCGTTTTATACCTAACTATGTCGAAGTAGCTAAAGGATTCACACGCTTGTTAAGGTAGGGTATTCCTTTTTATTGGGATGAGATAGCTCAGAAATATTTCAATACGTTGAAAACATTGTTGGTTAATGCTCCTCTCCTGTGCCCTCCAGATTATCATCATGATTTTTCCCTTTATTTGGTTGCCGCTTTCAGCACGATTTCCATGGTTTTGGTACAAGAGGATGATGAAGGTCATGAGCATGTTATTTTTTACTTACCTCGAAACCTTCTTGACCCCGAAATGCGTTATACCCATGTCAAGAATTTAGCATTGGTCGTTGTTCAAGCTGTTCAACGTTTTCATAATTATATTCTTTTACGTAAAGTGACAGTGATTTCTGAGTGCAACCAAAGAACCTACATATTGTCTCGAAAATTGCTTGGGGGCAAATACTCAAAGTGGATTTTCATCCTCCAAGATTCTGATTTGGAATTTACTGCTGCCAAATTTAAGAAATCATTAGTCTTTGTTGATTTAATTTGTTCTCTCCCTTCCGACTCCGCTCCTTCTCATTCTGACGACGTCATGGTTACACCATTTTTTGGTCATCTAACCTATTGTTATTAGATGGACCCAAGTACATCATGTAATACCAATTTTACCCTAAGTAAAATTGCATTCACTATGAAAAATAACTTAGTGAACCACCTTTATTAAGTTGTTTATGGTCTAAAATGGAAACCCCATGAGGAAATATTAAATAAATCTACATTTTTTTTATTTGCCTCAAAGAATAATTATTTAAACAACAGTTTAATTAATATTCATGGTTATATTTAACCCAAAACAGAGAAATTAATTAGATAAATCATTATTTATCTTATTATTTCCCAAGAATAATTATTTAAACCTTATTTAAATAATATTCTTTGTTGAATATGACTAAATCACCCTTAAATAATTAAATAAATCATTATTTATTTGTTTATTACTCAACCACATCCTTAAAATGATAAATAAATCATTTATTTATTTATTATTTACAAATAAAGGGATTTGACCAAAGTCAAATTCCTTTTCCCTCCAGCAAATATAATAAAATATTTCATAAAAGTTGGATCTTAATTTGGTTAATAATATTTTAATTATGCACAAATATCTAAACTAACTCAATATTTTGTTATAAATAAAAGGGTTTTCCCATTCACTTACCACCTTTTGTTTCCTAAATATCACTCTAGATCTATACTTTTGGTCTGAATTTGATCCACCATCATAGTCATATTTTGCTACCATTTTTGTCTGGGTTTTCTACACCATAAAGAGAGAGGAATTTTAGATCTAAAGTGCTGAGGACTTACAAGAAATCATCCCATTGAGGAGGAATGGTAACACCCTTCTATGTTTTCCTCCCAGATGAAATTAATACAAAATTCGTTTAACATATTCTTGTCTTGTCTATTGGATGCATGGTGTAAATCTTGTTTTTTCTACTACTTAATGTCTTCTAATGCATAGATCTATATTTTTGCAACATTTATCTTGATCACCTAACTACAGATCTGAGGATATTGGCAACCATATTTGCTATTAGGGTTGTTTTTTATGCACAGATAAAGTGGTCTTTTTTCGTATGCTTGGAATTAAGATTCATACTAACAACTGGCAACTCCACATGGATTTACGATTATGACCACTGTCGTTTTTATGATCCTTGCATATCTAGCAACTTTAAACCATAGGATTTCTCTTTAGTCACTTTTTTTTTCTTTTATCGATTTTTTTTTAACCTATAAAACCCTAAAACGATAAAAATTCTAACTTCCATGTGTTTTCGGACCTATTGCGCAGGTGACAGACATCAGCCGCAGCTGAGACGACAATTTTTTCTGAAATTTGTCGCCAAGAGTGCCGGAAGTGAAAGTTTCACTTTTTTGCCCAAAACCTGCAACCTAGAGCTTCAGGAAGCAGGAATCGGCCCAAAAACTGTGACCTCTACTAAAAATAGGTCTGAAACTATGACCTAGATTTTTTGCAGGATTTTTTCTGAAAGTTTTCTGGTTTTGTCTGAGCCTCTGTTCAGGGTTGTCTGACCTCCGTCTCCTCCCATTTTGGACCTGTAATTATTATTTTTTTCTCAACTAAGTGGGAACCTATCCTCCTAGGGCTTCAGTACCCTCCACTTCTTGTGGAAGAGCTTTTGTTTTTGCAAGTTGTCTGAAATTTCAGAGTCTTCAGCCAATTCTCAGATCTGATACCTCACCTTCAGATCCACTTCAGATCGGCTTGTTATCCATCCAAATCACCGCATTTAGCTTTTTTTTGGTTTTCCTCGAGGGTTTAATCCATTTCCCTCTAGGAGATAGCCTTTAGCCACCTCTTTTTACATCAATTTTTCCTCTGATTTGTTGTTGTTTGCTACACCACTTTCCAGCAGATTTTGTCCTTTAGATTCGTGTCCCTCCTAACCTTAGATCTATTGGATTTTTTAGTGTGTTTTGATTATTTTTTTACTCACCTATAAACTAGTTGTTGAGAGACCCACCTCCTTGGGTTTATATTATTGCATTATTAGCTGTTTATTTTCTGTTTTTGTAGGCTTATATACTGTCATTTGTAGGTTTATTTACAGCTATATAGCACACTTTTTCTTTTTCTCTACAAACGTCTGTGTTTAAAAATTAAAATTTACACACTTCACACACACACCCTAAGCGAAAAGGTGCTTGGTTAACACCGCTAAGCAAAGAATCTAAAACATTGAAATCAATTGATCCTACACCTCTTTGCCCTTGTTTCGACATTGTAATCAGTTGATCCTGCACCTCCCTACCCTTTTCGATCTATTTTTCCTTTGTGTCATGTTTGTGTTATCATCATTGCACCACCAAGGTGTTTATATCAGAGACTTCTTGGCCTTCATCCTCAGTTTCTGGTAGGAAGACTTACTCCTCCACGTAGGATTTTAGTTAGTCCTCCACCGAGTCCGCACACTGACTCTTCTTCTGGTTCTTTGGGTTCTCCTTCTCATTCTGCCTTTGGTTCTCCCCCTTACACCTTCACCATGTATGGTGCAAGATCTAATGCTGGTGGTAACCCCATCCCTCATGCTGGGAATACCACTAGTGGGACCGCAACAAATACTACCATGGCTGCGGCCTTGCTCCCCTTCATTGCAGGCCTCATCCTCCCCAGTTGATAAATGACCCTATACACCATGACGCTAGTCAGCCTGCTATGCTGACGAAACTCCCTTCCGACATCCCAAAGTTTGAGGGCCTTGCTAGAGAAGATCCTACAAATCATGTTTGATATTTCCCCATGTGGTGTTCGTTTAACTCCATTACCAATGACTCTGTCTATCTTCAGTTGTTCCAATGTATGCTTACAGGTGAAGCTTCTAAGTGGTATGATGATTAAGCCCCTTCCTCTCATACCACCTTTGTGACTATTTCCCGGGCCTTTTTGTCTTACTTCCAGCTTCCCCTTCGTTATGACACTAGTACCGAACTCTTGACTTCTTTCCGTCAATCGTCTGCAACCCGCCTATCCAACCATGTCTAGGAATGGCAGAGAAGAAAGAGCCTATGTTGAGCTCCTACCTTCAAATATTGTGTCTACATGGACTGGTTCCTTAGATCTCTTTTTCCACCTATCGAAAAAGATGTCACATCACAGTTTCCTCAAACCGTAGAAGCCGCTCTCCAAATTGCGTTAAAATATGACCTGATCTACGCTCAGTCGGGTTATGTTTATACCATTCTACATGATCTTCCGAGACTCGGTGGTGCCAACGCACTGAGGACATCTCACACCGCCGACGGTATCATTGGAGCTCTCTCTAATCCGTATGCTCAACCTCCCATGGACTATGGTTTTCCTCAGGGGGGTCAGCACCTCTTGCACCTTTCCCCCTCCTGGTAGAACGTATCTAGGATAGGGCATGCCTGCTCTTTTTTCCCAACCTCCCATTTACCACACTATTAGCCCACCTCCTTATTACCTATATCCATAGCCTGGTGCTCCAGCTCCTCCAGCATTAGCACCGCCTCCTCCCTTGCCTTCTCAACACCCGCAATAGTAGCCACCGCCCCCTCAGGGGTAGGTGTATGCACAGTAGGGCACGACTAATCCACATCCCTCCAAAAATAAGATAAAAAGAACTCAAAATTAGTCTGATCCTGGTAATCCTGGACCAAATCCTCAAAATAATTCTCCTAACACTACTAACCAGCAACAGGGCACCCAACCCAAGCAGGATAGGCCTATTCATATGAACAAGCCTTGTTCTTGTTGTGGTGTTTATGGTCATTACACACATTATTGTCCTCTTTTACCACAGATGTGGTAGCTGTGGGAGTCTCAAGCAACATTAAGAGGATAGCAAGCCTTCCCTTTCATCCCTCCCAGTGTTGCACCTAGTCCATCGGCTGTGCTTATGAAGCCTTTCCCTCAGCAAGGATTTGTGGCCACCCAACCACCTAAAGTTCAGTTGGCCACTCAACCTCTTCCATATATTACCTTCGATTACCAGATTCTCATGATGAAATGTAATCAACCTCTAACCATAGACATGATTCTTCAGACTCGGTCCCGTCAGTACAATAAGCCTCATTCTATGTCTATCCCCAAGTTACCTCCTTCAATCTCTACAGAGCCTCTTTTGACAGCTAATGGTCCCTTGCAGATCCATCAACCTAAGGTGGAGGTTCATACCAAGATCCCTAAGGGACCACTATGTTGAAATGCTTCTTCTGGCAAAGCTGCCCATTTGTATAGCATAGTAGATGATTTGACACAATCCCCTATTACCATTTCAACATTGGAACTCCTCCAGTCGTGCCCTCCACAACGCAAATCTCTACTATCTACCATGGGTGCTGTGGATCCTTCCGATGATCGATTGATTGTCTTTTATGTTGACCGGTCATAACATCCTCCTCTCCCTGCTTCCATCGCATTCCAAATCCCAGTCACGGTCAGGAACGCCAACGTTTCTCGGTGCATCATTGATGAAGGGGGATCCACTTGCGTGATGTTCGCTTCGGTTTGGAAGCAACTCAAATCACTTGAGTTGGATCCTTCCACGATCACTCTCCGAATGTGGGATGGCCACACATCCCAGCCCATTGGCTTATTCTGTGATTGTGCTATTACACTTGTGGGCAAGACTATTTGTGTTGACATAGAAGTCATAGATTCCCCCTTAGATTACAACATTCTATTGGGTCGTAGCTACACTTATGCGATTTCTGTTGTCCCTTCCGCATTCCACCGCAAGATGTACTTCCCTTATAACAGAAATATAGTCACCATTGACCAATTGACATATTACGAACCGAAGTCTGAGACCTCCCCTGAGTCCATCATCTCTTCAGTGGCTAATAAGAAAATCGTTGATCCTTTGACCAGTATCTCACCCGGAGTCTACAAAGATTCCTCATTTCTTGGTACTTTCCTTGGTCTTCCTCCTCAAGTCTCTGATCCCAGCTCATCGAATGTTTGCATGATGCAATCGTCTCGAGCTACCCTCAAGTGTCCTGCCTCGTCTAATCAGAAACCTCCTCGCGCTCAATAGCCTACTCCTAGCCCTTCGATTCTGCCTTTTGTACCTCCTCGTCTTGGCCCTTCAGTTCGTATTCATGAGCCTCTTTATCCACCTAGAACATTTACTCTAGGCCTTAACCATTTAGGATTTTTCCCGCCTGGCCATTACCCCTCCAGTCCGATACCGTTCCTAGCTCCCCCACTAGGACTGTATACGACACCTATCATGGCCACCCTCTCTCTTCCTAACTTGACCCTTAGGATTCTCGTCTGGTACCTTGATCCTCCAGCCGCTACCCCGCCTAGTCAACCCAAACCTTATCTTTCTTTGACATTGATTAAACCGGTCCCTGTGACTTCACCCATTGCAACAGCACCTCAACCACCTCAACAGGAACCCCCTTCTGTTGCGACCACTTCGAGTAAAAATGGAAAGGCTCACAAGAGGGCCTCCAAGGACAAGGCTACCCCGACAGACCCTGCACCTCCCACACCCGTAAAGCCCTATGCCTTGTGTGATGTCATCGGGCATGCCACCCATAACTCTCATGAACTGCTATGTATCAAGCCCATGGTTAAAGTTGCATTCCCTAAGTCTATAGTCCCTGAAGCCTTTGTTTCTTCCTCGACTACAGCCAAGAATCATAAAACTATTCACACCAACCAACCTTGGCTTTGTGTGATCTCCATGGCCATTATTCCCACCATTGTCCCCGCCTTATGCATTAATGTGCCTCTTTAGAGGTAGTTCGGGAGTACGAGATTGAACAAAACCAATCTGCCTCTCCCATACTTGTGCAGTATGCTACAGGCCAGACTGAGGATTTACCTGCTCCCATTGAAATTCCCCCTCCTGATGTTGAGATGACGGAGCCTACGGCCACCATCCTCTACCTTTCATCATCCATGAGACCCTTGGTGGAAGTTCCCTCCGAATCTTCCCTTGTTGTTTCGCTTAACCTCCCTTCAACGATCACCATAGGCTCAACATCAGTAGATCCCTTATCTTCTTGTTCTTTTTTCATCCTTTGTGACGATGCGCATGTGAACCTTTATTCTCATGATAATGAGTCAGGTAGCTTCACCGCATCATGTGGTATATCTTCCTCCATTCACTCCATCTTCTATTGCGATTATGACATCATGGAAGCCATGTCCACCCCTAATTTCATCTTTCCCGCCCATAAATGGGATGGCACCATCCGTGCCTATGGTGACTTTCAAAATCTCAGCACAATCTACACCTCCGGTAGCTCCCACACTCCACCTCACAGTCGGCGTGTGAGTGGTAGACATCCTACCTAGATCACTCCCTCCCGCAGAGTGCGTTCGATTTCTACTTTGCGCTCAGGTTGCCAGTATTTTTCATCATCCTCCCACTTATTGTCTTGTGGCACCTTTTAGATGGACCTCCTATCCACACCTTGTATCGATTTTGCTGATGGTGCAAGTCGCTACTCCAAGAATCTAGCCTTCGTAGGATGGACCATCTTTACCCCCTTGCACACCCTTGTTCTCTCGAACGGTGTGTGCATTTGTACCGCTACCAATAATTAGGCCAAATATGAAGCAGTGCAAGGTTTATTGGCTGATGCCCTTTCACATCGTATCCTCCACCTTCATGTTCATTTAGATTCCCTACTTCTTGTCATGCAATTGAACGGTGTCTATCATGTGCATAATCCTATCCTTTTTAGAAGATATTTATGAGTGAAGCTTTTGATGCGTGAATTTTAAATCATTACATTCAGTCATGTACCTAGAGCACAAAATCACTATGTAGATATAATTTCAAACCATATTCTAGATTGACACTTAGCACATGCATTTAACACAAGACAATAACACAAAAATATCAAAACGATGCATATCCATAATATGTGTCGTATAGAATGTTTTAGAGTTCATCCACTTTGATGTATATGACATTCCCATAGCATGTTAGAAAACTAAAAACTGGGGGCACCACCTACCCCTACACGCTAATCATTATCTGGACAATCCCGAGCCAATGGCCCTGCTCCCATAGCTCGTAGATCATGCATACCCTTTCCAGCCATCACCATGCACCGCATGACCCCTCGCCATTCAGAGGGTAGACCAATACATGGTTCTATGTAGTGGTCATCTAAGTCTTGCCAGCCACACTCTGAAACACTGGTCAGAAGCCTCTCACATCTATGAAGTATTTCCTCTAGGAGGGCTACTCCATCCTCATTTTGTTGCACCCTCGGTCCACTAGATCTTGCGATCCCCGATACTATAGGTTATCCCATATACTTGGCCGGTTTTACCAGTGTTGTATATGCATACCAAAAGTGAAAGAATCAGTACCAAATAAAATAATCTAGAACTTTACATGCACATAAAATATTAGCAATTTTGTCACTTACCATCGGGCCCCCATATTCAACTAGGCGGCAGTGGCAAATCTGGGTTCCCATAATAACTCATCCCACTATAGGGATAGTCATTTATATACAGTGGCATCTGATCCCAATTAACAAAGAACTCTATTCGAAACACTCGTCCAACCACCCCACATCCTCCTCTGCACAATATTCGCCCCCACCGATGCATCCTAAGCTCTCTCAGGTCCCCACCTTAGAGTTGTATGTGAGGTCGAAGTGTTGAGATATTCTCAAAGAAGAAAGAGCACAAAACTGTACCATATGCACATTCATGGTTCACTTGCCACTTGCATAGTGACAAATTTTGTTTCAACGACGACAGCATAATCTAGGCCCACCCCTAGTAGGTCCCACTCAAAACACTCTCCACAAGCATCATCTGCTCTCCGGTGATGTGGTGGAGTGCCTGGTTGCCACAACACGGGTCTCTAACCTCTCCAAATCCCCGATGGGTATCCGAGTCCCCTTCACTTGGAGACATGGTTAACAATGGTGCTCTACAAACTCTATGAAATTATGCCCCTACTATAATACTGGCTGAGTATTCCCTACAATCCCAAGTGGTGGGAGACCAGTTAGAAAATATATATCCTGGACCATCAACTCAATCCGGTGCCCCTCCACTATAAATACCTCATGGTCTGGATCCAAATAGCTGACAATCTAGACCAATAAGGGATCTCCAACTCTCATCAAAGGGTTCTCCACAAACTTCATAACCCCAAACCTAGCCAATACACTACGGACACCTTGATCTTCCCAGATCTCCGACCATAACGCACCCAGGTCTCTCTCTCTCTAGTTGATCCATAATTCTACCATATCTACAGGAAACGATAATATTTGGTAGTGTACAGATAGGAAAGACTCCATCTCATCATAAAATCCCAATTCTTAGCCAAAAAACAACACAAAAAAACCCCTCCCTCACAAATCACACTTTTCAGGCCCAAAATTGGGACAAGTCGCAGTTCTTTGCCCAAAACCTGCTACCTAGGTCACACTTTTTGCCCCAAAAAGTGTGGTCAACTCATGAAGAGGAGTAGGGGTTTTTTTCTGAGCCCTGGGGACCTAAACTGAATTTTCAAACCACTGAAATGAAAGAGTAGGGTTAGGCCTCTTACCTGCAACTGACAGATCTCTATTCCAACGGTCGATTTTTCTACTACAATCGCTGCAAGATTAAGGACCTTCTCTCCTCTCTACATTCACCACATCTCCACATGAAAATGAGTGAATTTGGAGGGAAATGCCTTATTAAAAGAGAAACCCCTGATTTTTCTTTCACCTGTTGTGGCCAAATCGTAGCTCCTTTTTCCAAACCATTTGTACCGTTGGAAATCTCTCACCAAGCCCTCAAATGGGTATCTATTATTTTTTCATGATTTTATACTTCATCGGAACACATTTTCTCCAAGAAGGGTCACTTCACCACTCCTCAAAATCGAATTTCTTCACCTGCAACACTTGTACTTGGGGGCACCCCTGTGCCTTCATACTTTTCCATGCTTGTGTCGATCTTCGTCATGAGTAACCATCATGTACTCATGTTTTGATGGTCCCCATTGAACATTTTTTGTGTGGCAACACCATCGAGTCACCCTTGTTTAGAGCATCTGAGTTGAGTCATCATTGCATTCATAGAGTCTATCCCACGTCCCTTTGTCTCCCGCTATAATCCTCCATCCTTCATTGCTTGGTCCCTCTCTCATGTCGCACATTATGGCCTTCAGTCCCACTGTCCCCTATCCCTCATGATATTGTGTCAGTCGCTCCCAGGTAATCCATTCCCTTTATGCACTAACAAGGGAAGTCGTCCATCTGCTATTTAGTACCCCCCATTTCATCGTCATCATTGGTGTTAGTTTTTCAGTCTCTCTACTATTTTCTCTCGTGCCTTAGTTGAGGATACATTATTTTCTCACCTATGGCAGACCTCCTTCTGTCGAAATTAGCTCATTCATTCCAGAAGAAAGGTCTAGAGGACAGTGTACCTTGGTTCCAGCTTCCACTCTTGTTTGGTTCCTCGGATCAGGCAAAGGGACTCCTTATTTCCCTTTGACTTGATTGTTTCTTAGCTCCAGCTCCTTTCAACATGATCAAGATCCGTATACTTGATGGTACAGTGATGCAGTAGCTGATATCAGTGATTCTCACGTGTGTGTGAGATGTCTCAGCCCTCATGAGGTTGTGGCCCTACAGGTAGCCCCCCACATCCTAGGATGACCCCTTCATTACAGCCTTTGATGTAGCTCCATATATTTGATGATGTCGGCCTCAACCGCTTGTAGCACCTTTTTGATTGCATGTATAAGTCAGATTTTCAAATCCCTTTCCTATTTATAGGGGCATCTAGGTTGTATTTATATCTCATGTACTCAGATATTATTGTACAAGTCCTGGATGTTATCCAAGGCACAATATGTATGTGGGATTCATTATAGTGTTGTTTATCTGGCTCATGTTTATGTCAGCATGTACTATATTGTTCAGTCCCTTTGTTTACTGGACACCTTATTCTTTGTACTTTCTCTCGGCGGGCATAGGTATGCCTCCCCTGCCACCTATAGCACAGGTACTCACTCATAAAAGAGACTTGTCACACCTGTAACTCTCACCTCCTCAGGGTATAGTCCTTTCAGCACTTTGGTCTACCTTATACTTCTCTCTCTTTGACCTCCCCTTTGGTGTCTATTGATTGAGTTCTTACAACGTACTTCGATCATATGATTAGCCCCTAACGCTCGAACATTGGGGGGAAATCTGTTACACCATTTTTTGGTCATATAACCTATTTTTATTAGATGGACCCAAGTACACAATGTAAGACCCATTTTACCGTAAGTAAAATTGCATTCACTATGAAAAATAACTTACTAAACCACCTTTATTAAGTTGTTTATGGTCTAAACAGGAAACCCCATGAGGAAATATTAAATAAATCTACATTTGTTTGATTTTTCTCAAAGAATAATTAGTTAAACATCAGTTTAATTAATGTTCCTAGTTATATTTAACCCAAAACAGGGAAATTAATTAGATAAATCATTATTTATCTTATTATTTCCTAAGAATAATTATTTAAACTTTATTTCAATAATATTCTTTGTTTAATATGACTAAATCACCCTTAAATAATTAAATAAATCATTATTTATTTGCTTATTACTCAACCACATCCTTAAAATGATAAATAAATCATTTATTTATTTATTATTTACAAATAAAGGGATTTGACCCAAGTCAAATTCCTTTTCCCTCCAACAAATATAATAAAATATTCCATAAAAGTTGGATCTTGATTTGGTTAATAATATTTTAACTATGCACCGATATCTAGACTAACTAAATATTTTGTTATAAATAGAAGGGTTTTCCCATTCATTTACCACCTTTTGTTGCCTAAAGATCACTCTGGATCTATACTTTTGGTATGACTTTGATCCACCATCATAGTCATATTTTTCTACCATTTTTGTCTAGGTTTTCTACACCATCAAGAGAGAGGAATTTTAGATATGAAGTGCTGAGGACTTACAAGAACCCATCCCATTGAGGAGAACTGGTAACAACCTTATGTGTCTTCCTCCCAGGTACCATTAATACAAAATTCATTTAACATATTATTGTTTTGTCTATTAGATGCGTGGAGTAACTCTTGTTTTTTCTCCTTCTTAATGTCTTCTAATGCATAGATCTAGATTTTTGTAGCATTTATCTTGATCACCTAACTCCACATCTGAGGATATTGGCAGCCATCTTTGCTGTTAGGGCTATTTTTTATGTACAACTAAAGTGGTATTTTTTCGTACGGTAGGAATTAAGATTCATAGTAACAGTCATTCCAGATTATTCGCTTTTCTTGATTAGCACCCTTCATCCATGGTACAACGATATCATCGTTTATCTCCAAACTTCATCTTTTAGATCTGAGTTGACGAAGGATGTCCATCGCCACATCCGCTATCAGTCACAACCTTATCATATAGTTGGATATACTCTCCATTGTATCGGAGTCGATTCCATACTCCGATGATGTTTGACACTCGAGGAAGCTGAGAAAGCTCTGAATGATTGTCATAGTGGTGCCTATGGCAGTCACATGTTGGGTTATGCTACTACACATAAGATTCTTCATGCTGGTTGTTTTTGGCCTTCTATTCTCAAAGACTGTATTGTCGCAGTTCGTAAATTCCATGATTGCCAAATTTATCAATGAAAAATGCATGCACCACCCGTTCCTCTTCATCCTGTCATTACTGTCGGTCCCTTTTCAAAATGGCACATCAATTTTATGATGTGTAACCCTCACTCAGCTGGGGGGCATGCTTATATTATCATAGCTATGGACTACTTCACCAAATGAGCCGAAGCAATGCCTACACCTACCGCTGATGGTATCACAACTGCTCAATTCATATTCAATCACATTATTGCTAGGTTTGGTGTCCCTCAAGCCATCGTTACCGATCATGGTTCCCATTTTCAGAATTATATGGTGGCGGAGTTTACTTCTAAGTTGGTTCTGCATCACAACAACTGAACTCCATACTACCCTTACGCCAATGGCCACATTCAAACTGTGAACAAAGTTCTTGTCATGATGCTTCAACGTACAATTGGGATCCACAAATCAAATTGGCATCTTATGTTATTTTCGGCTCTTTGGGCATACCAAACCTCAGTGAAGAACACAACCAGGTTCACTCCTTTCCAGTTGTTTTATGGCCTATAAGCTGCTCTCCCGATTGAATGTGAAATACCTTCACTCAAGTTGGCTGTTGAATTACTACCGAATACTTCGCTAGAAGAAGAGCGTCTCCTTTATTTAGAAAGGCTAGATGAAACCCATCACTTTGTTGCTCTCGTTATCGAAGCACAGAAAAATCGGGTCAAAGCTCATTTTGATCAATCAATTTCCCCTCATTCTTTTGTTGAATGAGATCTCATCCTCCTGTATGACCAAGCTCGTGATAAGCTAGGGGCAGGAAAATTTCAACCTATGTGGCACGGTCCCTACATCATTAAACGTGTGTTGCAGAATGGGGCCTATGAGCTAATTGACTACGAAATTCATCCTCTTGAACAACCCAGAAATGGGTTGTATCTCAAAAAATATTATGCGCGTCATTCATGTGTAATAGGTGTACATAGGTGTTGTTTTCATTTTTGTACATGTTTTTTGGTTTGGTGTGCTTTGTGAGCATTTTCCTGCTTATTGGGTCTTTGCTTATTGTGCAGATGCTTACTACCCCTTATGTCGGTTTCGCGGATGGTGCTTCCCGTAGTACCAGGAATTTGTCTTCAGCAGCCTAGGTAATTTATGATCCTTCTGGTGACTTGATAGATCTGCAACGTATTTGTCTAAGATGAACTACAAACAATGTTGCTGAATACAACGCTTTCTTTGAACTATTGACTGAGGCAATCAACCTCGGCATACATGCATTGCTTGTAAATCTAGATTCAGAGCTTGTTTTTCTACAACTCAATAATAATTATTTAGTTATAAATCTGCACATTCTAAGATTGTATTTACTTATTCATTTGTTGGAAAGAAATTTTGATTTTATTACCTATCAACATATTCCTAGACGAATGAACACATTAATTGATACAGTGGCTAACATTGTATTATATAGACATTTTCATAATTTGAAAAGGCATCATCATATGTAAAATATCCATGTAGGGGAATAGATACATATATATATATATATATATATATATATATATATATATATATATATATATCACATGTTTGCAACTGTGTGCATCATAACTTGAAAAAATACATGTGTGTTTCTACTACATCCTGAGACATCATGTCTCTCAAAAATATGTAGATAAAATAAAACCTAGGTGTCTAATCAGCATGGTGCTCATGATAACATATCAATGGCCATACTAGTTGCCTCATCAAGCGGTGAATTCAGCTGGGCACCCCTATGGTATGTCTCTAGTAGATGCGAGGAACATCACCAAAACGTGCATAATTTGGGACTCCTCCTATGATCCCCTCCAGGTTGTGCACTATCTCATCTTCCTCGCTGCCCTATCCTTGAGGTTCGAAATTGCAAGGGATTCACCTCACAATCGGTGACATACCGACAGGTCTCTCTGGGCCAACATCTACAATTACATGGATTTAATGTCAGAACATGCATAAATGAAAAAATCATAATACTCATAAAACTTGAAAAATGACTATAACCCAAATATTCATCCCAATCTTCTCCCTCCGAGAGTGGGAGGTCTGGATCATTAGTGAAATTTGTGCTAGAGTAGGGCTAGTCCTACATGAAAATTAGTTGTCAACGAAGCCAATCAAATAATTCATGTCACCAGGACAACTGCTGGTCGCCCCCTGCCCTCGACATCATAGCTACCCATCGAACCATACGTAGTTCTCTCACTGGTGGTGTCTGGACTATAACCTCCTGTCGCTGAAAAATGGGTAGTCATTCCAAGGAGAATGGTACCAGAATAGATCCATAACCAAATTGTTTTAGTTTGGTCTTCTTGCATTTGGTTAGTGGTGCTTCATGTTTATGGTCACGGCCTCTGCCCAGTTGTATATGGTTAGTGCCATGTAGTCTACAGCAAGAAGCAACTGTGTCTTTGTTTCTTCGTGCAGTGCTTGTGATCCCACAGCCCGTGTGATGGTATGCAATACCACGCATAGTGTCAAATCTGGGATAGTTTGTATATCAACTTTTCCACTACCTAAACCCTTTCGTGCTCCTCGACATACCCTATCTACCACCACGGTCATGTTTTCCATGTAGGGTTGGGTGCTGGTTATGAGTGTTGCTACACCCCTCCACGATAATCTCGTGATGAAGTACACGTCAGAGACATCAATCTCAAGTCCCTAATCCCGAAGGATGAACTTCTCTTGATTTTCGTCCTATATAATGATCAGGTACTATAGTAATTCTGGTTGGGCTCAGAGACATGGCATTAGGAAGAATTTTTTCAAACCACAGTTTCTGAGGGCTTCCATGACTCCCTCAATTTCCATGGCTAGCTCATCTTCTTCACTATGTTCTCATTCTTTCCATTCAATAACCATTTTTCCTCTTTCTACCCGCAAACACATTCATATGAGTGATATTGGTCAATTTTAACCCTTAAATATATAAGCAATTGGGAAATTTCATGCATATTTTTTCCTAGAAATGGTTTGCGCCATTGGCGCAACAGTCATGCTAATGGGCGTTCGCTAGTGTTAAAAATTGGGCGGTTGGCTCGACTCCATGCCCGAAACCTGCGCCAACTTCAAAGGGCTAATTTTTACATTTCCTCCCCCAAAATTTGAAATTGACAATTACAGGAAGCAATAAATGACTTAAAATAATGAAAGGGATCTCGGGTCTTACGTGGAGATGACAGATTTGTAATTGATCTGCTATATTGGCTGTTATCGTTGCCGCAAGATTGCACGGTGAAATGGGTAACTATTGCTCCACAAGAGGTAAAAAGTGAAAATTAATTATTTCTACCATTTTTGGGCATTTTATAACTTTTTCACAACGCTAATTAGGTTTTAAGGCATGTTTTTTGATTATTTTATTATATTATTTTCAAGAAATGGGATTTACACATGTCTCTTGTGCAACAACAGGTTTTTCATGCGAAAATGATGAAGTAATGAGTTATATTTTATACTTTTTTTGGACTCGGTAAAAACAAGAAAAAGTCACTACTGGAGTCATCTTTCAGCTCTTTTTTGACTCTCTAAAATTGAAAAGATTGCCGAGATTCTTGTTGTTTTGAACTCGTTAAATGGTTGCGAAACGATATCTACCTAGTATACGTTTAACCCTTTTTCGGGCTGGAATAGATTATTTATGAAAATGGAATACCTTAGCCTATCGCAACTAAGAGGCTCTCTCAGACACATTTTTCTACCTTTTTGGATCTATGAGATTACCTACGAAAAGGGACTGTTGGAGTTTTGTTTTCTTCGCTCTTTTCAAATTCTCTAAACATGAAAATATGTTGAGTTCTCCCTTTGTCAGACTCATTAAACCATGATGACATCGGACTTCGCCACCATGACGTTATTTTGAGTTCCTCCTTCCTAGGGCACGTAAAATGTACTAGGTTGGATTTGTCCGAAGGACAAACTTACAATACAAGCATATGATATCCCCTTCAAGCTTGTTTTAAAAAATAACTGGGGTACTCGCCAAAAATGGTGGGGGAAAATGGAACCAAGTTTTATTTATGTTGGCAGTATGTCGCTCTTGAACATGGCACTTTTCTCCATTTGTGTCAGGTTAGGGACATCTCATTTCATCATTTTTACCTTCATGGGTTTGGGTAATCTCTTTTGACCTCTCATCTACTCTTTTCCACGTCATCATGACCTCGGATCCTTTGATTTCAAATACTTCCAAATCCAATGTCGTGTTGTTGATATGTTCAAGAGAAGTTTGCCTCTACAGTTTTCAACCTTCCTTTGATCTCTTGTTGGTCCTGATCCACTTTCATCATTTTCCTCTGTCTCGTGTTGATGATGTGGGAGACATTATGGCCCTCCTTCGACCAGGTCACTTCCTGTTGACTTCAGCTCATTATCCAGGAATTTTCTCTAGAGACTCCCTTTTGGTACCTTGGAGTCTACATGCCTCAATGATAGGTTTTTCGCATTCAATGCAAGGTTCACATCATTGGCCTTCGATCGAGTGATTCTACAGATGTTCGACGTCAGATTATTTATTGCATTCCATAGATTTTACCTTTTGTACCTTGAGGTCCATCGTCATCATTGGTGGTTTCTCTTAAGTCTGTTAAAAACTTTCATCATTGGTTGGTCATCAGATGATTTTCCTGCATCTTCGACTTTAGCTCATACATTCGCATGCTCGAAATTGTACTTGTTCGGGTTGAGATGGAGCGCAAGACCCTGGGTTTTGTCTGATAAACTCCAGGATGTAGATTTTTGTCGTTTATTATGACTTATTGCATGAATCTCTTGATTGGATGGCTGCGACCATACCTGAGTCTATTTATTGATATTTCTTGATGGATGGTTGTGTCCATACCTCGGATCTCAGTTTTTATATACTCTATTATGGATGGCTGCGCCCATGCCACATGATTCATGTATCATAGATATCATTTGTATTTGTAGTTTCAGGTCTTTTGACAGCAGTGTTTGGTTCGAACATGTTCTCATAAAGCATTTCACCCGTCCCTCTCTCTCAGACTTCATGCATTAGGGGGCATCTGTTACACAACATTTTTTCACTATCCCTGCAATCCGCAACTTGCACATTGGAGGGTCATTTCTATGACCAATAAGCAGTGTCATGATTTTCAAATACCATCCTTGCATCCCTTTTTATGAAAGCGACATTCTTCTTGTTGACATTTCCCTAAGCGAAGCTCTGAAAATCCCTATTTTTTCCTTGGCGCGAGTAGCCCGTTACACCCTCACGCCGACCCATAAATTTAAAACTGAGCCCATGCCAGGTGGTGCTCTGTGGTAGTTAGACACCTGCACCAAGCTTTTTATGGAATTTTTTTCAAAAATATAGGTGGAGGTTCTATTCCAACCACCTCAGGGATGAGTCATTGGGAGTGGTTGAACTGAAACAACCATTGACTGCTTCCATTAGTTAGTACTTTTCACCTTCCTTGGAAGTCTCCTAAAGGATAGGAATCTCTCCCACATTTGTAGGGATCCCAACCTCCTCTATTTCCTCTATATAAGAAACTATCTCCTCTATTAGAAGCTAGTTGAACACATTATAGAAAAATAGCTAAATGGCTAAATAGCTAAACTAAGAGAATTATACTATAGTTAAGCTACTACAGAAGATAGAGTAAGAAATATTTTGTTGAGAGAGCTCAAGTCGATGACTTCTGAGAGAGCTTGAGTCTGAATTCCTTGACCAAAAGTTGAGACGTGTTTCATCTGAACCCCGCTGGAGGAGACTGCAACATCAAAGAATCAATTGTACTCTTCCTTCTACTCATTAATATACATGCCTACTTTTTGGTTCCACTATTGTGTTACGATGTTTATTTGATACAATATGTTTAGCCCTCTTTAACTGGCTAATAGTTGTGAATCAAACTATTCTGTTATATGTTTTTCATGTTCTTTGTCCTATGTGCAGGTATTTGAGCATGAAAACGAACAGATTGTGATTTTCCAAGGTGGGAGTGAGAGGCCACCAGTATTTCCGCAACATCAACAAAGTTGGATTAAAGGTAGGCCAATCTACCATGTATTGTGTTCATTAATTAGCTATGAAGCAACACTTTAGCGTGTCCTTTTGTTACTAGACCCACCCTAGGGCTAGAGGGATCGTCTCTATCTGCAGAGAGGATTTACCTTCATAACAACTAGTATGAACTAAAAGTAGTTTTTCTGTGAGATCGCTGATGAAAATATTGCATGTATATATATATATATATATATATATATATATATATATATATATATATATATATATATATATATATGTTCTAAAATGCAATTAATTGAAAGTAGCTTTTCTATGTCCATTGATGAAAAATGTTGCAAGTATTGGATATATATGTTTCAGATATATATATATATATATATATATATATATATATATGTTCTAGAATGTAATTAAAACTGAAAGTAGTTTTTCTATGTGCATTAATGAAAAATGTTGCAAGTACTGGATATATATGTTTTAGAATGCAATTAACTAAAAGTAGTTTTTCTATGTGCATTGATGAAAAATGTTGCACGTACTCGATATATACATGTTCTAGGAAATTAACTGAAAGTAACTTTTCTATGTGCATTGATAAAAAATGTTGCACGTATTGGATATATACATGTTCTAGAATGCAATTAACTATTCAAGTAGTTTTACTATGTGCATTGATGGAAAATTTTTCACGTACTGAATATATATGTTCTAGAATGAAATTAACTGAAAGTAGAAAAATTATATTAGCATTGATGAAAAATGTTGAAGTACTGGATAACTGGGGTACTCACCAAAAATGGTGGGTGAAAATGGAGCCAAGTTTTATTTATGTTGGCAGTATGTCGCTCTTGAACATGGCACTTTTCTCCATTTGTGTCAGGTTAGGGACATCTCATTTCGTCATTTTTTCCTCCATGGGTTTGGGTAATCTTTTTTGACCTCTCATCTGCTCTTTGACACGTCATCATGACCTCAGATCCTTTGATGTCAAATACTGCCAAATCCAGTGTCGTGTTGTTGATATGTTCAAGAGAAGTTTGCCTCTGCAGTTGTCAACCTTCCTCTGATCTCCTGTTGGTCTTGATCCACTTTCATCATGTTCCTTTGTCTCGTGTCAATGATGTGGGAAACAGTATGGCCCTCCTTTGACCAGGTCACTTCCTGTCGACTTCAGCTCATTATCCAGGAATTAGATCTAGAAACTCCCTTTTGGTACCTTGGAGCATGCATGCCTCAATGACAGGTTTTTCGCATTCGACGCAAGGTTCACATCATTAGCCTTCGATCGAGTGATTCTACGGATGTTCGACGTCATATCATTTTTCACATTCCATAGATTGTATCTTTTGTACCTTGAGGGCCATCTTCATCATTGGTGGTTTCTCTCGCCTCTGTTAACAGCTTTGATCATTGGCTGGTAATCAGACGATTTTCCTGCATGTTCTACTTCAGCTCATATATTCGCATGCTCGAAATTGTACTTGTTTGGGTCGAGATGGAGCGAAAGACCCTGGGTTTTGTCTGATAAACCCCAGGCTGTGGATTTTTGTGGTTTATTATGACTTATTGCATGACTCTCTTGATTGAATGGCTGTGACCATACCTCAGTCTATTTATTGATCCTTCCTGCTGGATGGATGTGTCCATACCTCGGATCTCAATTTTTCTATAGTCTATTGTGGATGATTGCGCCCATGCCACATGATTCATGTATCATAGATATTAGTTGTATTTGTAATCGCAGGTCTTCCGACAGTGGTGTTTGGTTTGAACACGTTCTCATAAATAATTTCACCCCTCCCTCTCTCTCGGACTTCATGCTTTAGGGGGGCATCTGTTACACAACATTTTGTCACTGTCTATGCAATCCCCAAATCGCACATTGGAGGGTCGTTTCTGTGACCAATAAGCAGTGTCATGCTTTGCAAATACCATCCTTGCATCCCTTTTGATGAAAGCAACATTCTTCTTGTTGACATTTCCAAAAGCAGAGCTGTGAAAATCCTTATTTTTTCCTTGGCGCGAGTAGCCCGTTACACCCTTGCACCGACCAGGAAATTTAACACTGAGCCAATGCCACTTGGTGCTCTGGGCCAGTTAGACACCCGTGCCAAGGTGTTTATGGAATGTTTTTTTTAAAATAGAGGCGGAGGTTCCATTCCAACCACCTCGGGGATGAGTCATAGGGAGTGGTTGAACTGAAACAACCACAGACTCATTCCTTTAGTTAGTAGTTTCCACCTCCCTTGGAACTCTCCTAAAGGATAGGAATCCCTCCCACCTTTGTAGGGATCCCAACCTCCTCCCTTTCCTCTATATAAGAAACTATCTCCTCTTCAGGCTTTAGTTGTTTTATGATAGGCAGCTATCTTCAATGGATAAACAAACTGAACTAGAAAATTATACTATAGTTAAGCTACTACGAAGATAGAGTAAGAAATATTTTGTTGAAGAGCTCAAGTCGATGACTTCGAAGGCTTGAGTACGAATTCCTTGACCAACCGGTTGAGACGTGTTTCATACAGACCCCGTAAGGGAGACTACAACGTCAAAGAATCAATTGTACTCTTCCTTCTACTCATTAATATACATGCCTACTTTTTGGTTCCACTATTGTGTTACGATGTTTATTTGATACAATATGTTTAGCCCTCTTTAACTGGCTAATAGTTGTGAATCAAACTATTCTGTTATATGTTTTTCATGTTCTTTGTCCTATGTGCAGGTATTTGAGCATGAAAACAAACAGATTGTGATTTTCCAAGGTGGGAGTGAGAGGCCACTAGTCTTTCCGCAACATCAACAAAGTTGGATTAAAGGTAGGACAATCTACCATGTATTGTGTTCATTAATTAGCTATGAAGCAACACTTTAGCGTGTCCTTTTGTTACTAGACCCACCCTAGGGCTAGAGGGATCGTCTCTATCTGCAGAGAGGATTTACCTTCATAACAACTAGTATGAACTAAAAGTAGTTTTTCTATAGATGCATTGATGAAAAATATTGCATGTATATATATATATATATATATATATATATATATATATGTGTGTGTGTTCTAGAATGAAATTCACTGAAAGTAAATTTTCTATGTGCATTGATGAAAAATGTTGCAAGTACTGGATATATATGTTCTAGAAGTATTGGATATATATATATATTCTAGAATGAAATTAAAATTGAAAGTAGATTTTCTATGTGCATTAATGAAAAATGTTGCAAGTACTGGATATATATGTTCTAGAATTCAATTAACTGAAATTAGTTTTTCTATGTGCATTGATGAAAAATGTTGCACGTACTGAATATATACATGTTCCAGGCAATTAACTGAAAGTATCTTTTCTATGTGCATTGATGAAAAATGTTGCATGTACTGGATATATACATGTTCTAGGAAATTAACTGAAAGTAGCTTTTATATGTGCATTGATGAAAAATGTTGCACGTATTGGATATATATATGTTCTAGAATGAAATTAATTGTTCAAGTAGTTTTACTATGTGCATTGATGAAAAATGTTGAAGTACTGGATATATATGTTCTAGAACGCAATTAACTATTCAAGTAGCTTTTCTATGTGCATTGATGAAAACTGTTGCACGTACTATATATCTATGTTCTAGAATGGAATTAACTGAAAGTAGCTTTTCTATACATGCATTGGTGAAAAATGTTGTACGTACTGGATATATATACATTATAGAATGCATTTTTAAAATTTTATGATTGTTTTCAACACATCTAGAAAGACCTAAAATCTTATGATTGTTTATATATATATATATATGTGTGTGTGTGTGTGTGTGTATTTTACTTTAATCTTTTTAACATATATATTCAAACATGTGTAAAATCATTTCTACATGTACATATATTCATGCGATTTTTTTTTGTTTGGAAAATGATAACTTGAATTTTAAAAACAAAACATAATATCATAATCACATGCCAAATGTAGTTCAACCATCCAAAACTTGAGTTTTAATTTTTTTTTATTATATCACAACATTACTTCACATGCCATGCCAATTGTAGCTCAACTATCAAATAAAGACAAAACATTATATGTCACATGGAAAATGTATATCAACCATCCAAAACTTAAGCTTTAATTTAACAAAACATTATAGATCACAACATTAATTCACATGCCAAATGTAGTTAAACCATCCAAAACTTAAGTTTTAAAGACAAAACAAATTATAACACAACATTACATCGCATGCCAAAGATAGTTCAACCATCCAAAACTTGATTTTTTCAAAAGAAAAACATTAGTATAGATCACAACATTACTTCACCTGCCAAATGTAGTTCAACCATCCAAAACTTCAGTTTTAAAAACAGAAAAAATTATAACACAACATTACTTCAGATTCCAAATGTAGTTCAACCATCCAAAACTTTAGTTTTTCAAAATCAAAACATTAATATATATCACAACATTACTTCACATGCCAAATATAGTTCAAACATCCAAAACTTCAGTTTTAAAAACAAAACAAATTATAACAGAACATTACTTCACATTATAAATGTAGTTCAACCATCCAAAACTTCAAGTTTTTCAAAAGAAAAACATTAATATATATCACAACATTACTTCACATGCCAAATGTAGTTCAACCATCCAAAAATTAAGTTTTAAAAACAAAACAAATTATAACACAACATTACTTCACATGCCAAATGTAGTTCAACCATCCAAAACTTGAGTTTTAAAAACAAAACATTATAGATCACAAGTATCAAGTATCAAGTATCAAGTATCAAGTAACATTACTTCACAAGCCAAATTTAGTTCAACCATAACACTTTAAAAACAAAAAAAAATTATTTAACACAACATTACTTCACATCACATGCCAAATGTAGTTCCACCATCCAAAGCTTGAGTTTTAAAAACAAAAAAAATTACATTACTTCACATGCCAAATGTAGTTCAAGCATCCAAAGTCAAGTTTTAAAAACATTATATATCACATGTAGTTCACATAAAATACGTCCAAATTTTTTAGATCTCACAGGTATTAAGTATCAAGTTATATATGACTACATCTAGATAATACGATATATATTAAAAAGTAAATTTAAGACTAAATCTATTGAAAATATAATGTTGCACACGTGAATGTGCATCATCCATCAAATAGTGCATGTGCATCATCCATCAAATACATATGGATGTAGTGTCTATCCCAACAAAGTCTCAATCCTCAAGCTATCCTACGAATCTAGGGGAACCTATACACAATGTGTACAAACATTAAAATTTGACGTTTTAAAATTGAGTGAGAATATATAGAACTTCATGTAAAAAACAAAATTTAAAAAAAAATAAAAAATCATGCAATACCTCATGAGGTTCCCTCTCCATTTGTTGCTCATCCGCTACAACTTCCCCCACAGGAAAATCTCCAACAGTAAACTCTACAATATACATATATATATATATATATATATATATATATATATATATATATATATATATATATATATATATATATATATATATATATATATATATATATTAAAAATTTTCAAATGAAAATTTGCATATATAAACTTATTTTCAATAATATTAAAAACATAGTTAGACAACTTATTCAAATGGTTGAAACGGTGTGGATTTTCCTATTTCCATCGCCAGAGTCCGTGGAGAAAAGAAATCCTGTATAGAAACCTAACATTAAAAAACATTAAAAGTATAAAATAACTCAAGATCAAGATCTCAATTTATAATAAAACTTTTAAACTTCAATTTATAACTTATAACTTAAAAACATATATTTAAGTTGAAAATTGAATACTTCTGCTGGTGGATTTAGCACATCTCCTAAGAGAGGCTCCAAAAGAAAATCTCTAAAAACCTAAAATTCAAAAAATTTAAAATAACTCTAGATATAGATATATCTCATTTTTTAATGAAACTTTTTGAGGTGGAATATATAACTTAAAAACATAAATTTTAAAAGTGAAAAATTGTCCATACTTGTGATTTTGGATTTGGCACATCTCCTAAGGAAGTAGAAGGTACATCTCCCAAGGAAGAAGAAGGTACCGCCATCCCAAAAACATCGGATGGAATCAGAATCTGTTAAAACATTTTTTATATATATGTATATGTACATGTGTGCACAATTATTTAGTTTAAAAATATATCATCATGTTTCGATATATATAATAATAGATAAAAAATAATTGTACATCATCAAGTTCACTTAAAAAACACTAACATTTGCCAACACATCTTGATGGTGAGAACTATCTTGATTGTATGATTTATGGTGAGACCCATCTTCACTATTTGAACCAAAGCCTCTGACCATGATATTAACATTTTCTTCATTCATCAAGTGTGAAAACTACAAATGGTGTTAACATATAATGGTCCATTTTTGTTAGATTAATGCATACAAATATATGTATGTATATATGTATTTATTACAAATTGTACATGTGTTAAAATAATTGAACCCTAACCATTAACACATGTCGTTCCCATGCCCTCTTCCTCATGAACAATTAGGTCCTGCCAACCATTGTGATAATTATTTGCATATGTTTTGAGATATTTAACACTTATGTGGTCAATCTCTTCATCTGTATAATACACAAAATTAGCCTGTGCATTCTCATGTGCTTTTTTTTTATTCAGAAAAACATCGACTCCACTCAATCCACTGTGAACATTGTCAATGATGGCATCCATTGCTTCTCAACTAATTTGAGAAGTGGCTTCCATCTCTGACCACAAATTTTCGACACGAAAAGGTAGACTAACCAATGGTGGCTTAGGGTGAGGCAAATCAACATCATGCGTATAGCCCCTATGGTCACACAATTGACCTTTATTACGACCAAAAAATTCAAGGCAAGTTCATTGTAATTGGATTTCATTTGCAAAAATAATTTTACATAAAATAATTTTTCAAAATAAAGTGAAACCTCATCGTTCCATGCGAGTCTTCCATAGGCCACAATGTGTCTATCATACAAATAGTGAGCTATATTAGGGTGCTTGAAATATTGCACCTTCAACATATTTCTTTTCAGCCCCTCTTTGAAATTAAACATAGATTTGGCCATTTCTATTGTAACTCTTTGTTTAACAAACTCCCATTTATCGAGACCCATCATTGTTTGCTTTCTTTTTCTCATGACTTCCACAAAATTATCAATGGTTAGCCCAAGCTTTCAGTACACATCTACTAGTTTTCCTAAAGAGTGTGTAACTATTTCCAAGCTTTGTTGCCTCTCAGCAGGTAGAGTCAAAGCCACGAGATCTCTCTTCAATTTTGCATGAAGATGTTGACACCTTTCTAAGGTGCATTACTGCATGTTTGTTTCCCAAGGTATATCAGAAATGTCTACCAGATAAGTCGTGGTTGGTGGACAACCTTCTTGTTGAATGAAGCATTCTTCCCTACGTATTTTTTGAGAAACATTTGGAGCAACATTTTCAGCCTCTGCATTAATATGTAAAATTTTGTATATTAAAAAAACACATGTAAATTTTTTTGTAGAAATTGAATGAAAAAAATATTCAAATTGATGCCCACCTCAATGTGGTTGGCTAGCATCTTTCCCACCCTGAGACTATTGATGACCAGAATGACCCTACAAAGAACCAACAAAACTACCTATTGGTTGAGAACCAACACGACCATTTGTTGATTGGCCACTAGGGAAATACATATCACCACCTTCATGCAACCTGTCAGCACTTATTGATGGCCTTCTAAGGGAATCTGAGCCGCTGCTAACCTCACGAGATGAGAGAGAAGATTTATAAATAAATATGAATTTATAATATATTCAAAAATACATTCATACATGTAAATACATGTACATATTAATTTATTAAATCATGTGAACCATACCACGATTACGTGAACCCTAGGCATGCTCCATTGATGGAGTAGACACTCTTTTCCTCTTAGCTCATAAAAAATAAAAAATGAGACTTATTAACAACTAATTTAACTCACAAAATTGATAAAACAATCAATTCCATATGTACACACATGTATGTATATGTATGGAGATTTAAGATTATATTTAAATACCATGAAAATCCCTTGATCCCAGATCCCCATCTCTCATAGAGATGTGGGATTCTTTTGATCTTATTTGTTCATCCTCCATGATATATATATCTAAAGTGGACATTTACATTTGTTTTTTTAAATTACTATTTAAAATAAATTCAAAATAAATTTTTGAAAATTAATGTAATTTAGTGTACACAGATTATGTAAAACACAACTTTCAAAGCACTAATTGATGTGTGAAACTCAATTTAAGAAAATTTTTTATAAAAATGTTAAGTTCACCAAATTGTGCTTTACATGGTGGGAGAAAACTTGGTATAAAATTGACAAAAACACATGGTCATTAAAAAAGAAGCGTGAAACTCCCTTTAAACAAAAGATTGTTGAAGTCCTCGCATTTTAATTTTATAAAAATGTGAAGTTCACCACTTGTTGCAACTGTGAATTTCACCAAGTTGCACTTTACATGGTGTGGTATGAGCACACTTGGTATATAATTGAAAAAAACACATGGTTATTACAAAAGACGCATTTATAAGTACAAATCATGCACATATCCAAGATATGTTACAATGTCCATCAATAAATTTTGAAGGAGAGCGTCTCAACACTAATTCATCTTTGGCAGATGAATCTTGAATTTTTGAAGAAGAGTGTCTCAAAAATAATTCGTCTTTGAGAGATGAATCTTGCATTGGCATTGCCTCATATAATTCTAATTCATCTATTAATTCATCTTTGATAGATGAATCCTGAATTGGCATTTCCCCACACAATAGATCATCAAACATCTTATTAACATTTGTACAATGTGTTATACTAAAAAATTGAAATTGGCTAACAATATTTTTTGCTATTCCATGCAGTTCTTTTAGCCTCTCCTTCTTAACTTTGTACATGTCATTCATCTGGTTGCACACAAGTTCAGAATTAGTGAAAACTACAAATCCATTTGATCCATACTCCATAGATGTTCCCAAGCCTTCTATCAATGCAATATAATATGCCTCATTGTTTTTTGTTCTTCTCGGTATATTCATTTTCCTTTAGACAACTTTGCTAGTCGTAATATTGGAAAGCACATATGTAATCACTACTTTCCCTGGATTGGGATAGCAAGAAACATCTATGCATAATTTCCATTTTTCAACCATATTTAGTGGGTTTTTTAATCCCTGAAAAATAAAAAATAAAATTCAATAAAAATATATTAAATTGACATTTATTGCAAATGCATGGGAGAAATGACACATGTGCATGAGATAAATGACATGTGCATGGTTTATCTTAAATTTTTACTTAAATTTTATGGTAAAATTCACATCTAGAGATGCGTTAAATATTGCATTGCCTAGAGTTTAAAGGAGATTTATGACACATATACATGGTTCATGCATGGTTTGCATGAAATTTATGGCATAAATCACATCTATAAATAACATGTCTTAAGAAAGGATGAGATCCAGAAGCTACCTAGCCCTTTACAGACTGCTTTAGAACTTATATAAGTTAAGACTCAACCAAAAAACTAAAATCCTGTGGAATTTTAGTCACTTTAGGTTCAGTTTTTAGGCCATAAATTTTGCCTTGAATTAATGCGTGAAAGCCTTGAGTTTGGGGGATACTAAACTATAAGAGTTCAACCACTTTAGGTTAATTTTTTAGTCCTTAAAATTTTCCTTGAACTAATGGGAGGAAGCCTTTAGTTTGTGGGAGAAATGACATTTACATGGTTTGCAAAATTATTTTATGCACTTACTAAAAAAACTAGTTATGTAAAAAGTCACACCTTTATGATTTTGTGGGAGAAATGAAATAGAAATGACACATTCCTTAAATTTTTCCTATAAGTTTGTGGGAGAAGGGAGAAATGACACATGTACAAGGTTTACCTTAGAGTGGTATTGGTTTATGGATATTAAAATGAATAACTTATATTTATGTTCCAGAGATTCACTATAGGGGAATTTACTGGATATGTCACCTTTGAGAAAATATGAGATCCAGCGGCTACCTGGCCCTTTACAGACTCTGCCTTTAGAACTTGTAGAAATTAACAGTCAACATACAGACCAAAATCCTATGGAAGTTCAAAATCCTTTGAGATTTTAGCCACTTTAGGTTCAATTTTTAGGCCTTAAAGTTTGCATTAAATTAATGAGAGAAAGCCTTTAGTTTGTGGGAGAAATTACATTTACATGCTTTGCAAAATTATTTTTATGCAAATACTAAAAACATGCTTTAAAATTTTTGGGAGAAAGAAAACATGACACATGCTTTAAAAACTCTGCCTAAGAATTTATGGGATAAATGACACACTTATGGGAGAAATTAGACATGTACACAATTTGCCTTAAAGTAGTTGTGGTTTATGGATATTAAAATGAAGAAATTATATTTAGATCTGTTCTAGAGATTGACTATAGGGGCATCTACTAGATATGTCACCTTTCAGAAAAGATGAGATCCAGAGGATACCTAGCCTTTTATAGAATCTGCCTATAGAACTTTGTAGAATTTAACACTCAACAGACAGACTAAAATCCTATGGAAGTTCAGCCACTTTAGGTTCGTTTTTCAGGGTTTAAATTTTGCCTCTAATTAATGGGAGAAAGCCTTTAGTTTTAGAGTAACCTTATAAAATGCTTTAATGTGAAGATAGTACTTTACCTACAAAACAATGGAATTGAGGAATGTGCTTATATATAAGAGTTTTGTTATGACAAATTAGTTATGTCCTTAATAAGAAGTATGATTTAGCACTTATTAAATTGTTTAATGATTTATAATAATGTCATTTTTGGCTTTTACTATTATTCATCCTTGATATGTACAAGAAATTTACAACTTCAACATCAACCTACACTATCATCAAAAATTAGTTAGGTCCTTAATAAGGAGTATGATTTAGCACTTATCAAATTGTTTAATAATTTATAATCATTGATATGTACAAGAATTTTACAACTTCAAAATAAACCTACACTATCATCATATCACTGTATCCATGTCAATCTAGATTATTTATATCCATTACATCATAAAACACTCCACTTTTAACATTTTAAAAGAATAAAGAAACATGGAAGGTGTTAAGTTAGGTACATTAATACACTCCAATTTTAGCATTTTACAAGAATAAAGCAACATGGAGGGTGTAAATTTAGGTACATTAATAAAATACAACCATGTCAATCTAGATTATTGAGATCCATTACATCATATTTAACACAATCTAGATTATTTATATCCATTACATCCTAAAACACTCCACTTTTAACATTTTAAGAGAATAAAGCAACATGGAAGGTGTAAATTTAGGTACATTAATAAAATACATCCATGTCAATCTAGATTATTAACATCCATTACATCATAAAACACTCCACTTTTAACATTTTACATTTTAATCACCTTGAGTTTGGGGGATACTATCCTATGGAAGTTCAATAGAGCCATGTCAATCTAGATTATTAAGATCCATTACATCATAAAACACTCCACTTTTGACATTTTACATTTTACTCCATTTGAGTTTCGGGGATCCTATCCTATGGAAGTTAAGCTACTTCTAGTTTTTAGGCCTCAAAGTTTGCCTTGAATTAATGGGAGAAAGCCTTGAGAAATTACACATTTTTTAAAGTTAATGGGAGAAAGCCAATGACACATGATTTAAACTTTTCCTTAAGATTTTATGGGATAAATGACACATGTATGGGATAAATGACACGTGTACATGATTTTCCTTAAAGTGGTTGTGGTTTATGGATATTAAAATGAAGAATTTCTATTTAGATCTATTCCAGAGATGGAATGTAGGAGAATTTACTGGATATGTCACCTTTCATAAAAGATGAGATATAGGGGCTACCTGGCCCTTTACAGACTCTTCCTATATAACTTGTAGAAGTTAACACTACCTGTCCTAATTATACCCTATGAAGTGTTTAAAGGACCCGCGGAATCACTCACACTACTTTACGTAGACATAAGGGTGTATAAGAGTGTACTAAGTTCAAAAACATGGTCATATTATTGGATATTTTTCCTAAGAGCCCAAATGAAGTACATGAGGGGTCTATATAACCATCTACAAAAACAAGTGATTCTTTCCAACCTAAGGATAATGTATGAGCCATGTGTATACACACATTATCTAGAAACCATAGGCCAAAATAAAGGGTACTTAAGTGGTTTGAAAAAAGAATAGCACCGAGAAGCTTTGAAGGAGGGGAATAAGAACTAGAAATATGAGGATAAGAATAAAATAGCCAATACACATCCATGCAAGGATGGTAGAAATAATTCTAACCATTGCAACATTGATGGTCACATTAAGGAGAATTATTGGATGTTTGGTATGTGTTATATTCTTTATGTGAATACCCCCGTGCACTATATATTTTTCTAAGCATAGTGGTGGGAATAAAATGGGAGGAAAGGACCCCCACTTTATGGTTTCATAGAGACAAAAAATCCCGCACACACAGGTGTTCAACGGTAGTTCCCATTGAATATTTTACATTTTATTAAGAATCTATTTGAAAAAATTAACTATATAAGGTTAAAACCTATGTTTTGTATCAAAATACTTTTAGTTTCAATGGGAAAATTTTATGGCTAATGTGTTTTTATCGAAATGTGATAGACCCCATTAAAATGGGAGATATATCGAAATGATTCCTATGGTGTAATAAAATAGTTGAGTAGTTTAAAGATATAGATGCATAAATTCAATGAGCATAGTTTTGAGATATACAAGTCCACAATGGAATAGTTTTTGGTGAACAAATATCAGTGGATCACTATGGATATATCTGCTTCATTAAAAGGGATTTTTCTAGAAGGATGGACTAAGTTGGAAAGAAGGGAAAATATCACAATTATATGTTAATGCATGTGTTTTACATTGAATAATTTTCATTTTATTAAGAATCTATTTGAAACAATTAACTATATAAGGTTAAAACCTATGTTTTGTATCAAATTACTTTTGGTTTCAATGGGAAACTATTATGGCTAATGTGTTTTTCTCGAAATGTGATAGACCCCATTAAAATGGGAGATAGATCGAATTGATTCCTATGGTGAAATACAATAGTTGAGTAGTTTAAAGATATATATGCATAAATTCAATGTGCATAGTTTTGAGATATAGTAGTCCAAAATGGAATAGTTGTTGTTGAACAAATATCAGTGGATCAATATGGATATATCTTCTTCATTAAAAGGGATTTTTCTAGAAGGATGTCCACTAAGTTGGAAAGAAGGGAAAATGTCACAATGATATGTTAATGCATGTCTTTTACATTGAATATTTTTCATTTTACTAAGAATCTATTTGAAACAATTAGCTATATAAGGTTAAAACCTATGTTTTGTATCAAATTACTTTTGGCTTCAATGGGGAACTTTTATGGCTAATGTGTTTTTCTTGAAATGTGATATACCCCATTAAAACGGGAGATATATCGAATTGATTCCTATGGTGAAATAAAATAGTTGAGTAGTTTAAAGATATAGATGCATAAATTTAATGAGCATAGTTTTGAGATATATAAGTCCAAAATGGAATAGTTGCTGGTGAACAAATATCAGTGGATCACTATGGATATATTTACTTCATTAAAAGGGATTTTTCTAGAAGGATGGACTAAGTTGGAAAGAAGGGAAAATATCACAATACGATTGTGTCTCTTAGATGTTGAAGAATGTAGCTAGGTTCAGCCTTCATTATTAATATATTTGTCAAAAAGAATTTATAATTATTTTTTCCTAACAAAAATCTATAACTATTATCAAAACAAAAAAAATTGTTAGGAAACAATAAAAGGCTAGAAAAGCGACAAATGGTTATACTAATGTTGAAAGAGTGAGACCTTCGATTTAGGAAGGTTGTATAGTATGTCTCTTCCAATGCACTACAAATTTTAAGTGGACTAAGATTAAATTAAAAATAACAATAATAAAAATATATATAAATTAAAAAAATATAATAATAAAAAAAGCCAATGAAAAGGTTGGTATTTTGTAATTGAAATAAGTTAACTCAAGAAAAATCTACTTAGATGGAGGTCGACCAATGGTATGTGGAGGAGAGAATAGGTACAGATTATAAGGCAAAGCATTCAACAGGTAATGAAAAGGACCCATATGGAGGTGTAACTAGCCATGGAAAATTTTAGTGGAAGAAATGAAAATAGATATCTAAATAGTCATTTCTGAATTTGTATTTGACAAGAAGATATTTTTTCTTTTCTTGCAAAAGTTTGTTTTTCAGTGGAAGAAATGACAACACTAGTTGGCCATTTCTGAGGGAAATGGATGTAGCTCACCTAATTCTAATGTATGAGTAAAAATTATAATGCAAAACAAATTCAAATGCAGAACCAATTCTTAGGGCCCACAATAGCCATGCTATACAAATCGTAAGGGCTCACAACATCCATGCTATACAAACCTGCAATCTCCAAAGGGCCCACAAGGCGTGAACCCTCCAAGCCAAAGTGACACATCCCACAGTTCAACAAATAATGAAACATACAAATTATATACGTCAAGAATTATAATGTGAATTTTTTTTACATAGATTCAATTGTAGCATGTCACAGACTCTCAGACATGCACATGATAGTTGAAACCGCAGAGTGCATGAGACCCTCACTAATATCTATTTTAGTCACTAGGTTATATGTATATTATAAAGATCAGAGTAGGCCATAGATCTTGTAATCACCTAGGGAAGGTTCCAAACAAAATTGGAATATTAACATAGTGACTGTGACATAGTGACAACATTAACATAGTGATAGTGACAACCTAGTATCAGTCATTTGGAGAGAATTAACATAGTGATAGTGACAACCTAATATCAGGTGTTTTGAGAGCATTTACATAGTGATAATGACAACCTAATATCAGAAATTTGGAGAGTGGATTTGGCATAAAAAAATTCTCATTTGGCAAGTTTGGAGTGATTTTTTTTTAGAAATATTCCTTTTCAACTAGAAAATGCTACTCTCTATCATTATGAATATTGCTCACAAATTTATGATGTAAAATTTTAGTCCTTATTCTAACATATTTGAGATAAGAGTTTACTATGTACTATAAATTTGATTTCTTGTTAAATATTTAACTATTTAATGTTTAACCTTCATAAAACTGTAAATTCAATGACAGAGGATAGCATAACTAGAAATTCTCAGATGACAAGAGAACAAATCCGCAACAAGAAGACGAGCCTGGAGACCACTGAAGACATCGTGGAGGACGTAGACCAAATTCCCTACGAAGAAAACAAATTAAAATTAAAATCAAACAAAAAAAATTACAACAAAAGCATAACAACACCTCACCTCGTCGTCGCAACGCAATAGAGCAACACCTCACCTCATCAGAAAGCAACAGAGCAACACCTCACAGACGTAGGACAGACAGATGCAAGATGGACAGACATGAGACAAAGAGACAATGGTAATATGCCTGAAACCTATTAAGGTTTGTGGGCCAATATATTTATAAGAACAAGTTTGGATGAACTATTTTAAAAGTTCGGATGAACTAATAGTTCGTTCGTACTATTAGATTCGCCAAACTTTTGTTTCTTGTTTTCCCATCTCTAACCAAATTTTTTTTTTCCCACATCGTTAGTACACCAACAATGTAAATGGAAGAATGAGTTCGACCGAAATAATTTCAAAAGTTCAGCTGAAGTCTCGAACAATTCGGTCGAACTTTTATAAAATTTCGGCCAAATTGTTGAGAAAAAAATTTTTCCGCCCCTGATTCTCATAAAAGTGTAACCCAACTTCATATTTTTACCCTAAAACAAAATATTATTTTGGAATTGCACGCTTCTCCTTTAGGAGGACACTTAGGATTTTTAAAACTTACCACAGGGTGAAGAAAGAATTTTTTGGGATGACCTTAAATCTGATATTCAAAAGTTTGTGGAAAAATGTTTGTTTTTCCAGCAAAATAAAGTTGAGACAATTAAGACGTCGATCTTCTACAACCTTTATCCATTCCAAGTCAATGTTTGGAGGAGATTTCAATGGATTTTATCACAATTTTAGCTAAGTCTGAAGGAAAGAGTGTCATCATGGTGGTACTTGACAGGCTTACCAAGTATGCACACCTTTTTGCATTATATCGTCCATTTAAAGCAAGTACAGTTGCTACTGCATTTATGGAAGCAATTCAAAAGCTACATGGAAACCCAAAAATTATTGTAAGTGATAGAGATCCCATTTTTAATGGAAATTTTTGGACGCAATTATTTTCTTGTTTGGGTACTTAACTAGATCATAGATAATTTTATCATCCTCAATCTGATCGTGAAACTGAGATAGTGAATAAATGTTTGGAAGGATATCTTGGTTGTTTTGTATCTGATAAGAAAACACAATGGGTCAAGTGGTTACCTCTCCCTGAATGGTGGTATAACACTTCCTTTCATACTGCAACAAAAATGACCCCATTTATGGCACTTTATGGATATCATCCACCATCCATCACATCTTCTTTAAGAGAAAATTCTAAGGTTCAAGCAGTGGAACATCACATCGAGAATCAACAATAAGCTCTCCAACTCTTAAAGGATAACCTAAATTTGGCACAAAATCGAATGAAATAATAGGCAGATCAAGGATAATAAATTATTGCCAAAGTACTATGGTCCTTACAAGGTGTTGCAAAACATAGGTACTATGGCATACAAATTGGAGCTTCCTACTTCGTGAGTGCATCCAGTTTTCCATGTTTCATGCTTAAACAAGGTTATAGTGGACAAACTTCCAGGTCAAAAAATATTTCCAGAACTTGATGAGGAATGAAAAAATCATATTGGAACCTGAAGCAGTCATGAAAACATGAACTTGACACCTACGAAATCGATCAATTTCAGAGTATCTCATCAAATGGAAGAACTTACCCACTGAAGATTCTACATCGGAGGATGAGAATTTTATATAGAAGCATCCAGAGCTATTGAAGAGTTTAAGACAACACTTGTTTGAAGGAGAGGAGCATGTTAGGTCCATATATTACTAGTATAGTCCCTTATTGTTGTTAGTGTAATTCCCTTATTTTTATTGTTGTACCCCTCTAACCCCAATATTGTTATTATTGTGCCCTTACATTATTATTGTTAGGTCGGCTAGGATTAGATTGTGACCCCATGGAATCCTATATATAGAAGGAGGTTTTTTCATTTGTATCATTCAAGAATTGTTCATTTATGTAATGTATTGGAGGTTTCCCCCTCGAAGTGGCTATTCTAAGGCATTGATCTCTCTTTTCTTATACTTTTGGAGCTAGTTTCATAACATGTAATCCATCATTATGATCTTCATAGTTTGGCCTTCTATTTAATGCAACCATACAATGTAAGATAAACGAAATAGGAGGCATAATATCATACCTCAATGTATCTTAGGGGAGGCTATTACATCTACCCAATTTAGTCGATATTACAAAAATATATAATAATATCAATAAAATATCAACATCATGCATGAATCAATATGGAATTAAAAAACTGAAAAAATAACTACATGCGTGTTAACCATAACCATAAACATTTATCTCGAGATCGAATGTTGTAAACCTCAATTTGATACCACTCTATAATATTGGTACCAAAGAGAGGTTTACAAGGAATGAAACTTCTCATATACTACCCTGTAACACCCCACCCCATATTTACACACTTTTATAATCTCTCCAGGGTAAAAATGAGCTGAGAGTTATTGTACATAACCCAACTACCAAGTTCCAATTATGGAAGTGGGGAATACTATATTTAAACTTTACTGAAACCTCTAGGAACACATGATAACCTAGATGTCAGAAAACATCCATTAATCATCTTTTCCTCGACTGGCACCACATTTTTGACTCACTTCACAACCCATTCGCATGCATTCCAAGTTTTCCATGCAGCCATAATGTTCCATCTACATGCATAGGCCATCCTCCATGAAAATTCAACTCAAAATACTTACTTTTTTTCTTGTGACTGTGGACTCAGTGCCTATATTTCAAGGCTATGCCACATGCTGTTGCCCATAACTTACCATAATCAATTTATAAAATAATAACATGTATTCATAACCCAAACTTAATCTCGAATCTTGCCCAAACATGAAAAAAATACGATAAACATTTATACAAACATATAATAAACATTGTACCTACAGTTCATGAATTAATATCTATTCATTGTCTCATTAGTTTCACTAGGGAATCATCAAGAAGGGTCATTTCCCTCTCAAGTTGTTTAAAACAACACTTGTTAGCTCATATGTTCATATAACCATTTACTAACTTATCGAACCATGAACAAGATCCATAACAAGAGCACATCATTTAGCCATGCCTATAACCAAAATTTAACAGAGTGAAGCCATGAAAAAACATTCATAAAGGAAACATAATAGCCAATACATGTGCTTATTGATCTCAATAATAAATAACATATAATGACATATGCATAAATCCAACCAAGTTAGGGACTTCCACGTACCACCCAATCATCGATTAGGTTGAATCAAATCTCTATTTCAACCAATCACCCCCATGTCAAATTCCAAGAATTAATGTGGGAAATCATAGGATAAATCAAAACAAAAGTAACGATTTCATCAAGAATCTAAACCATCTCAACCCTCAACCATATTGATTTCACCTAAATCGGTCCACAAATCACCAAACCAACACAAGCTTGGATGCCTCAGAATTTCTTCAACATAACTAAAGGAATTTTCTTCTCTCCACCAACCTTTCAAGATCTTCTAGGAAAAAACCATTTGCACCCCCAACACTTGGGATGTTCCTAATACCACCTCACTAGGATCCAAAATCTTCCGAAAATCAAAATCTCAACCAAGAATGAATCCTATCACAGGTCCATGGCTCTCTAGGAAATGGAAAGGAAAATTTGTTACTAATGCCAATCTATGAAATACCCATTGCAATGAAAAAAAAGTAGTCATGTAAACCAAATGCATGCATCATAAATTTAAATTGCAACAAGGAAACCACACATGCAACATGTTACCTACAAAATATTGTTACTGTAGTTGCTCTTATAATATTCTCCTTTCACTCCCTTTCTTTCCTTTGATTTCTTTCTTTCTTATGTCCAAGTGCCCCTCCTCTCTCCTCTTAGATCTCAATTCCTTCCTTAGCCAAACTAGTGGTGTCAAAATGTGAAAGTAATCAAAAGCTATCAATTTTTTCCGAGGTTCGTTTTTATCATTCATGTCTAGTGTCTCTTCCTTTTCCTTTACTCTTTTATTTCATTTTCCTTTATTTTCTCTCTAATTTTCCTTGTATTCATGTTATTGTGCCTTCATAATTCTTTTCTCCTTTTCTCCTTTATTTCCTGAATTAATTTCCATTTATTGCCCTTTTCCTTCTACCAATTCCAATGGAAAATTCTATATCCATTAATTAACCACAAGTGACCCCCGATCTAATGTTCGCCTCATATTTATCTTGGAATATGTGTCCCATGAAGTTGGCATTATTTCTCTTTTCTAATGTCCTTCCATTTACATGGAAAATAAGCACACATTTTCGAGTTAGAAATTAAAATTCAGAGTTCGTAATATTTCATCGTTTTTATTCATTGGCATAGGAGAAATGAACAATTTCCTTACTGTAATATTTTTCTAAGAGTTGTGATCCCTTGGTTCATATTTTTTTATTGTGGTTCCAATTTAAGATTCCACACATGGGGGTCAAAATTTTGAAGTTCGTTCTAGTTTCAAGGGTTGACAAGGTTGAAATTCAGTCTGGAAATATGTTTTGAAGGATGCTTGAAGCCGAGTTTAACACATATTTTTAGATGACATCAAGTCCACACACGACTTTTTGATAGTAAATACATTGGCACCACAACCAAGTAAAGAGGTTATTGTTGCAACACATGGTGGGAAGGATCACTCTCGTGTAGGGTCACCACTATAAATGATGATCGATAAATGTATTGATAAATGTTGCATCCATTTTGTTTAGTTACATTATATTTAAAACAATGAACTATGACTCATCTATTTTTTCAAACTATTCCAATACGAACCCACCATGTCAAGGAATGGTAACAAATAGTTTTTTAATTATGACCTTGTAAGCATTACAGATAAATTTTTTGACCTTTTGGTAGGTTACGAAGAGAAAACTTGTGAATATCACCTCCGCCTTTAATATATATATTGAATTTTTTATGCAACACAAAGTCAAATTCCTATGTATAATGCACCGTATGTAGTGGAGCTTATGTACAATTCAGTTTCAACAATGAATGACATATCACAACCAATATAATGACATTATATTGTAACAAAAAATTGTGCAACTCTGTTGGTTCCAGAACTTCAATATCTTAGCCAATGTCAAATATTTTATTCGTTATGAAATTCATTTTTTCAAAAAAAATTATGAATCAAACAACTAATTGACGTGTCTCAAAAGGAGTAAAATGTGGAAAAATCAATTTCACATATGGTTTCGATGTCATTGGTTGTCCAAATTGAGAATTGAGATAAGCATACAACCTAATTTTTTAGATTATGATATTTACAACATTGTCTCTTCTTGTCCTTTTCTTTGTTTTGGATTTGAGGTCCCCATTCCTAGAAATATCCTCATTCTTTCATGATTTTGGCAAGGGAGTATCCAAATGCACAATTCAACACATTTGGCTTCTTTACACTCAAAGCTTTCTATTTTCCTTGGGAAATGCTAGCATTGAATATGATTTTTGGTTTGAGAGTGTAAATTTCGGTGATCCATATCATATCAAATTAAATAAATTCTTCAGGAAATCACATGAGAGATTTTAGAACTGACGCGTTTCAAACCACAGAATGTAGTTCATCAACATGATAATGAAGATTGGCTGATCCGACTATCCATATATATATATATATATATATATATATATATATATATATATATATATATATCATGCAAGTAGGTGTGCTATCTTATTAAAACCGTGGTGTACACATTAAAAACGATAAAAAATGAAAATGAAAATAAATAAATAAAGAAATAAAAATTAAAATTATTTAGTCCAAATTAAAATAAAAACTAACAAAATAGTCACTATAAAATAAATCAAAAAATTAAATATAAAACTAAAATGAATAAGTCAATAAAAGTAAAATTAAATAAAGTACAACAACAATAAAATAGATAAATAAATTAACTCTTGAAATAAAAATAAATAAATAAACAAAAATAAATAGAAGCAAGGTCAAAATCTATGGAAAAATTAGATGTTCAACATGGTCAAAAATGAAATTAACTAATACATAAATGAATGAAATAAATCTCATCCTAAACTAATAAAATAAAAATATAGACCAAGTCAAATAACAAATAAAAATAAAGATTAAGTCAATAAAATTAAAAATAAACATAAATTAAAATAGACTAAAAGAACTAAAATAGATAAATAAATAAACTAAAAAAAAACAGATTAAAAAAAAAAAAAAATTAGTCTAAAATTATGGCAGCATTAGAAATAATATTTAAAGAATAAAATAAATAAGGGAACATCAAACATCAAAAACATATGAAGCAAAAAACACATATGAGGTCCTCAGCTCTAGCTGAGAGAAGACAAAAAATCATATTTGTATGGAAGAATCTAGAGTCATTACTAGGGTGGAGCATTTTCATCACCGTAAATTTAGGGAAGCTATTGAGATTGAGAAAAGGCCCCGTACTTTGAATAGGGATGACAGGTGGAAAGTTAGCAGTTTTTGGATTCCATCTCTTTGATCTTAGTAGTGGTCTTGCCTCCTTTGTTTTCCTCTCCTTTGGTTTCCCCATGTTTTTTGCTTCATATGTGTTTGATGTTCGATGTTCGATGTTCAGCTATTTATTTTATTCTTTAAATATTGTTTCTAATGTTTCCATAATTTTAGACTAATTCTTTTATTTTATTTTTTTATTATCTATTTATCTATTTTAGTTCTTTTAGTCTAGTTTAATTTATTTTTGTTTTTAATTTTATTGACTTAATCTTTATTTTTATTTTATTTTTATTTGTTATTTGACTTCGTCTGTATTTTTATTTTATTACTTTAGGCTGGGATTTTTTCGTTCATTTATGTATTAGTTCATTTCATTTTCAACCATGTTGAACATCTAATTTTTCCATAGATTTTGACCTGGCTTCTATTTATTTAAGTTTTATTTTTATTTTTTTTTAGAGTTAATTTACTTATCTATTTTATTGTTGTTATACTTTATTTTAATTTTACTTTTATTGAATTATTCTTTTTAGTTTTATATTTTATTTTTTGATTTATTTTATAGTGACTATTTTGTTAGTTTTAGTTTTAATTTGTACTAAATAATTTTTAATTTTAATTTGTTTATTTATTTATTGTCGTTTTCATTTTTTATCGTTTTTAACGTCTATTTTTCATAGGTTTTGACCGTTTCTTTTCTCTGCATGATATATAAATAGATAGTCGGATCAACCAATATTCATTATCCTGATGATGAACTACATTCGGTAGTTCGAAATGCGTTGGTTCCCAAATCTCTCATGTGATTTCTTGAAAGATTTTTTTTATTTTAATATGACTTTTGGTTCACAACAACTTCTGGATCTTATGGGCATCATTGTTAGGCATCTTTAGTACTTCCTAACAAAGCTTCATCATCATGATGATGGAAGAAATATATTGAAGACACCGCTTTGAGTGATGACTTGGTTTTGATTCTTGATTATTACTGAGAAGGCTTTAGTCTCACTAGATAGCTCCATGAATGGCTTGCTATGCCTAATCCATAGGGTGAAGAAACAAAGGAATATAAGCTTGATGATATTTCATATGGACTTCATCAAGAGGGAGTTGATAATTACCTACAACACTCAAAAATTTCCTCCTTAATAAAGAGATAAGTACTTCGTATATTTCCCCTTCACTATTGTTATTTTTCGTTGGTGAGCATTGTGCCTTCACATATTTTTTTCTTGGTTATAATTGTTTCTTTCATGGCCTCTTGAATGAGGTTTCCGAGTACATGTTGAAGGCTTCCAAGACAATTCATTTGGAAACATATGGCAGCATCAAGAAGAAACAAGGAAAGGTTGCGACAAGAGGGTTCTCACAATAAGATGGAGTGGAATAGAAAAGGAAGGAAATTGTACAAATTGGCATGTAGGATTGTGTCTAATAATAGGAAGAGCTTCCAGTTCCAAGGAAGTCAGTAGTCAAGAAAGTGGAAGGAGTAGACTTCTAAGAAGATCTCATTGGATTAATATTGTTATACTAAATGCTCAAAGACATAAGGTATATAGGAGGTGTATGCCTTCTTTGAGGATACCATATAAAATAGTAGAATGAATTTCTTACATGATAGAGGAGAAAATAAAATATAAGGACTTTCTTACATAACAAAGGGAGAAACATTAGCAAAATGATAAATGCTTCTATGACAGAGGAAGCAACCAAGACTACCACAAGAGGACCTACTTCAGTCTTAGTGGGAGTTTTCCTCAAAGATTGAAATGAATAATTCTAGAATACACATGATTTTTCAGTATCAATTAGGATCCATATTTCGTTAATCCCATGATGTGCAGGTATTTTATTTGATTTTTTATGTACTTGGGTAACCCTAGACTAGATATTTTTTTTGTAGTGAATACCCTAATCCATTTTATGGTTGAGATGAGGAAGTTATAGGGGATTACAACAAAGCATGTGATACATGTGTTATCCAAATAGATTTTGATTGAGATATGTCTTAAGAAGTGAGGTTAGTATTTACAAAAATATCACAGGTGATGAAACAATATGGCTCCAAGTATCCAAAAGGATATAGTTAGGTCACTTAATGTGAGATGTGATGAAAATAGGAGCAATATAGCTCTAGTACATATCCATAGATGAGTAGATTGTGGACATATTTCAAATACAAGATTAGTATTATGTTGAATGTCTCCCTAATTAGAGGTAAATACTGAGGTCTTCACAGGATTGGTTAGACCATCTCCTAAAGCCATAAAGGACCTTAGATGGGTCATATAGGACATTGACCAGGGTAGAAGAATACATTCACCTTTGAAGCTAGAAGGAATTTGTTTCGAGAAGGACTTACCTAGTTCATCAAATAATTTAACCAAAAAGGTGAATGACGAAAGGAAATTATATGTGTATATCACCTTTGAAGCCAAAGGACTTCACTAGGTTGAAAAAAGGTCAATTCTCAGGGAAATCATAGGATTGGGAAGATGTTCTTTTGAGAAGTGATAAGTAATTTGGTTCCAAAAGGACTTAGCTATGTTGAGCACATGAGATAGATGTAATTTTCCTTTGAAGCTAGAAGGACTTGCCTAGGTCAAGCATAGGAGATAGATGTATTTCACCTTTGAAGCTAGAAGGACTTGGATAGGTTGTCTATAGGAGATAGATTCAATTAAAATTTGAGTCCAAGATGACCTGAATTGGTCATAAATGAGTTTGACTAGAAAGGTAATTGGTCTAAAGGAAAATTCTCCCTGAGAACCCAGAAGGACTCGGTTGGGTGATAGAGGACATTAACCATAGGATATTGATAGATTTACCTAATGATCCATAGATTAATTTGGAAAAATTACTTGGATATTCACATACATATGGGAATTACATTTACCACACTAGGATGGAGTTATTTATAGATATTCATCAACATGACAAGCTTGTGAATTTTTCTTACGGAAGGAGACATTTTAGCTAAAGGAAAATATGTCACAACTAAGGATAATAACTCCCTTGTTAAGAGGGAGTTTTAATTTTTTACGTAGCAATCGTAGGTATTCTTGCATCCCAAGGGTCCTCCTATGTCGAGCTAGAAAATGTTTGGAAATTAAATTTTTATTTTTATTTTTATAGGCTGAAAAGGGACAAGTTGGTCCCACCATGAATGGGTGTATCCCTCAGGTCAAATTCACTCATTCAATATATGTGTGTGTGTGTGTGTGTGTGTGTCTGCGCGTGTGCGTGTATGTATATATATGATGAGGTAATTCATTTGATCACTCATTAATTATCATCTCTATTATGTAGAAAACACTTGTGGGAGTAGAAAAATGGTGAAGTGGTTAATGTTTGGACCTGGTTTTTGGCACTAATTTCTAAACAAATTATTCTAAAACTTCTTGAAGGACAATTTCTCCTAGAAGAAGAGTTACTGCGTTTTCTTCCAAATTTGGGTTACCAAGGGGAAATTTGTTGGCTCTATTGTACATGGTTGTCTCTTTTTATCTTATTGTATCATTGCATTAGTGTTGTTTTTTTCTATGTATAATTGCTTGATGATATACGTGGTACAAGATAAATTGATTGAAAATCATTAGAAAGTAATTGTGAGATTAGAAGATATTTTGTATTTTGTATTATTGTAGGAAATTCAATGAATAAAAGAAAGCTACATAGCAACATAAACATATAAAATTAATGATAACTTAATATCATATCATAAGATTTCATTACCACATAAGTCAAAATAGTTTTATTAAAAATAATGTAAGGCCAAATAGATAGACATTTATATATAATATATTAATACCTAATATATATCCATCTTAATTCTTGATCTACTAAAACTTGAGAGGAATCAAACCTCTAGAACTATAAATTCTTCCTCAATTTTTTATTTAAAAAAAGAAATTCACATTTTGAGAAATAGCTAGCTCTTAATAGCTCTTAATATTATTTGATAGCTCTGAACTTAAAATAAACCTCTGCTACTCAACTTCAAATAAAAATCTCAACAATCTTAATAACCTACACAAGGAAATAAAATATATTTATTTACAAATTCTACTCACTTATAAAAAATTAGCCTTACAAATTTAAAATTATAGACACCATATTTGAGAGCTTTCATTTTCCTTTTTAAGCGAACTCATCGTAGTATTCTACCAACAGATTCTACCACAGTTTATCGTAGTATGTGGTTCGTGTTGTATAATACAAATTTAAAAATATAACTTAAACTTGGATGGATAATATGAAATATTATAGTTCATTCTTCTACATGGTACCAAGATCATTTACATACTGAAGCCTTATTTGGGTTCGAAGACCAAATTTAAAGGATTTACATGCCACATTAAAATTCGAGGAAAAGTTTATACAAAATTTATAATTTTGTTTTAATAAACCTAAAATTTTAGAAGAAAAGAAATTAAATTGAAATAAAAAATAAATATTAAACTAATTAAGTAGGGGTAAGGTTTCCACGGAATTAATTAAAAAAATACACAATTAAGGATAAACTCCTTGCGTGAAGAACAAGCAAATTAAATTGAAATAAAAATCTGAGACAGTATCTCATCTCAAAATTTGATATTGAAATAAAAATCTGAGACAATATTTCATCTGAAAATTGATTAATGCAGTCCTTTAAACCTATTATAAAATCCGAATGCTTCGATATTCTGATAGGGTGACCAACTTACTTTACCAACTTAATGAAATGAATGCCGTCAGAATGGATCCAGCTGCTCCCGGGATCTTTGACTCCTGCTGCTGATGATATTCAGACCATCCATGCTTAGCGGCCTCGTTCAGAAGTTCGAAGAGTATCGTGTCCTCTCGGTCGTTCTCCTTCAGTGGCAGCACGGGAACTTCAGGATTCCAGCAGCCTCCTTTTCCCTGATTATTACGAGCAACTTGTTGCAAGTCGTGATGTATTGGGTGACTAATCCCTGTAGCAATGAAATGATCCCATACATCTTCTAAAAGCCTCTCGAACTATACCACTACACTATGATGATGACAATAAGAATTTTCTGCGCCGTGAGGAAAAGCTGTTCCTAAAGCCATCGGGTATAACTTCTGCTAATTTCAGTATTCACCCGAGGCTTGCACACCAAAACCTGCTAATCCAAAAATAAATAAAAGATTTCCTGAACTTGCGTTTGTAACTAAATTTTGGGGCGATCAGAAACTTCAATATAGGAAATCCCGCCGGACATGCGAAAACTAAGAGGTATGAAAGTAGAGTGAGATTCACCGTCGTTTGATGGATTGCAAATAGCTGAAGCGACTGCAATTAAATGCTTAATTTCAGCGGTTGTGTTAAAGGTGGGAAGGAATGGGTAAATAGTGGAGGTTGGCGGGAGTAGGACGTCATAGAGGTAACACCTATCAAAGCAGGGAGTTGCTTTCACTTACGTTCTTTCTTGCTATAAAATTTGGGTTCATAAGTGAGGAAGATAATTCACAGCAATGAAATGAAGCTGATGAGGAATCATTTAGAGTCAAATAAACCTAATGCCAGCAGAAAGGAAAGTGCCTTCATTTTCTACACGATTTAGTCAATTATTTTTTATTCAATTATCTCTTTATTAAGTTGATGGTAATTTCACAACCTGACTTCTTACCTTCTAGAGGGCGATGAAATATGATATATCTAATCGTTAAATTAAAATAACAATTTACAAACAAGTTTTTTCGTTATTATGTCAGTAACTTTACATAATATTCATCAAATAATTTTAATAATAGTCACCAATAGAGCATTGAGATTAATAGAGAATTGAGATTTAGTTAAAAGTATTTTTTTTTATAAAATTCAATTAAATTAAATTTTATAGAATATTTTTCTTTGAAATAAGTTATTGTTTTTTTTATATATGGGCATTGAAAAACCATGATATTGGTAAATGGTATTGTAACAAAGTTTACTTGTAGGTTAAGAGTCTTAGTGGTAAAGTGGGGGTGAACTTCCATAGTTAAGAATATTTTTAAAACAACAAGGGTGTTTAGCTTAGAATAGAGCTTCTATAATTTTAATTGGATTTGACCTCCACAAAATATTTTAGAATATTTATTGGTACCTTTATTTTGAAAGAGCTATTTTTGAATTTTAATTTAATTATCAATAACTATTAGGTGGATGGTATGGATTTAATTTCCATGGAATATTCTAGAATATCCATAATAATAGCCACAATGACTTTTCATGCACATGGTATTGATAAGTCATGGTATTGTCCCATTACATTGTAACAAAATATATTTAAAATTAAAAATCTCCATGGTAAAGTGACAAAAAATATTTATAGTAAAAGATTTTGTTTTTTTTTTTTGAAATATATATGTTTAATTTATATATTAATTATTTTTATAATTAATAATATTAATTTAATATATATATATATATATATATATATATATATATATATATATATATATATATATATACACAATGGAATAAGTGTTTAGATTTTTATTATTATTGATGGATTTTTATATTTACTGACTATTTAATTTATACGAATATAGTAATCTAATATAAATATTAATAAATATAAAGTGATAAAGAAACATATGATTATTTTCTATACATATATTTTAATATATAAATTAATTTATTAGGTTATATATATTGATTAGTATTGATTAATTTATTTAAGATAAGTTATATAATTTAAAATAATCTATTAACATAAAATAATTTATAAAGAGAATTTTATGTTAAATATTTTTTGAATTGTTATATTATTTTTTCAATTAGGTAAAATTTAAATAAATTAAAAATATTTTTAAGTTAATTAATTATAATAAACATATTTCTAATTAAATTAATATTTATAAATAAATTATTATTTTATATTATTTTCAAGATTAAGACTAATCATGGGTTGTCTAAAGACATTAAATGCAATATTGGAGTTAAGCAAGAGTGTCTCCTATCCCCTATCCTTTTTGGCATATACATCGATAAGCTAGAGGAATGTTAGATCTAAGACTTTTGTGATCCATAATGTAGAAAAATGTTTTTTGGATTAATCACATAATTAGGATTTGGTCGAGTTTCGAACCAACTAATGTGGCTCATCCTCAGGACAGGAGATTGATTTCATTGAATAAATAGAAGGATGCATCATTGTCTGGTGATAGCTGTTAAAACTAACCGTTAAAAACTAGCCGTTATTTAGTTAAATAGTTAGAGAATTTAAAGTTTAAATTATTATTTGGAAGAGCCAAAAAATATTATAATAATTTAGTAAATTGAATAAATTATAAAATTAACCTAAATAAAGAGAATAGTATTAGAATAAGGGGAAGGGTTAGATGAATAATATATAATTATTTAGTAAATTGATAAATTATAAAAATAATAAAGGGAATAATATTAAAATAAGGATGAGGGGGTAAATGAAAAATATAGAATAATATAAAAAAGGGGGAGTAGGGGTTAAATGAAAAAAAAAAATGGGGAGGGGGAAGAAATATAGAAATGAGCGGAGAGGGGGGAAAAATAAATCACAAAAAATATATATATATATATATATATATATATATATATATAGAAAAAAGGAAAAAACAAAACAAGAGGAAAGGAATAAAAACATAAAGCAGAGAAAAGGATCCAAACATAAGAGGAAAAATAAAACAAAGGGATGAGGATAAAATTAGAGACAAAAGAAAACAACACCCGGGGGCCAAATCATCTAGAGAGGGCTAGAATGCAGCTCTTACTTAATTTCCACAAATCATCTCTATTGATATTTTTAGGGTGTCTATCAATTTCAATAGCCTCCCTCATCTTTCTATGATGGAAGTGATCCACCCTGGAAATGACATTGGAATCTTCAATGCAAACATGGTGATATGATTTCCTAGCATGCTCCGCAAGAGTATAAGTGTTGGATCGACTGTGCCTAATGTTTGCAGCATGGTCATGGATTCAAGGTCTAATGGATTGGCCAGTTTCCCCAATATAGGGAGTATCACAGGAGCAAGGTACTAAATACATGCCTTTCATGTCCTTTGGGTCTATAGGGTCCTTAACCGATCTGATAGAATTCTTGATATTATATAGAGGTCTAAAAGAATAGGCGACATTGTTTCTTCTAAGGACATGGCAAATTCTATCAGAGGTCCCTTGGATAAATGGGAGATTCACCTTGGAGATAGGATCCAACTTAGAATATTTATCTCTTGAGCCTTTAGCAGCTTTTTGAAATGCCTTAAGTCCTTGAGATATGCTAGAGGAGTGTCTGGAGTCTGCGGGGTGCAAGGGAACCGAGCTTACTGGTGTTCTCATTACTCTTCTCCTCTATGTTGATGATATCCTTCTTCTTGCAAAAATCCATGATGACCTTGATAAGAAACTCGATATTCTTCATGAATACTGCTCCAAGATTGGTATGGCAGTTAATACCAAAAAGACTAAAGTCATGATCATTAAATCCAAAAATATTACCCATGGTAGTTTCCTGTATAATAACTAATGCTTAGAAAAGGTTTGTTCTTATAAGTATTTGGGCACTGACTTCCCTCATCATCTCAAATAGAATTATAACATCAAGAAAAGGAATATTTGGGGTTGGAAAGCTTATTATGAGCTTGAAAACAGTGGTAAGTTGGTTGATCTTTACATTCAAAGTAAAATGAGGTTCCTCTTTGAGACTCTTGTCACCCCTATTGTCTTATAAAGATGTGAAGTTTAGGGTTAAACTATATCCAGAGAGTCATGGAGGAAGATTGAGATGATTCAAAAGTAATTAATAACCTACAATCTTAAGATCAAGGGAAATACTCCCTATCATATCCTCTTGATCGAATCTGGTTTTTACTCCATTGAAATTACGACTATGTTTAGATATCTAATGTATAAGAAGAAGTTAGACAACATGGAATAAAAAATTTTCCCTAAAATTTCTTCTAACTAGATTCAAAACCATCACCTTTGCCTCAAGTGTCGGTGGCATAAGGATGCCCATTCCTGGTTCAACCATTGGGGAATTAGGGAAGAGATCTGTATGGGAAGCAAATATAATATCAAAAATACTATTACCTCCAAGTTTAGGGACAATCAATGGGAGGATAAGGAACTAGAGGGTAAAAGGAAGCTAAGATACTATAAGGAAGTGATCAACCCCACCCTTGATAATTAGAATTATCTCTCTGTGTTGTCCAACAATAAGAAAAATGAAAATTGCTAAGATAAGAACTAATTCGCATGAGCTTTGAAGTGAGACTGGGTTGTTGAATTTTTGAACAAGAAATAGTGAAATCGGCATCTAGAAATAACATTAAGCACCCATGATCCTAGTGAAATTAAGCACCTACACTAGGGTGGGGCACACACAGACTATTTTTAGGTGCATGTCTATTTTTATTATCCCTTAATCTAGATAGACATTAAACTGTAATCTATTCTCAATGTGGAATTGAATGAGTTAACTGAAAGTGATAAATTCAGTTATCTAGTGGATTTCGAGTTAGAGGTTGGTTGGTGAGACATGCAGACTAATTATAGTTGTAACATAGTTCGAGTAGTGGTGCATTAGTTAATGCAAGTTGTAAATTGATTTAACTGAGTTGAGTTAAATTCAGTTGTGTTAGTTGTAAATGCAGATACACTAGTGAGAGATCAAGTGAATTAAATATTAATTAATTCACATGTAGTGATCTTACATGCAACTAATGTTTTACTATTATTAACTGCATGCATGTCAGATCCAGTGGAGACCGAGTTGAGTTCTAGGTGAAAGGGAAGTTAACTATCAGTTGTAATATTAGCTTACTACTAGGTGTAGTTAAAACACCACAGGATGCCCATGATACTCAGCACAGTTGAGGAAGGATTAAATTCTTTGTGATTAAGGATTCCATTCATCAAGAATTGTGTGAGCAAGGTAGGTTTTCTGGAGCCAGTATATTGGCTCTGTATTGGCCTAATTTTTGTATGATAGTGTGAGACAATTAGCTTAATAAAGGAGGATTTTTGTGAGAAGAATTGTATGTAATTGTTTCATGGTTCCTTGTGGAATATAAAATATATGATAGAGGGGTTTTGAGCACCAAGCTTTACTCGGGAATATCTAGTGTTGTGGTTTTGATCTATTCTTCTTTTCTTCATGTGATTAGCAATTGTGTTCTTTTGAATTTCATAAAATATATGTAGTAGTGATTCAATATTTAACTTTAGTACATTGTTAGATCGGGTGAATCCAAGATACACATGAATGTTGTATAATTTCTACATGGTATCATAACTTTGTTATAAAATTTATACATGGTATCAGAGCTTTGTTATAAATTTTCTACATGGTATGAGAGAATGATTTATTTGGGTGCATGATTTTTCAAATAATATCTAAAAACATTTATGGACATTTTTCAAAAGAAAGTAGCATATTTCGATTCCTTGCGAAAAAATACCCAAATTGAAAAAAACAATCGGTCGAATCGGAGCTCGGATGAGGGAGATATCATCAATTTAAAATCATCTTGTTGTTAGAAAATTTTCAATGGTGAGGCAATTACAATGTGTGCGAGTTTGAAAAGGAAAGGTGTTCCTTAAAAACAAAGAAATAGGAGAAGCCAAGAAGATTGGCATTCGTGTGAAGAATCTCTATAGACTTGATGTAGGTGTGATTTCTACAGAGCTTCCAACCATTGGAAAGTGTGAGAAATCCATGTGATTGACCCTTGAGAGGGAGCTAGATTTGCATGCAGGTGAGAATGAACCTCAAGTTATGGAGCAGCCACATGTAGAGGATCATGGAGTGGGATCAACCACTCATGTAGAGAAATTTCAAGCCAGATGGGCAAAGGGAGTGCATGCAGCTATACCACCAGGTGTGAGGTGGGGCAACATGCATGATTAATCCGAAGAAGAAATTTGGGCAGGATCCTAGAGATGGTGGGTCTCATTGATTGAACTTGGATATGAGGAGCCCACATAGAAGAAGTAGCAGGATCAGTTATATTGATGCAGTTTAATGTCAGGAGGATATGAAATCAAAGTGATAGTGTTGGATACTAGAGTGCAAACTAGAGTTGGCAGCAACTGTAGAGTGCATGGATGCATATGTCAACATCGCAAAGGATCCAGTAGACATGCGCAGTAGCTAGTAGCAAGTTAGAAGAATTTGATGACAGATGCATTATACTGATTCAGTTATTTGGAGGCTATTAATTTTCGGAAGTGTTGCATGCAAAGGTTGCATGTGCAATAAACACTAGCGAAGTGTTGCATGTAAAAGTTGCATGTGAGAGAAACACTAGAGAAGTGTTGCATGCATGAGCTGCATGTCACATGCAAGGGTTTCATGTTGCATGCATGGAGTTTCATGTCGCATGCAAGGACATTCCTTTCTTGCTGAGAGTGAGTGTTGAAGTTTGCAACAAGAAATAATGAAATTAGCATTCGGAAACAATATTCAGTACCCGTGACCCTAGTGACATTAAGCACCTACACTAGGGTGGGGCCCACATAGGCTATTTTTAGGTGCATGTCTATTTTTATTATCCCTTAATTTAGATGGACATTAAACTGTAATATATTCTCAATGTGGACACAAATGAGTTAACTAAAAGTGATAAATTCAGTTAGCTAGTGGATTTAGAGTTAGAGGTTGGTTGGTGGGACATGCAGAGTAATTCTAGTTGTAATAGAGTTCGAATTGCAATGGTACATTATTTAATGCAAGCTGTAAATTAGTTTAACTCGGTTAAGTGAGCTAAAGTCAGTTGTGCTAGTTGTAACTGTAGATACACTAGTGAACGATCAAGTGAATTAAATATTAATTAATTCACATTTAGTGATCTCACATGCAACTAATGTTTTACTATTATTACCTCCATGAATGTTAGAGCGAGTGGAGGCCCAGTTGAGTTCTAGGTGAAAGGGAGGTTAACTATTAGTTGTGATATTATCTGACTACTAGGTGTAGTTAAAACACCACATGGTGCCCATGATACTCAACGTAGTTGAGGAAGGCTAAAATTCTTTGTGATTATGGATTTCATTCATCAGTAACTTCATGAGCAAGGCAGAACATCTGATGACAGTAAATTGGCTCTGTATTGGCCGAATTTTTGTATGACAGTGTGAGACAAGTAGCTAAATATGGGACGATTCTAGTGAGAAGAATTGTATGTAATTGTTTCATGATTCCTTGCGTAATATACAATATATGATAGAGGGGTTTTGAGGAGCAATATTTCCCTAGGAATATCTGTTGTTGCGGTTTTGATCTATTCTTCTTTGCTTCATGTGATTGGCAATTGTGTTGTTTTTAATTCTACAAAATATTTGTTGAAGCGATTTAGTATTTAACTTTAGTACATTGTTAGATCAGGTGAATCCAAGATATACATGAATGTTGTATAATTTCTACATGGGAATTGGCATATTCCCAAGACCCCTTGGAATGATAGAATTTGTCATATTTGTGATTATAAGTAGGTGGAAGAAGAAAATCACTTCCTTTTAGATTGCCCAACCCTTACTCACATTCGGTCTCAATTCCCTACCACCTTCCATGCTTCTAATATTCTTGAACTATTAAGCCAACCCACCTATATCAATCTTGGAGCACTTATTTCCCTTCTCTTTAACCATAGAAAAAGGATTTTGAAGAATCAAGCTTAGATTATTTCTCCTCTCTTAAGATCTGATAGACCACATTAGTCTTAATGAACAGTAACCACCATTATCATCATTTATTATTTAACTTAGAAATTATAAATATTTATTAAAAATATTTAACCTTAAATTTATATATTTAAAATTAAATATTAAAAAATAAATTATATTATATATTTATAAATAATTTTATAATTTTAAAAATACTAAATTGGTTAATTTATTTTAGCAGATTTAATATCATTTAGCTTTAGTGGCTGGGTTGATGTAGAGATAGGGAATGATTGGGGATAAATAAAGGCATTGTACATGATGTTTGACATAGAAAAGGGTATTGTAGACCACATAAATTAAATTCTATTTACAAAATAAATATAAAAATTTTATTTTTATTTTTTTAATTAAAAGTATAAAGGAAAAAATTTTATATATATATATATATATATATATATATATATATATATATATATATATATATATATATGTGTGTGTGGTTTTTAATGATTGAAATTGTAAAAAGAAACAAATATGATATCAATATAATTGTTTCCAATATATATGGTTCTCACTTTTATATTCAAGGATTTTATATTTACATATAATATTATAGTATAGTCCCAAGGGATAGTGTAATTGGTCGAGTTCTCGTTGATAAGTATATTTTTTAATTGGGAGGTTATTGTGTCAAATGTACTCGACGCCCTTCAGGTTAGAACTAACTAGATAAGCCAGTGGGTAAGATCTCCCTAGATTATTACTCATGGATGTAGCGGCATCTACCTTATTTAAATATTAACTCCGTGTTATGTATAGAAAGTACTAAGCATATCCCTAGTATTAATTAAAGGACATTCATATATATATATATATATAATCAATCTAACTAGTTTATATTAATTATGATTAGAAACTATACATAAATAACTACTATTAGCCTATTATACATAAAATTAGACTAGTGGCAATATAACAACTTCTTTGTCTAAAGAGTTGGAAAGGTTTTTTTTTCCATTTTCATTCAAAACCATAATGTATAAAACAATTAAATTCATTTATATCCCTAAGAGTGTATTAAGAGATATCCATCATAGTGTCACTTAGAAACAATGCAAAAAAATTAAAATAAATGTACATGTCAAGAGTCAATGAAACATATTTTAGAGCAAAGCTAAGTCCAAGTGTTTCTATTACATCCTGCTAATATAGAACTATACATTCCTCTTAGTAATGTTTGGAATTTATCTCGTTCCTCTTCAATATATACCTGTAATGCATATGGACATAGCAAGGATCAAAGCTATGTGCCTCATTCCTCTCAATGAGAACCTTCTCCCGTAGTAGTTTTAATTAGCTAAGAAATTCCTTCCTTCTTGGAAATGGTTACAACTTGAAAGTTTTCTAGTTGAATCTAAACTTTCAGTGCATCTACACAGAAACTTGCCTCATTTCTCTCAAAAATAGTCTTGGCCCATAATAGTCTTAATAAGCCAATAAATATAACAAAAATTCTAATATTTTGAATTTTTACCATGAGTGTTGTGCAAACATTAGTTTAATTCCTCATCCATGATACAGCTATTTTGAACATGACTATCAACCATACTGAGTTTGATGTTGGAAAGTTTGCATAGAAGAATCAGTTTGAGATTGAGCATGATTTAGAGGGGTATTGTATTACTCCCTTTTACACCATACTTAGAGTGAGCCATGGAAGGACATTTAATTCCAAAACATATGTAGAGGACAACGTCAAATGTAAATTCAAAAACAGATGGAGAGTACAATGTCAAATGGAAATTTGAATCATCGACATGAGACATATAATATGAAACCTCAAAATGAGGCATAGAAAAGAAACATAATTAACAAGAAGGTTGACTAAACAACTAGCTGGGAAAGATAAACCACTAGCTAATAAGGGAGAGATGAAGGAAAAGAGAGCCAAATCTAATTAAAGAAACAAATTTTGCACTGGTATTGAGGAGGAATACCTCAACAAGAAATTTAACCTAAAACAACTCCTAATGAGACCAATAATGTTGAAAAAGGTGTGAACCAAAGCTGTAAATATTGTGTGGATATGGCTGGTACAGGAACCTCTATTTGCACGACTTTTAATTAAAGCCCCATTCCAATTAGCAATGTTTACAATGGTTTTACAATGGTTTCAGTATGTGAGAATAAGTTTGGGAAAGAAATGACAATAGACAAAGTGATAAGAATGACTTATAAATCAGCCAATTTAAATATATAAATAAAAAAATGAAATAATATGTAAATTATAATTATTGTTCTTCTAACTTTATTTAAAAATAATACAAATGCATAAATATATTTTTAATTATTAATATTTTTTAAATATCATATATTAATTAAATTTAAACACTAAAATATTATACATTAAATAATCTCCAACATAAATACATTTTTATAATTAAACAATTTATTTATATTATTAGAATTAAAATGTTAATATGTGGTTTTTTCATGTACGGAACGAGAATGTATGAAAACGGTAATTATATGAATATCACCGTATTGGATATATAAATTATGACTTTATGGTATGATATTTCTGATTTAATTGTATAAGTTTGTTTGATATAATATTTACATTACGGTATGTTTTATAGAGTAATATGAGATCACCTTTACTGGATCTAGTATTATTATTATGAATTAATGGTATAAATATGTTTTTATACTAGCTATGTGTTATATGATTAAAGGAGATCACATTAGCTTAATTTTATGAGATTAATTCTAATTAATTTAGAAAATTTTGATTTCAATAAAAAGCTATAAATTTAAAAATTTATTAAAAAATTTAATGAATCTCAAAACTTGACACCTCGTGAGAATTATTAAAATTAAAAGAAGAAGAAGAAAAGAAGCAACGAAACATAGTCAAAGCAATTTGTAATCAAACTTCATCGTTTATCTAATATTAATTTTTATTAATAAATTAAACAATTACTAATTCTATATCTATTTATATATAACTTGCCGATTGGTGTATATATCAACTTAAGGTGGGGAGGGTTGTGGATTTTTATTATTTGATTTTAGTCTATGGTGGGGAGACATTTTGGAGAGAATATGCTTCGTCTTATTCTATCATCGACGGCTGAGGCGCAACGCAGCTCCAATCGACGAACAATCTTTTTATTTAAATTTTAAATGCGGTGGTATAAAGTTGAAGAGCCTCTCTCACTGCAGTTTGTCATAGAAAATAAAATCCATTGTTTGATATGAACTGAATCGATCCAATATGGCAGACATTTGACACTATGGGCGTAATTCGATCTCGTGAGAACGAGATTGTAGTAGGGAAATCGCTTAATCTGTGCATCAATAAAATTTTCCACGCAAATTGGGAAGATGCATGCGTTAGAAATTGGATTTGTTGTGGAGGTTAAGATTGTGTTTGCTATCACATTGACAATCTTGTGTTTTCGTTATTAATGCGTGTATAACACAGTTTGGCTATTTGGCCCATTGCAAAACGTGGTATTCGTCTATTCTAAGTTGGAAAAATCCATTAATATGCCAATTCACACGTAGCCTTTCCAATAAGCCAAAATATAATGAAAAAATAAACACATACCAATCAGAATAGTAAATCAAAACTTGACTTGATGCAATGCTTCTTTTAAAATGTAGGGACCCATAATATTTGCATGAATTCAAATGATGCCATTTGGCTGATACAGTCAATATATACAGTCTCATTTCAGTTATACAGTATAAGGTGACGTGGCCACATAAAATCAATATACTAAAGTGCCCTTCATGTTTGTCCAATTTGCGGTGTATTTCAATAGGTTCTTTTTAGTCCCTTGCATGGGACTATAGTAATAGAAATGGTCCCTTTAGCATTATCCCGTGTGACATATAACCTAAAGTTGTTAGCTCCTTGAATTTTTGCAACCTATCAAATTTTGGTATTAGTTTTTAAGGACTAATCAGTGTAATCATTGTTTTATTTGCCCTTATAGTAAGGCATATGAGGCCAAAGCTTAGGATAAGAATAGATAATGAAAGGCAATTTCAAACAATTCGAAACTGAAATGAACTAATGCTAGCGTTAAATCTCAAACATTTTATACTAAGAAAACTATATTGTCCACCACTACACTATATTGTACACTGCTACATGTACGTTTCCCATCGCTTTTGCCTACATGTAATAGGTGCCACCTTTTCTTCTTACATGTAACTAGGTGTATTTCATACACTTGAAAGCGCTCTATGATACACTTGATTCCTCTATCCGCACCCAGAAGAAAACAAAAACACGTCAACAAAAAAAAATATTTCACCTCCTTGATGCTCTGGATTAAAAATATTTCTTTTAGATAGCTAGAATAGAAATACAATTTGACTAATGAGAGGAAACATGATCCACTAAGATCCTATTTGTTGGGAGAATCCACTAGGATCATCGAGTTCTTCATGTCGAACATCTGGTGCTTTATCCCAAAGATCTGGCTCTGAATCCCTATTATAAACATCTGAATCATGATCAAAAGCATCTAGGTAAGCATATGTTATATAGAGATATGCATTAACTGCTTCATATGCACGATGAATATAAAGTAAACTAATAAAAATGTGAGCCATTTTTTAACTTAGATCTAGAAATAGGATTTTAACATTCTGAGGAACCTCTTCCTGCAAAAAACATTAGACCAATTACGTTGAGCAATGTGCACCAGACCATATACAACCCCACAACCTCAGATCTGGTTGGTAGCTTTTTCTTTGATGGTTTCACTATCTGGGCATAACGCATTAAACTACATCTGAAATTTGCAACCTACCTTGTTCTTTATACTATCTAAAATTTTGTTTGTGCCTCTATATTCATTGCTACTGATGGTGTTGTTTCCACTTTGGCTATTGGCTTTGTGATTTCTTACTATGCTATTTACTTTCAAACCATAATGGATTATGGGTGTCCACCTCTGCGATACCTTATTGGTAGGTTCGGTGAATTCTCTACTCTCATCTCCTCTTTCGGCGAACCTATAGTATACCCAGTGTAAACTGCCCTTCGTAGCTCTGCCGAATCGGATGTTGCATCCACTCCTACCTTAATATGGTTTCGTTGATGTGGTGGACAACTTGAAGTTCAAGAGAATTGACACAAATTGAAGTTCAAGAGAATCGAACCTATAAACAAAGTGGTGGAAGTTGAATTTGAAAACCACACCCTCAAAAAGCTAGTGACAAAAATGAAAATGCAAGAAAACATTTATCTCCAAACCTAATTGAAGCACCTCCATACTAAAAAATCGCAAGATAGGAGCATACTTTCTATAATAACAATTGGATTTGTGCGAAAATTGTGTTCCGATTGGAATGCTGAGAGCTCTGCAACCCTAGCCGCAACCATACAAATCCTGACACATAGCGCAAAACGCCCCCCTAGCTACAGCCCTATCACTGTAGTGCTACATGATCTCACCTTAGGCTTCTTCAATGGAGTAGGATGGAGGCCCGCTGGCTCCATCCTACCGAGATCTAGCTGCTAGGAACTCAACCAAGAGCAATGTCTCCTTTTTCACACACCTGACCTCCAACTCTGCAGTTGCGCACAAAAACCAGGAAATGCGCCCTACCTCACCTCTACAAGACCATGAAAAAGTTTCCATGGACTCCACTGAAGCAATAGCAACAGCAGCCACAACCTCAACTATAACAACCATAGTGATTCAAATCCCCCTTCCCTCAGAAGGAGAAGGGAAAGAATCGAAGGAAGACACAAACGCAAAGGAAGAAACAAAAAAGCACAATGCATGCAACCCAAAGGCAAATAAAACTCTGAAAATAATCATTCAGGACTCGGATGTCACCATTTACAGTGAATGCATACAAGAGCACACGATCATCTGCAAATTTATGGGCATTTGGCCCACAGAACATGCTCTAAAAGGATGGACCCATGCCAAATGGAGTCCAAATGAAGATTTCGATCTCCAACTAAGGTCTAAAGGATTCTTCACGGTGGTCTTCGCCCTCTTAAAAGACAAGGATAGGATATTTGAAGGGGGTCCTTACTTCAACTCAGTAGGCGCATATATGAGATATTGGAAGGAAAACTTCACCCTGGACCAAGAAGACTTCACCAGGGTTCTAGTTTGGATAAGGCTCTACTCTCCACCAATAAAATATGGGGTGCCCTCTGTCTTAAAGGCCATAGGGGGGCAAGCTTGGAGAATACATAAAAATGTCAAAAGGCACCAAAAATGGTCACTACATCTCCTACACTAGAATGTGCCTGCATAGATTTCTCTGGAGCATTACTAGAAGCCATTAGACTAAACATCAAGGACGAAACATGGACTCAAAACATAGACTATGAGCACATTCCTTTGAGATGTAGAAAATTCCATGAACATGGACATCTCTTTCCAGACTGCCCCCAAAACAAAGCATCAACAAAAGAAGACCAAGCGGGGAAAGAAGATGACCAGGGACACACTAGGGAAGGTAACAAACACAAGCAAAACAAAAGAGTGTACACAAGGGAAGATCCTGCGATTTTCTCCTAGAAAAACAAGTACAAATCTCTTAACACACTTCAGGATGAAACAGGGCAACAAAGTATGGAAAAAGAAACAAACATCCAACAGGAAAAAAATGAAAAAACATCAGCAAGGAAAGGGAAGCCCAAATCACTCTCACACAAGACGGTACCATATATCAAGAGGACACTGATATGGAAAGTGTACAAGACGCACCCACCCCAGAGGAAAGATATATTGAACAAGTCCTTATGAGCATGGATATGTAGAAAATAGCAAAAGAATGGAACGGGAAAGGAATGGAAGTCATCCCCATAGAACACATCCAAAAAATTGAGGAGGCTCACCTATTACAGGAGGGAATGCAACGACAACGAGAGCACATAAACAAAGGAAAAATCACATTTGGAGGTATAACAGTGAATCTAAATGCAGGCCAACACGTTCCAAAAGGACAAAATCAAAAGAGAGGTAGAAAAAACACTAACCAACTCCTTCAAGAGCTAGGAAGATGCCTCATCAATGAAGGAAAGGTAAGAGAAATTTCACTACCCCCAAAAATTTTTCAATAATTTCTACATCCTAGAATATTAGAGAACTGAATGATAAGGTGATCATGTCTAAAGTTGAAAAAATACTCAAAAATGAAACTTCTCAGAATTGGTTGAAATCTAAATGGCCGGAAAGGCCTTTTCGCTGTGATTCTGGCACTGTGAACAGGACTAAAATCCAACGTTGTATCTGAAAGTTATGTAGCTTTGAAGTTCCCAGTATCCTTTAAAAAATAAGTTGACCAAAGTTGACTTTTTAACTTTGGAAAAATTAAACAGAGAATATACTTTGGAATATTCCCTGTAGGCTTATCAGAATCTGCCAAGTGGCTTCTTTTTATTCGTTCATGGGTTGACTGTGTAAATTATTGGCTAATTGGTGGCTGGGCCACCACGTGGCCCCAGACCACAGTTGAAAGGCGTGTTAAAAATTTTGTGGCACTCCACCGGATTCAAACACGGTTCTAGCCCCCACAAGCATAGGTGCCCGGCTAGCCAGGCTATCGAATGTTTCTTAACACTATAGTGGCGGCGATCAAATTTCATGTAATGTAAATCATGTACCGGCGGCAAAGGGGGCCAGCCCCACATCAAATGCCTTCCTTCTGACCAGGCCGTGGGTGACCAAGCGCTTACATCAAAAGTAGATTATTGTTAATAAAATTAATTAACACTAATACATGGATTATCCACTAAAAACCGTCATTAGTTCCTTTTCAACCATAACCGAAAACAGTTAATGGTCCTGCTTAACATTTAATGTAATTGTTAGAGGGTCTGACAATTCTAGAGGAGCATGCCATTTTGGGCAGATTTGGCCAACTTTGGCGTTCCTATCTATAGTTTCTCCACATTTTGTGGAGTTTGTTTAGGGAATGTTGGGCAAAATTGGTTTTGGCCATATCTCCCTCAATATTAAACCAATTTGGACAAAATTTTAGTCAATATTGGCTATTCTAAGAATTCTGGAGTGTTTGGGATAGGTTTTAGAGTGAACAGAGGTGTCATTTAGCCACGTTTGCTTCAGGGAAGCTTGAAAATCCATTAGGGCCATCAGGGAAATGGAGTTGTATTGGGCTATACTTCACTGTTTGAGCTGAAACAAAAGCCATTTTTAGATTATTTCTATCTTCTAAATTCAATTTCATAGCTGGTGTTTCCTTTTTAGGCATATTTCTCACTATATACCTAATTTGAGTAGCTTAATAGATCAAGGACATGCCCATTGGGAGCCTTGGACCCAACAGATGTAGGCCAGGAGGGGTGAACTACCTCATCATGTTGTTGTGTTATGTTATGGTGAAGTTTATCTGCTATTTATTTCTAATTTAATATGTTAAACAATAAATTTAATTAACATTCCCTCACACATAAGACTTAGAAACCTTATCAAAAACATTTTCTTTAACCTGCAAGACATGGAGAATACTTTGCACACTTAATTTAATGGAAATGGGTACTTTTCATAGCATTAAAAATAGTTCCATTTTCAGATCAAATGGTATCAAAGCTCAGTATTTGAGCCTTAGGAGCTATAATTTTACTCATCATTTGTTTTGTGCAAAGATATAGTTGATCGTTTTCAAGTTTTGATGCTTACTAGGCTTAAACTCAAGGGAGGTGAAGGACACTTGGTTAGTGCACAAAGAATCCACAACCAAGAAGGGCCAGAGAACCACCTCCAAGAGCCATTGAAGAAGCCTCAAGCATGTCTTCAAGAGAATGAGAAGCTCCTGAAGACATTGATACCAAAGAAGAGGAACGAATATTCTGAAAGGCTTTCCTAGACATGATAGAGATGGTAAGGATACTCTACCAAGAAAGGAATGATAGGCTTGTTGGAGAAGGGTCTGGACACCAAAAATAAGGAGAGGGCTCTTCAAGAGGAAATAAAAGTGATGACAAGTCAAAGAAAGGACACGGAGGAAATGGTGATCCACCATCCCCATCTTCACCCTCTTTCTCTACATCGTCATCCTCAACTTTGGTGAATGAATTTCACAAGTCTAAAACCATTGGTAAAAGTCCATTTTTAAAGCTTGATGTCAAATTTGAGTTTCCTATGTTTAATGGTGAGGCCAATGCAGAGAAACTTGACAATTGGATATGACAGTTGGAAGTTTATTTGAGGATAAAAAACCTTCATGAAGACTACACCAAGATTCATTTAGCCTCTTTAAGAATGGAAGGATCAGCATTGGTATGGTGGGAAGCTAAGACCAAGGATCAAATAAAAAAACATGGTAAGATCACTTTATCATGGGCTGAATTTATTGACACAATTAAGCAGTAATTTTATCCGTTAGCTCATTTACAAAAGACTATCATGAACTAGCAAAGTTTTAGAACAGTTAAGGGACAAAGTGTTCAAGATTACACTCAAGAGTTTAAACGAAGGGTTTTATTACTTGGAATTGATTTTCATAGCCAAGAGACTTTTTTGAAATATATAGGTGGTTTACATAGCTATCTTATACATACTATCCTTATGTTCAATCCTACTAGTCTAGACGAGGTTTGTGTACAAGCCGCGCCTTTAGAGGATAGAGGTAAACAATATTTTGATGGGAATGAGGGTAGTGAATTTAAAGGCAAAGGGAGAAAAAGAAATGAAAACTCGAGGAAAGAAAAATGAAAGTTCTTTTGTAAAAACTATTCCAAAACAAGCCACGATCAAGACCATTGCTGGAAACTTCATCTGGAGCTAAAACCAGAAAAATTTAAAAACAAAGATAAGGACAAAGAAAAGGGAAAAACGGTTGCAACTGCTGAACAAGACTCAGGGTCTGGAACAAGTGATGAAACTAAAATTATAGCCAGCGTACTAAAGAACATAAAGGGGAAAGAAATTGTAAAGGAAACAAATCCCAGTTCTATCACTTTAAACTGTCACATAGAAGCTCCAAATGAAGAGAGGAGGATAGACCTATTTCATGTGAGGATAATAGCCAAACAAAGAAATATAGACACACTATTTGACAGTGGGTCTCAAGCGAATCTCATCTTAGAAGACTTAGTCAAGAAGATGAAACTTGAGACCATTCCACATCCAAATCAATATCCACTTGGATGGATTTGCAAGGGTGGTAATATACAAGTCTCAAGGAAGTGCATGTTGCGCTTCACCATAACAACTCGTTATGTTGACTTGGTTGAATTAGATGTGGTACTTCTTGACATTACAGATGTGGTGTTGGATAGTCCATATCTATATGACAGAAAAGTGATCTTCCATCGCCATCAGAACAACTATTATCTGTTCAAGGATGGTAAGGAGTTTATTGTGAGAGCACATCGGAAGAAGCTGGAATCATCTTTAGTGAATGCAGGACAATTGAAAAGGCTTGTCAATGCAAGTCAAAATCTGACTTTTTTGATGATTAAGCAAAAATATTTTGTACATAATCCTTTTCATGTTATTTCTAATATAAATGATGGTATGTTTTAGTCTGAAAGAAGGTCGTCTTTGGAATAAGATAACAATATGTTGCAAAAAGTGTCTCTAGTGTCGATCAGTGCAGAGAACAAAGTGTCAGTGCAAGGTGGTGCAAAAATCCAAGAGAGGGTAAAGCATGCAAGCAAAGAGGGCACAAATTTTAGCAGGGTTCATTGCTGGTTTTAGAATGGCAGATTGGTATGGCGAGAAAACTTGGTCGGGAATTGACACAAGTACATGGCTCATTCGGAAGAAATTCACCACGAGGGCAGTGGGCAAGGTGAATCTCAATTTCAGTCTCCTTTCAAGGTAGACCTTTGTAGAAACAATATGTATCCTACAAATTTCATTTGTTTTTCTGCAAATTTCAAAAATTTGCATCATGGCTCAGTCAAGGTTAGCAACAGTCGGTCCACGGATTTAAGGAAGAATTTAAATTTTTATGAGAAGCTCAATTTGATGAATTCAGGAAGATTTCAGTGGTTCAAGGTTGTGTTGAAGCCTCAAAAATTGTTGCAACAACATTGGGGGATAACCACCCGGTCCGGAGCTTCAAGTAGCTCCTTTTCCATTTTGGAGTAGTGGCTCCGACTAGTTAAATTAGGTCCAATTACCTTTTCCAAAAACTCCGATTACTTAAAATATAACTTTCATTTATTAACAGAGAAGAGATATTAGATCAGCTCTCTTGTTGATTAGGCAAGAGAGTTGATCCTTAAGCTGATCTGGGGCATATCCAAGCCACGACTAAGTTATGTTTTACAATTAACCTAACTATTCTAACCTAACTGACTTTATATTATTAAACTATTGTTAATTGTTAATCCTACATGACACTATGATAATTTTATCCCTATAAAACTCGTTAGTTTAATACTATCTATTAATCCTAAAGTAACAAACTGTTAATGCTACATTTATCATTAAAGTCTTTCTTAAGTGCTAAAGTATTCCTATTTATCTTATATGTCAAATCTAAACTAATATATATCCTATGTTATTATGCTAGTTAACTAACTATACCTTATACTATAATATATTCCAAAATATTACTAATATAATTCTAGTTTATTATAATATATCTATGATAATCTATGAAATGAATGTTAACTAAATATTATTATTATTATTCTAAGTAAACAATTAATAATATCTTAGTTAACTATACTACCATATTTAAAGTTAAAATTATTCTAATTGCCTTAAGTTATTATTATTTATTAAAAGTGAATGTTACAAATTAATGAGTAGTTAGTATGTTAAGGCTAAGTTTAAAAGAAAAAGAAAAATGACTTCTAATGTTTATTGTTATTAATTAAAAATAAATTAATTAATATACACTATATTACATTAGTTCTTATGATTAATTTTTTAGTATTTTGAATAATGATTAAAATCAATCAAAGAAGTTTGACTAATCTAATGACTGGATTGTGCCACTGAAAATCAAGATGTTTTCCTTTAACCCAAAGAGGAATTTTATGTTGATATCATTAACAAATAAAAAATTAATATAAAATGAAAATCCTATCTCGGAATAAGATGGGAGAGCCCTCTCTTAATTCGAAATCAAATTAAATAAAAATAGGGGAAAGACAGGTTTATGATTGAATTCACTATGTAGTTTCCATTAATTAAAATAAGAAATTCATATTAATTAATGGGATAAAAGAAAAATACATTTGCGAGTTAAATATAAGAAATTATTATTTAATCGCAAATATATTTCAGTGAATTTGTTATACATCCGATTTCGTTTTGCCTCTTGGAGATAGCTCCTGCAAAGCTTCAAATCATATCAAAATTGAACCAATAGAAATGTTAAGTATCAATAAGAAATATATTTTAGAATAGAAATCGAAATTGATTATAAAGTAGGGGGAAGCACTTTTTTATGATCGAATTCGCCATGTAGTTTTCATTAACTAAAAGAATAAATTCATATTAATTAATGAGATAAAAGCAAAATACATTTAGGAATTAAATGTAAAAAATTATTATTTAATCGCAGATATATTTCATTGAATTCATTATAGATCCGATCTCGTTCTTCCTTTTGGAGATAGCTCCTGCAAAGCTTCAAATCATATCAAAATTGAACCAACAGAAATGTTAAGAATCAATAAAAATATGTTTTAGAATAGAAATCGAAATCAATTACAAAACTTGGACACAAATAAAAAATTCAGCATTCAGGTAGAAATACTCATGAATGGAAATTCAAAATAATGTCAAAGCTTTGCGTTACAAAATATGCATTCTGAGAATTTGAGACCTATGATTTTATCACATGCAGAAATGCTAAGAAATATTACAAAGGCAAAAAACTCTCTTACAATCTTTACAATCGCCTCCTCTACACAAAACAGAAATTCATAAGTGCCAATTGAATGATGGCAAAGAATCTCCTATGCTGGATCGCGACCCCTTCTCCTTCTGATCGTGTAGCGTCTTCTTCAAACCATTGAAAAACTGATTTAAAGAAAAAATTTCCCCCCTTTCTCAATGTATTTGTGATGGTTTATATTATGTTGCCTTTGAATTTAAGTTTGCCAAAAATGCACTTGTTTGAGAAAAAAATGTGATCAGGGATCGAATCCCTGTCTCCTATTCATGAACGTTATGTCTAGGGATAAATATCCCCAAACACTAGCGCTGCATTCAATTTATAAAACCCAAAATGGAACTTAGGGTATAATTAAAATTCTAGTGGTCAGGATATTGGGTGCATTCAATGGACTTTTACATGTGATAAGGCGGGCAAACTCTCGTGGTTATGGTTACACCTAGCGGATTTGTTTTATCTGTTGCGATTTAACCGCAACACATCACATGTGATTTCGGTTGGCGGTTTTTCAGGTGATAACTACTGGCTAACACACATTCAATGTGGTTGGAAAACTGGAGGTACAATTATCCATTTAAACGTTCCTGCGGTGATCTTCATACCTACCACATGAAAATGTGGTTTATAATAAAATGTTATGGTAATGCGGTTATGACATAATCAAATGCTATGGGTTTTTATCAATTATCAATTCAAACGTTCCCGTGGTGGTTTGATATACATGTCTTTTCTGATGTGGTTAAATTTTTAAATGTCGTGGGTTTCTTTTTATAAAGTTTTATGTTAACATATTTAACCCACCATACCTTTGTCATATTGTGTTATATCATAGTTTAGTTCCATGGCTTAGAATATAGATATATCTTTAATTTTGTGCTTCATAAGTTGGTTTTTAATAAATTTTTATATTAATATATATTAACAAAGTTGTAGAAACAATATGTATCCTACAAATTTCATTTGTTTTTCTGCAAATTTCAAAAATTTGCATCATGGCTCAGTCAAGGTTAGCAACAGTCGGTCCACGGATTTAAGGAAGAATTTATCTTTTTATGAGAAGCTCAATTTAATGAATTCAGGAAGATTTCAGTGGTTCAAGGTTGTGTTGAAGCCTCGAAAATTGCTGCAACAACATTGGGGGATAACCACCCGATACAGAGCTTCAAGTAGCTCCTTTTCCATTTTGGAGTAGTGGCTCCGACTAGTTAAATTAGGTCCAATTACCTTTTCCAAAAACTCCGATTACTTAAAATATAACTTTCATTTATTAACAGAGAAGAGATATCAGATCAGCTCTCTTGTTGATTAGGCAAGAGAGTTGATCCTTAAGCTGATCTGGGGCATATCCAAGCCATGACTAAGTTATGTTTTACAATTAACCTAACTATTCTAACCTAACTGACTTTATATTATTAAACTATTGTTAATTGTTAATCCTACACGACACTATGATAATTTTATCCCTATAATACTCGTTAGTTTAATACTATCTATTAATCCTAAAGTAACAAATTGTTAATGCTACATTTATCATTAAAGTCTTTGTTAAGTGCTAAAGTATTCCTATTTATCTTATATGTCAAATCTAAACTAATATATATCCTATGTTATTATGCTAGTTAACTAACTATACCTTATACTATAATATATTCCAAAATATTACTAATATAATTCTAGTTTATTATAATATATCTATGATAATCTATGAAATGAATGTTAACTAAATATTATTATTATTATTCTAAGTAAACAATTAATAATATCTTAGTTAACTATACTACCATATTTAAAGTTAAAATTATTCTAATTGCCTTAAGTTATTATTGTTTATTGAAAGTGAATGTTACAAATTAATGAGTAGTTAGTATGTTAAGGGTCACTCTAAAAATAAAAATAAAAATGATTTCTCATGTTTATTGTTATTAATTAAAAATAAATTAATTAATATACACTATATTACATTAGTTCTTATGATTAATTTTTTAGTATTTTGAATAATGATTAAAATCAATCAAAGAAGTTTGACTAATCTAATGACTGGATTGTGCCACTGAAAATCAAGATGTTTTCCTTTAACCCAAAGAGGAATTTTATGTTGATATCATTTACAAATACAAAATTAATCTAAAATGAAAATCCTATCTCGGACTAAGATGGGAGAGCCCTCTCTTAATTCGAGAGCAAATTAAATAAAAATAGGGGAAAGACAAGTTTATGATTGAATTCACGATGTAGTTTCCATTAGTTAAAAGAAGAAATTCATATTAATTAATGGGATAAAAGAAAAATACATTTGCGAGTTAAATATAAGAAATTATTATTTAATCGCAAATATATTTCAGTGAATTTTTTATAGATCCGATTTCGTTCTGCCTCTTGGAGATAGCTCCTGCAAAGCTTCAAATCATATCAAAATTGAACCAACAGAAATGTTAAGTATCAATAAGAAATATATTTTAGAATAGAAATCGAAATTGATTATAAAGTAGGGGGAAGCACTTGTTTATGATCGAATTCGCCATGTAGTTTTCATTAACTAAAAGAATAAATTCATATTAATTAATGAGATAAAAGAAAAATACATTTACGAATTAAATGTAAAAAATTATTATTTAATCGCAGATATATTTCAGTGAATTCATTATAGATCCGATCTCGTTCTTCCTCTTGGAGATAGCTCCTGCAAAGCTTCAAATCATATCAAAATTGAACCAACAGAAATGTTAAGAATCAATAAAAATATGTTTTAGAATAGAAATCGAAATCAATTACAAAACTTGGACACAAATAAAAAATTCAGCATTCAGGTAGAAATACTCATGAATGGAAATTCAAAATAATGTCAAAGCTTTGCTTTACAAAATATGCAGTCTGAGAATTTGAGACCTTTGATTTTATTACATGCAGAAAAGCTAAGCAATATTACAAAGGAAAAAAACTCTCTTACAATCTTTACAATCGCCTCCTCTACACAAAACAGAAATTACTAAGTGTCGATTGAATGATGGCAAAGAATCTCTTATGCTGGATCGCGACCGCTTCTCCTTCTAGTCGTGTAGCGTCTTCTTCAAACCATTGAAAAACTGATTTAAAGAAAAAAATTCCCCCCTTTCTCAATGTATTTGTGATGGTTTATATTATGTTGCCTTTGAATTTAAGTTTGCCAAAAATGCACTTGTTTGAGAAAAAAATGTGATCAGGGATCGAATCCCTATCTCCTATTCATGAACGTTATGTCTAGGGATAAATATCCCCAAACACTAGCGCTACATTCAATTTATAAAACCAAAAATGGAACTTCGGGTATAATTAAAATTCTAGTGGTCAGGATATTGGGCGCATTGAATGGACTTTTACATGTGATAAGGCAGGAAAACTCTCATGGTTATGGTTACACCTAGCGGATTTGTTTTATCTGTTGCGATTTAAGTGCAACACATCACATGTGATTTCGGCTGGCGGTTTTTCAGGTGATAACTACTGGCTAACACACATTCAATGTGGCTGGAAAAATGGAGGTACAATTATCCATTTAAACGTTCTTGTGGTGATCTTCATACCTACCACATGAAAATGTGGTTTATAATAAAATGTTATGGTAATTCGGTTATGACATAATCAAATGCTGTGGGTTTTTATCAATTATCAATTCAAACGTTCCCGTGGTGGTTTGATATACATGTCTTTTCTGATGTGGTTAAGTTTTTAAATGTCATGGGTTTCTTTTTATAAAGTTTTATGTTAACATATTTAACCCACCATACTTTTGTCATATTGTGTTATATCATAGTTTAGTTCCATGGCTTAGAATATAGATATATCTTTAATTTTGTGCTTCATAAGTTGGTTTTTAATAAAGTTTTATATTAATATATATTAACAAAGTTGTAGAAACAATATGTATCCTACAAATTTCATTTTTTTTTCTGCAAATTTCAAAAATTTGCATCATGGCTCAGTCAAGGTTAGCAACAGTCGGTCCACGGATTTAAGGAAGAATTTAACTTTTTATGAGAAGCTCAATTTGATGAATTCAGGAAGATTTTAGTGGTTCAAGGTTGTGTTGAAGCCTCGAAAATTGCTGCAACAACATTGGGGGATAACCACCCGGTATGGAGCTTCAAGTAGCTCCTTTTCCATTTTGGAGTAGTGGCTCCGACTAGTTAAATTAGGTCCAATTACCTTTTCCAAAAACTCCGATTACTTAAAATATAACTTTCATTTATTAACAGAGAAGAGATATCACATCAGCTCTCTTGTTGATTAGGCAAGAGAGTTGATCCTTAAGCTGATCTAGGGCATATCCAAGCCACGACTAAGTTATGTTTTACAATTAACCTAAATATTCTAACCTAACTGACTTTATATTATTAAACTATTGTTAATTGTTAATCCTACATGACACTATGATAATTTTATCCCTATAAAACTCGTTAGTTTAATACTATCTATTAATCCTAAAGTAACAAACTGTTAATGCTACATTTATCATTAAAGAAGTCTTTTTTAAGTGCACACAAAATATTTACTATTTATCTTATGTATCAAATCTAAACTAATATATATCCTGTGTTATTATGTAGTTAACTAACTATACCTTATACTATAATATATTAGAAATATTACTAATATAATTCTAGTTTATTATAATATATCTATGATAATCTATGAAATGAATGTTAACTAAATATTATTATTATTATTCTAAGTAAACAATTAATAATATCTTAGATAACTATACTACCATATTTAAAGTTAAAATTATTCTAATTGCCTTAAGTTATTATTGTTTATTGAAAGTGAATGTTACAAATTAATGAGTAGTTAGTATGTTAAGGGTCACTCTAAAAATAAAAATAAAAATGATTTCTCATGTTTATTGTTATTAATTAAAAATAAATAAATTAATATAAACTACATTACATTAGTTCTTATGATTAACTTTTTAGTATTTTGAATAATGATTAAAATCAATCAAATAAGTTTGACTAATCTAATGACTGGATTGTGCCACTGAAAATCAAGATGTTTTCCTTTAACCCAAAGAGGAATTTTATGTTGATATCATTTACAAATACAAAATTAATCTAAAATGAAAATCCTATCTCGGACTAAGATGGGAGAGCCCTCTCTTAATTCGAGAGAAAATTAAATAAAAATAGGGGAAAGACAGGTTTATGATTGAATTCACTATGTAGTTTCCATTAATTAAAAGAAGAAATTCATATTAATTAATGGGATAAAAGAAAAATACATTTGCGAGTTAAATATAAGAAATTATTATTTAATCGCAAATATATTTCAGTGAATTTGTTATACATCCGATTTCGTTATTTGCCTCTTCAGGATAGCTCCTGAAAGCTTCAATGAGTACTTCAAAATTGAATAACGGAAATGTTAAGTATTAATAAGAGGCCATATTTTAGAATAGAAAGTAATTAAGTTATAAAGTAGGGGAAGCACTTTTGTGATCGAATTATACATGTAGTTTTCATTAACTAAAAGAATAAATTCATATTAATTAATGAGATAAAAGAAAAATACATTTACGAATTAAATGTAAAAAATTATTATTTAATCGCAGATATATTTCAGTGAATTCATTATAGATCCGATCTCGTTCTTCCTCTTGGACATAGCTCCAGCAAAGCTTCAAATCATATCAAAATTGAACCAACAGAAATGTTAAGAATCAATAAAAATATGTTTTAGAATAGAAATCGAAATCAATTACAAAACTTGGACACAAATAAAAAATTCAGCATTCAGGTAGAAATACTCATGAATGGAAATTCAAAATAATTTCAAAGCTTTGCTTTACAAAATATGCAGTCTGAGAATTTGAGACCTATGATTTTATTACATGCAGAAATGCTAAGCAATATTACAAAGGAAAAAAACTCTTTTACAATCTTTACAATCGCCTCCTCTACACAAAACAGAAATTCATAAGTGCCGATTGAATGATGGCAAAGAATCTCCTATGCTGGATCGCGACCCCTTCTCCTTCTGATCGTGTAGAGTCTTCTTCAAACCATTGAAAAAATAATTTAAAGAAAAAATTTCCCCCCTTTCTCAATGTATTTGTGATGGTTTATATTATGTTGCCTTTGAATTTAAGTTTGCCAAAAATGCACTTGTTTGAGAAAAAAATGTGATCAGGGATCGAATCCCTATCTCCTATTCATGAACGTTATGTCTAGGGATAAATATCCCCAAACACTAGTGCTGCATTCAATTTATAAAACCCAAAATGGAACTTAGCGTATAATCAAAATTCTAGTGGTCGGGATATTGGGCGCATTCAATGGACTTTTACATGTGATAAGGCGGGCAAACTCTCGTGGTTATGGTTACACCTAGCAGATTTGTTTTATCTATTGAGATTTAAGCGCAACACATCACATGTGATTTCGGTTGGCAGTTTTTCAGGTGATAACTACTGGCTAACACACATTCAATGTGGTTGGAAAACTGGAGGTACAATTATCCATTTAAATGTTCCTACGGTGATCTTCATACCTACCACATGAAAATGTGGTTTATAATAAAATGTTATGGTAATGCGGTTATGACATAATCAAATGTTGTGGGTTTTTATCAATTATCAATTCAAACATTCTCGTGGTGGTTTGATATACATGTCTTTTCTGAATTGGTTAAATTTTTAAATGTCTTGGGTTTCTTTTTATAAAGTTTTATGTTAACATATTTAACCGACCATACTTTTTTCATATTGTGTTATATCATAGTTTAGTTCCATGGCTTAGAATATAGATATATATTTAATTTTGTGCTTCATAAGTTGGTTTTTAATAAAGTTTTATATTAATATATATTAACCCACCATGTTTTAAAACAATGTGTTGTATTAAATCTGATACATATGATTTATATGGCACTAGGAATAATACTATGGTTTAGCATTTTAGGTTTGGTCTTTAATAAATGGGTTAGAATTAGGAGTAATAACACTAATTTATGATCGATTTAATAAATTTATTATACATATGATTATCATATATTGTGTCATTTTACAATGTTATATATATAAGTGTGTGTGTGTGTGTGTGTGTGTGTGTTTAAATTAAACATATAAATATATAAAAAAATGTATGTGTTAATATATTATAATAATATGTATAAATGTAATATGATGTAGGGACCAAAAATATGATATTATCTCATCAAACCCATTTTTTGTTGTAGCTATAAAAATAAGTACATGAGACGACAACGAATGTGACCAAAAATAGAATGTGGAATAATGTGCCAAACCATCTAAAAAGAATGTTGACTACTGCAATGAAATGTTAAATGTGAGGTGATGTAACAACCAAAGGTTCGCTTTTTGTCTTGAATTGACCAATATGAAAATGTTTCCACGAATGTGAAAGAGTGCAAGGGGGTGCCAAAAATAAAAAATCATCAATCATAATGATAAAATGCAAATGTATGGAAAATATGATCAGAACCAATATGATCATAAACTTCTGAGCCAAGTCATGTGGAGGAAATTCCAACTAGTGAAGTCAAATACCAAATGCGAAGTGATGTGACAGCTGAAGATGCCACTTTGTCTTCAATTGATCATTTATGAAAATATTTCCATGAATGCAAAAAGGCAACAAGGAAGTGCAAAAATATGATCAAAACAATGAGGCAAGTGGTAAAGTTTCAAGAAGTCAAGAATTTTTTCAAAATGCCAATAAGGAAGGGAGTTGGAAAATGAAGCGTCCCTAAAATCAAAAAAATATAAAATAAAAGGCCTTCAAACAAGTGCATTTCACAACGACTAATCCAAATGAGGTCAAAACAGATTAATATAGATCAATAAGAACAAATCGAACCCATTTAGGTCTTTTCTCATTTTCAAATTTCAATAGTAGTCCTATCAAGTAATCATTTAAAAGGGTCCCCATTTTTCATTTAAAAGTGAAAAATGGGGGTTGTTGTGTTTCACCAAAACAATGGTGACATACTGGGAAGAACTAGTTATCTCTATTCAAATTGATAATAAAATTGTAAGGAAAAAGAAATAAAATTTAAATAAACCAAATTGCCAAGATTCATACTTTTCTTCGAAATTCCTAAATGAAATCAAAATACTATCATTTTGTATATCTTGTAAATATTGACTATAAGAGAGCTAATTAAAAACAACTATTTAATGACAACTTTAAACTTAAAGAACACAAACATGTTGTTTTGTTTAGTGATAAAGATGAACTCTTATAATCATAGGTATGACCACTACTGCCAACGGGCGTCCATAGCCTTGGCAGGGCTACCTCTTAGGCCGAGATGTCTGTATCCCATATATATTTGAATATTCAGAGAAATTTTTTTTTTATTAAAAACCTGAGAACCATTGTCCTGGCTTGGTGACCAGATCATGACAATGCCATTCACAAGTTTTGATATTCATGAGCAACCCGGCTCATGATGAGACCTCTTTTCTTACAACGTGAAGTCGTAAGCCATCATCCTGATGTGGTAATCAGATTGAAAATTTCGTGATTATCAGAACCTATGATCATGGTAGGCTGGCTCTATACAGAGACCCCCTATCTTTCAGGTTCTTTTAGCTTTTAATTTATACTCTGATAATTGGTGATAATAGATAGGGAGACAAATTATCTCTTTAAGAGATCTGGGATGACATGGAAGAGTTAAAAAAATAAGCTTTTGATATTTCTTTTAAGATAAGTTTTCATAAAAATAGACTCTTATGTTATAGATTAAGATTTTTAAAATGATAATAAAGAAATAATCAGAGTTTCAAATTAAAATCTGAATGGAAGAAATTTTAAAATTTAACTAGATATTCTTCCTTTCACCCTAGAATTATTTTTAAATATAGAGTTAATAATTTCCCATACATGAAACCAAAGTTGAATAGAAAGATTCCTCTTACTAACAGTTGATAATACTACTAAAAGAATATGTATGGGGATTTTCAAAGTAATTGAAAATGGTCTATTGTGAAATGAACTCTATTTAAAAAGGACAAAAATTAAAATGAAAGAAATAAGAATGAAAACAAACAAGCTCTTAAAAACAAACATAAAATGAAAACAACTCAAAAAAGAGGATAATGTCTTTAACGAAAATATTTTGTATTTACAAATATTTGTCAACTTAAGTTATTTCCTTTTTTACGTTTTATTGATTTTTATTTTTTTATTTTTTTAAAAAGTCATCATGTTTCTAAGTTTATTAAAATCAAATCAAATTAAATGAAAGATAGCAAACCAGAAAGAATATCATCAAGAGAATAGATCATGAGAAAAATCTTTACAAGATAAAAGGTATAAAATGATGAATATGTTTTTTAAATTTTTTTATCTTGTAAGATGTTTGTTAAGTGTTTCTCCTATTTTAAAATCATTGATGTGGTTTTAAAATTTGTATTCAAATGCTTTAATATGAGCTTCCATTATTTTGCCAATTTTTCTTAAAACTTATCTTGCAAGTCTTTTAACGATCATTTTTTAAGAGTAAGACTAACAATTAGTTTCAAAAATATTGTTAAATGAAGTAAGAAGAAAATTTTGGAAGAGGAAAAGGAATTCCCTATATGGATCATGGTGATTTTCTTTTCTGAATTACTTTCGCTAGAAAAACCAAATCCTCAAATTGCACTCCTAAAAACCTGCAAAAAGAAAGAAGACAAGGATAAGAAAATATAACTAAAAGAGAAAATAAAAGAAAGGAACAAATGAAAAATGAAGATCAACATGTACACAGACCTGAGAAAAAATGCATACCAAATTACCTTGCGAATTTTTACGTCTTCGTATGAAGAGTATATAAAAATAGGCAAGACTAGTTACATTTATCTCTAAGCTTGGATATGTTGAAAATCATGAGTTATTGAATCTAAAAACTAAACGATGCTACAAGGATTCTTCACATGATATAAAAATGAATTGACACAGGAATAAAGTGAGATGATAAAATATTGTATGTCATCATTTGAAATTTTATCTCGTGAATTCCTTTTATTAAACATTATTTAAAATGTAAATTTAAATGCTATTGCAATTATATGAGTAAAAGTGAAAATGGACCTTATATTTGAGTTAACATTTTAAAATGTGGGGTTTATCATTTATCAAATGTAAAAAATTGTTTTATTAATGAAAACCTCAAAAATGAGAAGAATGACAACTAAGTATCTGATAGGGTCCCATCCTTATTCATCATAATTGCATTACTTGGAAAACAACAAAAATATGAAACAGAATTAAATTTATTCCTACTCTAAACCTTTTGAAGGAAAATGACTAGGTATAGTCATATTGACAATGTAACCAAGCACTAATTTTATTTCCTGCAAAAATATACATTACATGTGTTAGAAAAATATAAATCTTAATTATTAAATTATATACAAAAATCCTATAATATTTATACATGTTAATTCCTAAGAATAAAAATACAAGAAATTTGTAATTAGAAAATTTTATGTTAAAATGATTTTCTAACTGAAAATAAAATTTATTGAAATATGTACAATCTAAATGGTTAGAGATGTTACCTTTAAGGATCCACCAAGGTTCTATTTTTGAAAATTGTGCAATAGAAGTATTAACATCAATTGTTTCTAGGCTTTTACAGAAATTGTCATTTTCCCTTATGAGACGTTGATTGTCGTCATAAAGAGAAAAAGAAGGAAAATCCTTAAAGGAATATATTATGTATACATCAGAATTAAGACAACTAACCAACTCATGATTAATATTGAAAAATTTTAATAGAGTTTGATGATCTAAATCATAATGGAAGGGGGCAATTCTGAGCTTATCAACTGATCTAAACTCATGAATATCGTAATTATTAAATATCACATCCTTTTCAAATGATTTGTAAGTTTCTTGAATATTGTAGAAAGGATGGATAAAGGTTTTCAGATTCATATTGATAAGTAATTGATCATTTAAAAATACCCCTCGCATTTTATGATGTAATTCATTCTTAAGTTTTGAACCAACAAATATTCCAATAGGTTGACACATACAGTGATTAGGTTGAAAATAATGATAATCGTAATGTAAGTTAGGTGATTTTTTTTCAAGATGATCATTTTTGTTTCCTTGAATTAATGATGTGTCATTTGTTATCAGAATAAATTTTAGCTCATTTTCAAAAGAAGAATTATTGTTATGATTGTTCTTTAAATCTCATTGTTTTATAGAATTTGATTCTATTGAATTTGACTCATTATCATAAACATTGGGATGTACCATAAAAATGTCTTCAGATGTAAGATTCTCTCCTGATGTTGATGTTTGAGACAGATTAAAATTTTCATTTTAGGACTCAATAGGATCAATAATAGAAACAAGATTTAATGTTGTAGATTCTTCTTTGTGTTCCATTTAAGTTTTTATATTATGTTTTTGAACAACAGAGGTAAATTTATCAATCAAATTTTTCTTAGCAAGTAAATATTAATAATGAAATCTGTAGCATAATAACATAAATCTATCAAAAAATTTGCTAACAGTTTCATTATCAAAGATTGTAAGTTCATCAAATTCTAAGCACAACTTCTCATAGATGTAATTGTGATGAGCAGAAAAGAATACCTACATAAAGTGATTCCAAGAGCGAATTCACTTAGCTGGTAGGAACTTGTACCATTCTTAAATCCTTCCTTGAAGTGTGAGAGTGAATAACCTGAAAATTTCATTGTCTTTAGTGATGTTGAAACATTTTCATTTACGTATAAATTGATCAACATGATCTAAAGCAAAAATGAAATTCTCACCATTATAATGCATTTGATATATTGATTCAAGTTGACTCTTGGGTATACCTCTAGCAGGCTTGCGCGAACTAAAAGCATGACCCAATGTAGGAATACAAGTAGGAGCCATGGTTAGTTTAAAATGATAAAACAATACTTCATGCAAATTAACTAGCTCAGGCCCTCCTTCTAGCGCCAAAAATGTTGAAGCCTCAAAAATCACTGCGACAACATTGGGGGATAACCACCCGGTTCGGAGCTTAAAGCAACTCCTTTTCCCTTTAGAGTAGTGGCTCTGACTAGTTAAATTAAGTTCAGTTACCTTCTCCCGAAACATCGATTACTCAAAATATAACTTTCATTCATTAATGGAGAAGAGATATCAGATCAACTCTCTTGCTGATTAGGCAAGAGAGTTGATCCTTAAGCTGATCCGAGGCTCAGCCAAGCCACGACTAAGTTATGTCTTACAATTAAACTAACTATTCTAACCTAACTGACTTTATATTATTAAATTATTGTTAATTGTTAATCCTAAATGACACTATGATAATGTTATCCCTATGAAACTCATTAGTTTAATACTATCTATTAATCCTAAAGTAACACACTATTAATGCTACATTTATCATTAAAGTCTTTGTTAAGTGCTAAAGTATTCCTATTTATCTTATATTTCAAATCTAAACTAATATATATCCTATGTTATTACGCTAATTAACTAACTATACTATCTAAATAACTATACCTTATGCTATAATATATTCCTAAATATTATTAATATAATTCTAGTTTATTATAATATATCTATGATAATCTATGAAATGGATGCTAACTAAATATTATTATTATTATCCTAAGTAAACAATTAATAATATCTTAGTTAACTATACTACCATATTTAAAGTTAAAATTATTCTAATTGCCTTAAATTGAAAGTGAATGTTACAAATTAATGAGTAGCTAGTATGTTAAGGCTAACTCTAAAAAGAAAAAGAAAAATTATTTCTAATGTTTATTGTTATTAATTAAAAATAAATTAATTAATATACACTATATTACATTAGTTCTTATGATTAATTTTTTAGTATTTTGAATAATGATTAAAATCAATCAAAGAAGTTTGACTAATCTAATGACTAGATTGTGCCACTAAAAATCAAGATGTTTGCCTTTAACCCAAAGAGGATTTTTATGTTGAGATCATTTACAAATAAAAAATTAATCGAAAATGAAAATTCTATCTCGGACTAAGATGGGATAGCCCTCTCTTAATCCAAGAGAAAATTAAATAAAAAATAGGGGAAAGAAAGGTTTATGACTAAATTCACTATGTAGTCTCCATTAATTAAAACAATAAATTCATATTAATTAATGGGATAAAAGAAAAATACATTTGCAAGTTAAATATAAGAAATTATTATTTAATCGAAAATATATTTCAGTGAATTTTTTATAGATCCAATTTCATTCTGCCTCTTGGAGATAGCTCCTACAAAGCTTCAAGTCATTTCAAAATTGAACCAACAGAAATGTTAAGTATCAATAAGTAATATATTTTAGAATAGAAATTGAAATCGATTATAAAATAGGGGGAAGGAATGGTTTATAATCGAATTTTCCATGTAGTTTTCATTAACTAAAATAAGAAATTCATATTAATTAATGAGATAAAAGAAAAATACATTTACGAATTAAATATAAGAAATTATTATTTAATCGCAGATATATTTCAGTGAATTCGTTATAGATCCGATCTCATTCTTCCTCTTGGAGATAGCTCCTGCAAAGCTTCAAATCATATCAAAATTGAACCAACAGAAATGTTAAGTATCAATAAAAATATGTTTTAGAATAGAAATCGAAATCAATTAAAAAACTTGGACACAAATAAAAAATTCAGCATTTAGGTAGAAACACTCATGAATGGAAATTCAAAATAATGACAAAGCTTTGCTTTAAAAAATATGCAATCATTGAGAATTTGAGACCTATGATTTTATTACATGCGGAAATGCTAAGAAATATTACAAAGGCCAAAAACTCTTTTACAATCTTTACAATCGCCTCCTCTACACAAAACATAAATGCATAAGTATAGATTGAATGATAGCAAAGAATCCCCTATGCTGGATCGCAACCCTTTCTCCTTCTGATCCTATAGCGTCTTCTTGAAACCGTTGAAAAACTCATTTAAAGAAAAAATTTCCCCCTTTCTCAATGTATTTGTGATGGTTTATATAATGATGCCTTTGAATTTCTGTTTGCCAAAAATGCACTTTTTTGAGAAAAAAATGTGATCAAGGATCAAATCCCTATTTCCTATTCATGAACCTTATGTCTAGGGATAAATATCCCCAAACAATAGCGTTGCATTCAATTTATAAAACCCAAAATGGAACTTAGGGTATAATTAAAATCCTAGCGGTCAGGATATCAAGCACATTGAATGGACTGTTACATGTGATAAGGCGGGCAAACTCAGGTGGTTATGGTTACACCTGACGGAATTGTTTTATTTGTTGCGGTTTAAGCGCAACACACACATGTGATTACAGTTGGCGGTTTTTGAGGTGATAACTACTGGCTAACACACATTCGTTGTGGTTGGAAAACTGGAGGTACAATTATCCATTTAAAACTTCCCGTGGTGGTCTTCATACCGATCACATGTAAATGTGGTTTATAATAAAATGTTATGGTAATGTATTTATGACATAATAAAATGTTGTGGGTTTTTATCAATTATCAACTCAGACGTTCCCGTGGTGGTTTGATATACATGTCTTTTGCAATGTGGTTAAATTTTTAAATTCCGTGGGTTTCTTTTTATAAAGTTTTATGTTAAAATATTTAACCCACCAGACTTTTGTCATATTATGTTATATCATAGTTTAGTTCCATGGTTTATAATATAGATATAACTTTAATTTTGTGCTTCATAAGTGGGTTTTTAATAAAGTTTTATTTTAATATATATTAACCCACCATGTTTTAAAACAATGTGTTGTATTAAATCTAATATATATGATTTATATGGCGCTAGGAATAATACTTTGGTTTATCATTTTAGGTTTGGTCTTCAATAAATGGGCTAGACTTAGGAGTAATAACACTAATTTATGATCGATTTAATAAATTTATTATATATATGATTATAATATATTGCGTCATTTTACAATGTTATATATATATATATATATATATATATATATATATATATAAACTAAACATATAAAAATATAAAAAAATGTACGTGTTAATATATTATAATAATATGTATAAATGCAATATGATGTAGAGACCAAAAATATGATATTATCTCATCAAACCCATTATGTGATGTAGGTATAAAAATAATTGCATGAGACGAAAATGGATGTGACCAAAAGTAGAATGTGGAATAATGTGCCAAACCATCTAAAATGAATGCTGACTAGTGCAGTGAAATGTTAAATGTGAGGTGATGTAACAACCAAAGGTTCGCTTTTTGTCTTGAATTGACCAATATGAAAATGTTTCCACGAATGCGAAAGAAAGCAAGGGGGTGCCAAAAATAAAAAATCATCAATCATAATGATAAAATGCAAATATATGGAAAATTGATCAGAACCAATATGATCGTCAACTACCGAGCCAAGTCATGTGGAGGAAATTCCAACTAGTGAAGTCAAATACCAAATGCGAAATGATGTGACAACTGAAGATGCCACTTGGTCTTCAATTGATCATTTATGAAAATATTTCCATGAATGCAAAAAGGCAACAAGGAGGTGCAAAAATATGATCAAAACAACGAGGCATGTGGTAAAGTTTCAATAAGTCAAGAATTTTTTCAAAATGCCAATAAGGAAGGGAGTTGGAAAATGAAGGGTCCCTAAAATCAAACAAATATAAAATAAAAGGCCTTCAAACAAGTGCATTTCACAACGACTAATCCAAATGAGGTCAAAACGGATTAATATAGATCAATAAGAAAAAATCGAACCCATTTAGGTTTTTTCTCATTTTCAAATTTCAATATTAATACTATCAAGTAGTTGTTTAAAAGGGTCCCCATTTTTCATTTAAAAGTGAAAAATGGGGGGTGTTGTATTTCACCACAACAGGTTGGAAGAGTGGAGAATCAGTCTCCTCATCTTCAATTTTTGTAATTCAAAGAGCTTTTGGGGTCCAAAAGCTTCTCATTTGGGAGGTGTGATTAGGTGATCATGTCCAAAGTTGAAAAAATGCTCAAAACTGGAACTTCTTAGAATTGGTTGAAATATGAACAACCGGAAAGGCCCTATCGCTGTGATTTTGGCGTCGTGAACGGGACTCAAATCCGACGTCGTTATGCAAGTTATGCAGGTTTCAAGTTTTCAGTATCATTCAAAAAATCAGTTGACCAAAGTTGACTATTTGACTTTGGAAAAATTAAAAAGAGAATATTCTTAGGAATATCCCTTAAAATATTCCCTGTGGGCTTATCAGAATCTCCCAAGTGGCATCTTTTTATTTGTTCATGGGTTGACTGTGTAAATTACAGGCCAATCGATGGCTGCCACGCAACAGACCCAGAGGCCGCCACGTGGCCCCGGGCCACAGTTGAAAGGCGTGTTAAAAATTTTGTGGCACTCCATCGAATTCGAATGCAGGTCTAGCCCCCGCAAGAAAAAGCGCCCGACCAGCTAGGCTATCCAATGTTTCTTAACACTATAGTGGCGACGGTCATATTTCATGTAATGTAAACAATGTGCCGACGGAAAAGGGGGCCAGCCCCCACATCAACCGACTTCCATGCGATCAGGCCATGGGCGACTAAGTGCTTATATCAAAAGAGGAGTATTGTTAATAAAATTAATTAACACTAATACATGGATTATACACTAAAAACTGTCATTAGCACCTTTTCAACCATAACTAAAAACAGTTAACAGTTTACGAAAATTTTCCATGTGAGCACACTTAAGATTTAATGTAACTTTTAGAGGGTCCGAAAATTCTAGAGGAGCGTGACATTTTGGGTGGATTTGGCCAAATTTTTGTGCTCCTATCTTCAGTTTCTCCACATTCGGTGGAGTTTGTTTAGGGAATATTGGGAAAAAATGGTTTTGGCCATATCTCCATCAATATTGAACCAATTTGGAAAAAAATTTAGTCAATTTTGGCTAATCTAGGCATTCTGGAGTGTTTGGGATAGGTTTCAGAGTGAACAGAGGTGTTCTTCAGCCACTTTTTCTTCAGGGAAGCTTGAAGAGCCATCAAGGCCATCAGGAAATGGAGCTGTATTGGGCTATACTTCATTGTTTGAGGTGAAATAAAAGCCATTTTTAGCTTATTTTTGTCTTCTGAATTCAATTTCACCACTGGTTTTTCCTTTTTAGGGATATTTCTCACTATATACTGAATTTGAGAAACTTAATAAATCAAGGACATGCCCATTGGGAGCCTTGGACCCGACAGATGTAGCCAAGGAGGGGTGAACTGCCTCATCATGTTGCTGTGTTATGTTATGGTGAAGTTTATCTGTTGTGTATTTCTCATTTAGTGTGTCAAACAGTAAATTTAATTAACATTCCCTCACACATAAGACTCAAAAACCTTATCAAAAACATTTTGTTTAACCTGCAAGACATGGAGAATACCTTGCACACTTAATTTAATGGAAATTGATTCTTTGCATACCATTACAAATAGTTCCATTTTTAGATCACATGGTATCAAAGCTCAGTATTTGAACCTTAGGAGCTATATTTTTACTCATCATTTTTTTTGTGCAAAGATATAGTTGATTGTTTGCAAGTATTGATGCTTACTAGGCTTAAACTCAATAGAGGTGAAGGAAACTTGGTTAGTGCACAAAGTAATGCACAACCAAGAAGGGCTAGAGAGCCACCTCCAAGAGCCATTTAAGAATCCCCAAGCATGTCTTCAAGAGAAGGAGAAGCTCCTGAAGACATTGATCCCAAAGAAGAGGAACAGATATTCCGAAAGGCTTTCCTAGACATGACAGAGATGGTAGGGATACTCTACCAAGACAGGAATGATAAGCTTGTTGGAGAAGGGTCTAGACACCAAAAATAAGGAGAGGGATCTTCAAAAGGAAAGAAAAGTGATGAAAAGTCAAAGAAAGGACATGGAGGAAATATCCACCATCCCCATCTTCATCCTCTTCCTCTACATCGTCATCCTCAACTTCGGTGAATCAATCTCACAAGTCTAAAACCACTGGTAAAAGCCCATTTTTAAAGCTTGATGTTAAATTTGAGTTGCCTATGTTTAATGGTGAGGTAAATGCAGAGAAGCTTGACAATTGGATAATACAATTGGAAGTTTATTTGAGGATACAAAACCTTCATGAAGATTACACTAAGATTTATTTAGGCTCTTTAAGAATGGAAGGAGCAGCATTGGTATGGTGGGAAGCCAAGACCAAGGATGAAATGAAAAAACATGGTAAGATCAATTTATCATGGGCTGAATTTATTTCCACAATTAAGTAGCAGTTTTATGCATTAGCTCATTTACAAAAGGCTATCATGAATCGGAAAATTTTTAGAACACTTAATGGACAAAGTGTTCAATATTACACTCAAGAGTTTAGACGAAGGGCTTTATTACTTGGAATTGATTTTCATAGAAAAGAGACTTTGCTAAAATATATAGGTGGTTTATGCATCTATCTTATAGATACTATCCTTATGTTTAATCCTACTAGTCTAGACGAGGTTTGTGTACAAGCCACACATTTAGAGGCTAGAGGTAAACAATGTTTTGATGGGAATGAGGGTAGTGAATTTAAAGGAAAATGGATAAAAAGAAATTCAAAACGTAGGAAAGAAAAAATAAAGTGATTTTTTAAAAACTATTCCAAAACAAGCCACGATGAAGACCATTGCTGGAAACTTCATCCAGAGCTGAAACCAAAAAAAATTAAAAAAAAAGATAAGTCAAAGAAAAGGGAAAAACGGTTGCAACTTCTGAACAAGACTTAGGGTCTGAATTAGGTGATGAAACTAAAAGCATAGTCATGGTACTAAAGAACATAAAGGGGAAAGAAATTGTAAAGGAATAAAATCCTAGTTCTAGCACTTTAAACTGTCACATAGAAGCTCCAAATGAAGAGAGGAGGATAGACCTGTTTCATGTGAGGATAATAGCCAAACACACAAAGATAGACACAGTATGTGATAGTAGATCTGAAGAAAATCTCATCTCAGAAGACATAGTCAAGAAGCTGAAACTTGATACCATTCCACATCTAAAGCCATATCCACTTGGATGGATTTTCAAGGATGCTAATTTACAAGTGTCAAGGAAGTTCGTGTTGCGCTTCACCATAACAGCTCATTATGTTGACTTGGTTGAATTAGATATGGTACCACTTGACATTATAGGTGTGGTGTTGGGTATTCCATATTTATATGACAAAAGCGATCTTCCATTGCCATGAGAACAACTATCATCTGTTCAAGGATGGTAAGGAGTTTATTGTGAGAGCACTTCAGAAGAAGCTAGAATTGTCTTTAGTGAATGTAGGGAAATTGAAAAGGCTTTTCAATGCAAGTCAAAATTTGACTTTGTTGTTGATTAAGAAAAAATATTTTTTACATAATCCTTTTTCGTGTTATTTCTGATAGAAATGATGGTATGTTTCAATCTGAAAGTAGGTCGTCTTTGGAAGAAGATGACAAGATGTTGCAGAAAGGGCCATTGGTGTCGATCGGTGCAAAGAACAAAGTGTCCGTCCAAGGTGGTGCAAAAATCCAAGAGATGGTAAAGCATGCAAGAAAAGAGGGCACACAGTGTATCATGGGTCATTGCTAGTTTCAGAATGGCAGATTGCTATGGCGAGAAAACTTGGTCGGGAATCGACACAAGTACATGGGTCATTCGAAAAAAATTCACCATGAGGATACTTGGTAAGGAAAATCTCAATTTCAGTCTCCTTTGAAGGTATACCATTGTAGAGATAGTATGTATTCTGTAAATTTTAGTTGTTGTTCTACAAATTTCTAAAATTTGCATCATGACTCAGTCAAGGTTAGAAACATTCGGTTCATGGATTCAAGGAAGAATTTATCTTTTATGAGAAGCTCAATTTGATGGATTCAGGAAGATTTCAGTGGTTCAAGGTTGGAAGAGTGGAGAATCAGTCTCCTCATCTTCAATTTCTGTAATTTAGAGAGCTTTTGGGGTCCAAAATATTCCCATTTGGGAGGTGTGATCAGGTGATCATGTCCAAAGTTGAAAAAAGGCTAAAAAATCGAACTACTCATAATTGGTTGAAATCTGACCAATAGGAAAGGCCTTGTTGCTTCAATTCTGGCACCATGAATAGGACTAAAATCCAATGTCGTAAGTGAAAGTTATGCAGGTTTGAAGTTTTCAGTATCCTTCAAAAAATCAATTGACCAAAGTTGACTTTTGACTTTGGAAAAACTAAAATGAGAATATTCCCTTGGAATATTCCCTGTAGGCTTATTTGAATCCTCCAAGCCACATATTTTTATTCATTCATGGTTTGACTGTGTAAATTATTGGCCAATCGGTGGCTGCCACGTGGTAGGCCCAAAGGTCACCACCTGGCCCCAGGCTGTAGTTGAAAGGCGTGTTAAAAATTTTGTGGCACTCCACCAAATTCGAACGTGGTTCTAGCCCGCACAAGCACAAGCGCCCGACCAGCCAAGCTATCCAATGTTTCTTAACACTATAGTGGTGGCGGTCATATTTCATGTAATGTAAACGATCTGCCGTCGACAAAGGGGGCCAGCCCCCACATCAATCGACTTCCATGCAACCAGGTCGTGGGTGACCAAGCGCTTACATCAAAGGAGGATTATTGTTAATGAAATTAATTAAAACCAATAAGTGTATTATCCACTAAAAACCATCATGACCGCCTTTTCACATGTAATGACCAAAAATAATTAACGGTTTACGAAAATTTCACATGTGAGCCCACTTAACATTTAATGTAACTGTTAGAGGATCTGACAATTCTAGAGGAGCACACCATTTTGGGCAAATTTGGCCAAATTTGGTGCACCTATATGCAGTTTCTCCACATTTGGTGGAGTTTGTTTAGGGAATATTTGGAAAAATTGGTTTTGGCAATATCTCCCTCAATATTGAACCAATTTGGACGAAAGTTAAGTCAATTTTGGCTATTCTAGGCATTCTAGAGTGTTTGGGATAGGTTGAAGAGTGAACAGAGGTGTTCTTCAACCACTTTTTTTTTTCATGGAAGCTGGAAAATCCATCACGGCCATTAGGGAAATGGAGCTGTATTCGGCTATACTTCACTATTTGAGGTGAAACAAAAGCCATTTTTAGCTTATTTATTTCTTAAGAATTCAATTTCACAACTTTTTTCTCCTGTTTAGGCATATTTATCATTGTATACCCAATTTGGGCAACTTAATAGAGTAAGGACATGCCCATTGGGAGCCTTGGTCCCGGAAGATGTAGCCTAGGAGGGGTGAACTGCCTCATCATGTTGTTGTGTTATGTTATGGTGAAGTTTATCTACTGCATATTTATGATTTAACATGTTAAAAATTAAATTTAATTAAAATTCCCTCACACATAAGACTCAGAAACCTTATCAAAAACATTTTGTTTAACCTGCAAGACATGGAGAATAATTTGCACACTTAATTTAATGGAAATGGATACTTTTCTTAGCATTACAAATACCTCCATTTTCAGATCACTGAACAGTCCCAGTAAGAAAAGAATCCTAAAATATAGAATAGCCTCTAACAAACCAGACATTTTCCTGCTTCAAGAAACAAAAAGCAATCTAAGCTCCATGGACTCCATCCAACAATCCTACTTTAGAAACCACTACACCCACATGGCCATCTCAACCTCCAGCACTACTGGTGGGCTTGTAACCTTTTGGAAGGACTCACGATTTAACCTATGCAAGTCTGTAGCTTACAAACACACCCTTACCAAAGTCCTTCAAATCACTGGAACCAAATACAAGATCTATATCACTAACGTCTATGCTCCTCACTCTGCTTCCGAGAGAGTAGCCTAGTTAACTAGCCTGAAAAGGCACCTCGGCTCCTTCAATCATCCCCTCGGTTTCACAGGAGATGACTTCAATATGATTCTCAACCTTGGGGAAAATCGAGGAGGCCTAAGAAAACTTGACAATGATTCAGTAGCCTTTCGGGTCCTGATTAATGATTTGGGACTCATTGACACCCCCATCAAAAATGTATCCTTCATTTGGAATAACAGAAGAGAGGGAGATATATAGATTCCCTCTAGATTAGATAGATTCCTCCTCTCAAAGGAATAATACCTAATATCCTTGGAAATAGAAGCAAGAATCACCCCATAAGTGGAATCTGATCACTGGCCCATTGTTCTAAACATCAAGCTCTCAAAAAGTCCCAAAATTACACCCTTCAAGTTTGAAGCATCCTAGATCAATCATCCTGAATTCATGGAAAAAATGAAGGAATGGTAGTCTTTCCCCCAACCCTCCCAAGGAAACAAAATGTATAACTTCTAGCAAAATTTGAAGTGTATTAAACCAGAACTCAGACTTTGGAATAAACATTCCTTCGAAGACATTATAGCAGACAAGAAACTCATCGAACTAAAAGTGAAATACCTTCAACAAAACATCATCAACAATGGGATGACATGACACAAGAAGCAAGAAGAATTAAAGCTTCAAAAAATTTGGGAGGAATTTGCTGGCCAAGAAGAAACTTTATGGCTCCAAAAATCTGGAGTCAGCTGGCTCAAAGATGGAGAAAAAATAGAGCTTTCTTCCACTAGTCAATGATCCAACATAGTAAATACAATCAAATACTGAGTCTCAAAAACAATAAGGCATCATCCTCTGCACTCACACTAAGATCAAATAGGAACTCAATCAGTACTTTGGTGAAATCCTCATTTTACCCAATAACGCCAGTGAGGAGGCCATAGGAGAAATAACAAAAAATATCCCCACAATCCTAACTAACGAGCACAACTAGATGCTACTAAAAAAGGTTACTATGGCCGAAGTTGAGGAAGATTCCTAGACTATGCCCAATAGTAAAGCTCCAGGACCGGATGACTTCACTGTAGACTTTTACAAAGCCTGCAAGCCCCTGCTCAAAGAGGAAGTCTATGATCTGGTGGAAGAATATGGCATAAACAAATCCGTCCTAAATTCCTTCAACACCACCCTCCTCACCCTCATTCTCAAATATGATAAAGCGGACTCCTCAACTAGTTCAGGAAAATTTCCCTCTGCAATGTCATCTAGAAGATAATCTCTAAAGTTCTGGCCAACCGCATCAAAAATATCCTACCCCTACTTATCTCCCCTCATCAAACAAGTTATGTGGAAGGTAGGAAAATTATGGACAACATCATCCTCTCACAGGAAGTCATAGACTCACTGAAGGAATAAAAGAATCCTAGAATGCTCATCTAGTTGGACATGTCCAAAGCCTTCCACAAAATCAATTGGAACTACATCCGAAAAATGCTAGAAGCTTTCATTTTCAACAAAGATTGCACAAATTGGATTATTTCCATAGTCTCTGGGGCCTTCTTCTCCATTTTCCTCAATGGCTCTCCCTTAGCCATCATCAACCCTTCTCGTGGTATCAGGCAAGGTTACCCCCTCTCGGATTTTATTTTTGTTATCATGGCTAAGGGTCTAGGTCACTCCATTGTGGTTGCATCCATAAATGGAAGTATCTCTAGCTTAAATATATACTTCTTTAACCCCCCCACCACCCACCAGCAATTTGTGGATGACAAACTTCTTATGGGCTCCCCCATAGTCAAAGAAGTTGTTTCCTTCCAGTATATTCTTGTTTATTTTTACTAAGCCTCTGGAACCTATATCAACAAAGCCAAATCCAAGTTATTTTTCCTCAATACCTCTCAACCCATTCAGCTCAACATAGCTCGTATTTTAGGCTTCCAGCTTAGTTATTTTCCCTCCATGTACCTAGGAGTTCCCCTAACTGATAAACCCCTAGAGAAAGTCAATTGGGAATATCTGGTAACCAAATTGAAAAAAAATATTCCCAAGAATCTATGGTAATCCATTCTATCAAACAAACTCCCAGAGTATCTACCTCCATAGCCAAACTCCCAGATCCCTCATCCCCCCCCACCAGAGAGGATCTCTGCATCCTCTCCCTTCTCGAGCTCTTACTCCTCTCTTCTCCCATTAACCCCAGAGATCATCTAGCCTCCATGCCTAAACCCAAATGGCACCCTCCTAACCCCAACTTCATCAAACTCAACTAAAATGGTGCCTCTAAAGACAATCCCAACAAAGTTGGCTTTGGTGGAGTATTTCGTAATCATGCAGGTCAAATTATTTGGATTTACTATGGGAACCTAGGCCACACCACCAACAATTCAGCGGAGCTTCAAGGCTTAGCTCACAGTCTCGCCATTGCAAGTGATCAAAAATTTTGGCCCATCCAAGTTGAAGGGTACTCCACTATCGCTACCCAACATTTCCAGCAAATTCGGCACGGTAGAAGTGTCCACCAAGTCTCAGACTCCATGAGAATCAACAAAACCCTACAGAAAAATAAAATCCACATCGATAATGGAAAGGGAATTATATTCCTAGCCATTAGACGCAAAACCAATAAGATGTTTGAACTCCTTGCAAACACGAGCCTTAATGGTTGCAACCATCTCACTTCTGCATCTTGGGACACCTTCACTCAACTAACTGTCAGAGAGGAATGTACCTACATTAGGGACTTGTATTCGCAAGAGGATGGACAGGCCACTCCCTCGGTATCCTAACTCACCCCGATCAGTAGTCATGATCTTAACTCCCACCTCCCTCCCCACGTATAATCAAACCTGACATCTCTGTCACAGAAATTTTTTAGAAGTACACTCAAATCTGCCACATTTATTTCCCGCAAGACACCTCCAGGACACTTGACACGCTCCCCTGTGATTTCCCTTGCCTTCAGCTCCTCCCTCCCACCTATATCTTCCCCTCAACACCCGCCTATTCCTCATTTATTCCTATTCCTCTAGCTCAGTTTCTGTCTGCACTGCTCATCATCCCCTCCCTGCCTCCCCTGACGCTTGATCACCCATGTTTCCCTTTGTTGTCTTGTGTCACAACTCGCACCTCTAAGCTCAACTCTGCTCCAATGGCCCCCGAAAGAGCACATACTTCCCCCTTGTTCATGGTGGACATGGTCGCAACGCCCTCTGGGCCAACAACTCTTGACCCCCTATCACCCATGCAGAGACAACTGCAAGGAATTCTGCCAGAACCTATGCTACCACAACCTGCCTGTAAATGAAGCAGAATCTCGCTGAGTTGGAAGAAAGAGTCCAAAACACTTGCAAAAACACACCAAATGAGGCTATGGATGCTGATTCTGGCTGGATTCCAGACCTTGGTCTCACCAGATCAAGAGAAAATCTTTACAGTCCAGTAATTGATATTTATTAGCAAGCCAAAACTCTGCTCGCCATGGCTCTCCAAGACTAGCAAGACAGTAATCGCATCCTAGAGCGCAATCTTGACCCACTCATGGAGAAATTTGCGATGTATGTTATTGAAGTCCATCATAGCAGGTTTATCTATTCCAGCTCTCATCATTATGCTCTCCTACAGTGTTGGTCAGTGACCTACCACCACCACCACAGCCCCAAAGAAGAAGTAGCGGACCCAACTACTCCTCGTTCCTCTAACGAAGGCACTCCCAACCGTCCCATTAGTGTTAATGATTTCCTGAATGATGATGTGGATCAGAAACGCTCTCCAGGGCTCTATCTTACCAGGTTTTATGTTTGCTTTCTTTGAAACTTATGTTTTGTCTTCCATTGTGAAGCTTCAAGGCCTTTTTTCTATACTCACAATATATATCTTTGGTTTTTTAAAACAGCTCACTCCCCTCTATTCTATTCCATGTACTCACTATCCAAGAGGGTGAAGGCCAGGTCTAAAAAGATCAATGTAATCACCACTGCTAGACACTGTTCTGCCTGTCTGCCTCACCATGGCTACTATGTAATCCACTATTTAAGATGAAAGTGAATAGTTCTACTTTATTTACAAAAAAAAACAATTGGATTTGTGCTTCTTGACACCTCCAATGTAGAAGGCACTTTTGATTCATGCAGGCACATCATATACGAAACATTGTAATCGTCGATTGATAATTGATTTAATTTATGAACCATTCACTTTCCCCTTGAAATAACTTGCTGAAATGAATAGGGTTAAATATATAAATTTTATTAATTATTTAATAGGATCACAACTTCCCTTTGGTTTCAGGTTCAAATTGAGCCAACTTTTTGTTCTCTCTAGTCTTGGTCCTCTTCATAGCTAGCTCCAATTATTTTCTATTGTCACTGACCCTATATCCAATATGTACCATATCTCATTCGGAAACCTCATCTTGCAAGTGAAAAAACCGACATATACTGTATAGTATTTTTTATTTAATAATGGGATTACGACTAGTTAAATCACCCATGTTCGAGTAGTATGATGCAGTTTACCATACAAGTTAGCATGGATTAAAGGAAAGAAATACATCGATACTATAAGTGTGATATGGGAATAGGCTATGTTTCCATATCTAACATGAATGGAATCCAACCAATTCAATGCAATAGATAAGGTTCATGATTAGTAGAGTAATTATGAATCATTAGATATGAATATAGTGTTGAATATAGGCAGAGGTGAAAGGAAAGAATTCTCAACTCAATAACTTGGTCTAACTTTCCCCTCTCACTAGAGGAAATTTTAGCATAAAAGTGCCCATGAACTTTTCACATAATTTCAATGTGATAATATGTAAACCAATCAAAACCCTTTAAATTTAAAAAGAGATAGATGTAAATATTTTGGAGGGAAAAGAAGAAAAATAAATTTTCTTAATTGTATTTTCGGATTATCTTGTTATAGGTTCACTCAAATTTGAAGTGTAGATGATCGTTGGATGTAGAATTAAATCCCACATTCAATGAGTACCCGATATGCATACTTTTAAGAACACCAAAAATTTACAAAAATTGAGGATACATTAAAAAAACTTCTTCAACACGCTTTTTTAATTTATCTTCAATTTTTATCAATGTGGGTCTTCTCAAAAGTATGCATAATGGGTAGTTGTTGGATGTGGAATTTAATTTTTCATCCAACGGGTGTCTACATTTTAAATATGAATAAAACTATAAAGAGATAAGCCAAAAATACAAGTAAAAAAAGGAGTTTTCTTATTTTCCTTCCAAAATTATTTCTTATTTTCCTTCCAAAATTCATAACTCTTATTTTATTATTTTAACTATTATTTTATTATTTTTCCTTAGGAAGCCACTTTTAGGTTGAAATTTCCTCTAATATGACATCTTTCACCTTAAAACACCTTATTACTGATAATACTATGATTCCTATTTCGCTTTTCCTCTAACTTAAGCTAGTCATATGCTAATCTAAACAGATTAACTCTTATTTTATCTTCAATATTGTTTGTAGTAAAACTAGGTTTTCATTATTTTAAACACATACGAGTTAAGATAGAGAAAGTGTTAATGAATACAATTAGTTTCAAGTTTATGTTGTTCATATGCCCATTTGACCCTTATTAAGTGCTCTCCTTGGCCAACTCATTTTTATTCCCTTTCCTCTCTATGTCGTTTACATAGAACTAGCCAATATACATTGTATTAATCTGATAACTTTTAGAGGTTGAACAAGTAACAACAGTTATGACAACTTCTATGATCAGACTAGCTGTAAACACAATAATATAATATAGGTAAAAATTACTTAGTGTAAAACAAACAGGGAATCAAAGCCAATTGAATATGAGGTTACAATGAATCTATAACTTATATAAAGAGGTTGAACAAGTAACAATAGTTATGGAAACTTCTATGATGAGACTAGTTGTAAACACAATAATATAATATAGGTAAACATTACTTAGTTTAAAAAATATAGGGAATCAAAGCACATTGAATATGAGGTTACAATGACTCTATAGCTTATATAAAGAGGTTGAACAAGTAACAACAATTATGACAAATTCTATGATCAAACTAGCTGTAAACACAATAATTCAATATAGGTAAAAATTACTTAGTGTAAAAAAGACAGAGAATCAAATCCCATTGAATATGATGTTACAATGGCTCTATATTTTATATAAAGAGGTTGAACAAGTAACAACATTTATGACAGATTCTATGATTAGAATACCTGTAAACACAATAATCTAATATAGGTAAACATTACGTAGTGTAAAACAAACAGGGAATGAAAGCCCATTGAATATGAGGTTACAATGACTCTATAGCTTATATAAAGAAGTTGAACAAGTAAAAACAATTATGACAACTTCTATGATCAGACTAGCTGTAAACACAATAATATAATATAGGTAAACATTACTTAGTGTAAAACAGACAGGGAATCAAAGCCCATTGAATATGAGGTTACAATGACTCTATAGCTTATACAAAGAGGTTGAATAAGTAACAATAGTTATGAAAACTTCTATGATCAGTGTAGCTGTAAACACAATAATATAATATAGGTAAAAATTACTTAGTATCAAACATACTGGGAATCAAAGCCCATTGAATTTGAGGTTACAATGACTCTATAGCTTATATAAAGAGGTTGAACAAGTAGCAACAGTTATGACATATTGTATGATCATACTAGCTGTAAACACAATAATTTAATATAGGTAAACATTACTTAGTTTGAAACTGTGTATCATACTCATTGTCATGGTAATCTACATAATTAAGCTTATAATAGTCTGTGCAATTTCTAGTGCACAGATAATCTTATATAATAAAGGTCATACTCTATGAAGACAAGCAAAGTCAATCCTACAAAATCTTAGGTAGAAGGTCACACCACACAAGAAAATACATCACCATTCATCCATGAAGCAAAGGAACCAAAAATAAGGATAATGATTGCTTCTTCATGTCTTCCTTCATTCTATCAATCAGCTTCTTGTCACTTCTTGTGATAATATAGTCATCTACATAGACAACTATAAACAATATTTCACCATTTGAAGTAAATCCTAAACTCACTATGTATTATGATGAATCAAAGGATGTTGATAGCACATTATACAAGAGTCTTGTTATCGATCTCATCTACTTAACTTATACAAGACTCAACATCAATTTTTTAGTTGGTTTTGTCTCAAGATTTGTGAGTTCACTTAAAGAATTCCATTGGAAAGTTTCTAAGATAATTATAAGGTACACCAAAGGAAACTTATAGTATCAAAAACCTATTGTATTATAGTCTGCTAAGGTCCTCAAAAAGGAAGAACTAGAGAGCTTGTAAATGGTCAAGCTTGGGCTACTTTTTGTCAGGCTTGTGTGGAAGTGAATACTTCATGAAAACCCAGCTGCTAAGTGTGAAGGATACTTCGTGACAAGAAGGAAATAATTCATTACAAAGAGGAAATAAAATACATTGTTATGATACCTTTATTTGAAGTTATAAAGCAGAGATAGAATGCAGATAAGGAGAAAAAGAAGAGTCGCAGAAGTTGCTGGTGTGGTCATTGCTAGTGGTTGTTATAATAGTGATAAGGTATATGATTACTAAGCTAACTCGTAGTGATTCTATATAGCTATCTTAACCACATCAAATTCTACAAGGAATTCTCAGTTTTTTTTCTTCTACCTGGAAACTTGGAGACAACGAGACAACGAGACGATGAGGCCACAACGAGCAAACAATGAGATGACGAGGCCGCAATGAGAAGACTACGAGAAGACAAGGCCCCAACGAGCAGACAACGAGACGATGAGGCTATAGATCTCTGAGGATGTAGATTATAAATAACCTGCGAACAGAAAAAATAAAATTTAAAGAACAAAAAAAAAACAATAAACAAGAAAAATAAAATAGAATAAACCATAAACAGAGCATAACCTTCTACCTTCGCTTGATCCCCTCCTCGTCCTTGCAACAGCAAACGCAAAAAGAGCGATACAGAAAACATAGAAATAGAGAAAGGTAGACAACAACAAAGAAATAGAGCAATGGTAACTAACCGAAAGGTAACAAACCCGAAACTTGTTGTGGTCTAGGGGCCGGTATATTTATCAGAAAAATTTTAGCCGAATTATTTTCAAAGTTCGGGGCCAAAATTTTGTTACCACTTTTCCCATCTCCGGCCAAAAATCTGTTTACCCACGCCATCAATACCCCATCAATTTAAATGTTAGAATTAGTTCGGCTGAATTAATTTCAAAACTTCGGCTAAACATTCCAATAGTTCAACCAAAATTTTATAAAATTTCAGCTGAACTGTTGGGAAAATCAAATTTCCGACCGTGTTTCTCACGAAAGTGTAACCCACCTTCACATTTTTACCCATATAAATTAATTTAATTTAATACCATTTTTTCCTTAATTAAATTGAAAATCATATAAAAGAATTTTTTTTTTGTAAAGTTAAATCCCCACCATCCACGTATTAATTATTTATAATTAATTTAAAATTATAGAAGTTCTTTTCCAAAATAGCCATGATTGGTCGTATAATTCTAAAAAATATATATATATTTTTATTTTTTTTAATTTAAAAATTATATATATTAAAATTATCTCCTTCTAAAGGACAATATGAAGAACTCATATAGTGAAATATTATTTCAATTTATGAAATAGCATAATCATATTACTATACAGGTTTGTTATGTTATTTTTTATTTTGGTAAAAAATCTTCGACTTTCCATTATTTTTGAATATTTTAAAGAGATTCGTATAAATATTAAAACAAATAAGTTAGACCTTAGAATTTTGTTGTGCATACTGAAAATGAGAATTTGTTTCAGTTTAATCACATCATCATGATTGGGTAAAGTTTTTAACCAATATATATATGAAAATTATATTGAAAAATTAAAAAATTAAAAAAAAATTGATTCATAAGTGTCATAATAATTGATCTTGTAACATACCCCGATAACCTCATATGGAAATGCAAGGAGTTAGAAATTTTTTATAAAAATTACCCATGGATCACTATCCAAATAACTTTTCAAGATTCCACATTAATCATGAGATAGAATGTTCATTAGTTCAGAGAGTAACTTTAGTAGAGGAATAGTAAGTCGGATAACCATTAACAACCATTATTGTAGTATATTAACATAAATTTTATGATGTAACCTTGCATTGATTTATTGATCCCTTTAGCCATATTAGTTAATCACATACTTGAAATTATCAACATCATATCATGTAAGGAATATAAATTATCAAACTAACACAATAAGCAATCACATCATTGAACATTGATATACCCTGGAAACCCCGTAGGATGAAAACCAACAAACTTTTAATTTTATTATTAAACGCTCATGAGGGTGTTCACCCCTCACTCAATGGCTTTTAAGGGAGACCATCCCTTAACCCTTATTATAAATCTTACAAGGAAATATTGTTTAAATATAAATGTCTAGCTTAAATCCATTACAATTATTATGATAACATTTACCCACTAATATTCAATCTTCATATCTTGCTGGCATTGTTGTACCTACAATGGACCATCCTAGAGCTTGCAATCATCTGCATGAATCATTAATTATTTACCTACCACCATAATAAGAATAATATATCATTTTCACAAGTCACCATCATTTCCTTCTAATTTTCTCAACATACATAAATTTCACGATTCATAAATTATAAACCAACCCCTTCACAAGTATATGCTAATGATTCTTCTCAATATTTTCACTTGGATTCATGAAATAAAAGTAAAATATCACAACATGATTCCTTTAACATCATTGCATATACACTAGTTATATGTAATCACATTAACTAATATTTACATTCTTGCAAGACAAATGGATAAAACTTCCAGACATTTAATTAAAAGAAACAAATACATCATTTATGATCTTCGTGCATGTGAATTACATAAACTTTATCAAAGTAACTAACCCATCAGCTATTACTTTTGGTGCATGCAGATATGTAAAGAAATCTAATCACAACAAATGTTGTTCCTATGCATGAAAATGCATATAGTTTCCAAAGAATCTTCCCAAAGGAATGCTTAACACAATAAAGCATGCAAAAACATGTTCCATTTTCAAGGAAACAACATAATAGGGCATGCCAAAATATGTTATTTTTCCATAAAAATAATGCAATAAAGCATACAAATACATGTCTTATTTTCCAAATATTATACTAACATTACACACACACACACACACACACACATGTATATATATATTCCAAGGAAAACAACACATTATTACCGCGTTAGTGCATGTAATTCATCTCCTTTCCTAAAGAATATTTTCCAATGAAGTCTAATACAAGTATTGAATGCATATACATTATCTTATTCCAAAAGAAACTATAATAATAGTTATGATAGCTTAAAAGTAAACACTTATAATATTTTGAAGGATATATAGCTCAACTTCTATCCATGCAAAGAAGATATATTTATTACACCATGGATATTTATTGTGCATGCAAGAACTTACCACAATATCTCTTCTTTAATGTACACAACACATATTCCTTTATTATAATTATACCATCAATAACTATTAGTTTCATGTAAACTTATGCATACTTATTTTTCGAAAGGGAGTTAATATAACCTCATTTCTCTATATTTCTACATGAAATTTTCTCATAATTAATTTTCAAGAAAATACCATAGATGACCATCATTTATGCATTAAAACAAAGCAAAAATAACAAGGTTAACTTCACCTTTTTTGCACTTAAATCAAGAATACAGCACAATTCGTTTAGGCAGGCAATATATTCAAAAGACTATTCTTTTCAAGAAAATTAACATAAAAAAATTCTTTATATATATATGTGTGTGTGTGTGTGTGTGTAGATACACTCAAAAAAATATTTTCTATTTCACAATAACTACCATTTTTTCATGCATGCATGCATTTTGATTTTAACACAATAACCCTTTCTTCAATGCACCTAATCCTTACAAGAACAAGCATGCATTATTATTATTGTATGTACAAGATTCATATGCCTCTTTTAAAACAAAAAATATTTATTTTCATCTATGCATACACAAAATTCTTATGCATTCTTTATGCATTAAAATTCCTACATTCTTTAAACAACATCGGTATTATATACATACATTTTAATGAAAACCCTTCCAAGAAAAATAACATCCCTTTCTTATCTTTTACTGTGCATAAACTAAGAAAATATTTCAAAGAACACATATATCCTAGAAAAAATTTAACGCACTCGAACCTTGCAAGAGTTTGCAACAAAATTAACATAAGAAAACTACACTTTTGTGCACTAAAATAAGGAATTTCATTAAAAGAACATGAAAATTACTAACCATACCTTTCTGTGCACATAAATAAATAAATAAATAAAAATCAAGGAGATGAACTTATGTTTTTCAGTTTTAGGAGCCATGAGCCATCCAAAATAGAATATTTTTTAATCGGGTTTGGAAGTGGCCTTATAATATAACTCATATTTCTTCACACATTTTGCAATGAATCTCCATTGTGGTCATCGCAATCAAGCCCTGATGCAGTTTAGCATGCCTATTTCCTTCGAATCCTCTTAAGACAAGGAGAAGAAAAAATATGGAATCCTTACCTCTATGAATTTAGCCGCATTTCTTTGAATATATTACATAAATCTCCACTCTAGTTCCTATAAGAAAATAAGGGAATAAAAGAAGAACTAGTAGCATTGAACATATGTTTTCAACCAGGGTTTGTCGTCAGACTTGAAAGTAACTGTTAGGTCCCTATATTACAAGTATAGTCCCTTATTTTTGTTATTTTAGCCCCCTTATTTTTATTGTCATACCCCTGTGACCCCAATATTGTTATTATTGTGCCCTTACATTATTATTTATAGGTCGGCTAGGATTATATTGTGACCCCACGAACTCCTATATATAGAAGGTGGTTTTGTCATTTGTATCATCCAAGAATTTTTCATTTTTGTAATGTAAAGGAGTTTTCCCCCTCAAAGTGACTTATTTCTAAGGCATTGATCTCTCTTCTCTTCTATTTTTGGAGCTGGTTTCATAATATTTGGTACCATAGCTTTGGATTCCAGGGTTTCTCTACTCCAAACAGGTCATCGTGGAATTTTCTCTATAAAAATTTTTCTACGAAGGTTTAGAATATTAAATTTTTATCACGCAAAGCCGAAATCGTGGGGAGCATTGTGTAAAAATTTCAGATCTTGTTTCGCAATATTTTCGGAGATATGATCTATGGAAGTTAGGGTCTTTGTAGGCTCCCGAATTTCATATAAACGAGGTGACCTTGGGAAAATCATCATAACTCTCTCTCTGAGCATCAGATTAAAACTTCGTAAAAAGTAGTCGAAATTACACAGACTGTAGTCTCTTGTGTATCAATTTCAAAGTTGAAGGAGAAAACAGTGACACATGCAATTCCGTACAAATTCTATCTACCGAACTAGTCCATAATTATGTCTTTGTGGGAGATTGGGCATAATTGTGCCTTGAAGAATCCAAATCAGGTCATACTTGTGGAATTCGTAAGAAGATTCAGAGGGATACTACAGGACCAAATGTGAAATATTGAATATCCAAATTCACAGATATAATTCAATTCCAATATCAATCTCCTCAAAAGAATGAAAAGGGGGTATATTTTGTTTTCAAATTGCATAACTCTTGTTCAAAAACCAGTTTGAAGTGATTCCAAGGGCATATTGAAGCATAGATATCATTATTGGGTTCTAAAATGCCCGCACAAAAATAATTCAACACCCATTAAGCCCTCAGAATAGTCTACTATGACTCATAAAGATGATGAAGTCAAACATGATATATCAAAATTACAAGATCAAGTGCACCAAATTTCTCTCTCGCAAAGAGAAACAAAAAATAAAATGGAAGTTTTGAAGAAATTCATGGAAGCTAAGATGGATGGTTTGAAGAAGGGCATGGAAGCTAATATGGATTTTTTGAATAAAGGTATGGAAGCTAATATGGATGGTTTGAATAATTACATGGAAGACATGAAGAATGATCTAAAAGAAGACATGGAAGGTTTGAGAAAGTTGATACAATAATTATTTCCTAATGGCAAAAATATAGTAGAGGAAACTCATGATGAGAACAAAATAAATGTTAATCATGATTTCATAAAATATAATGTTCGATTGAAGACCAACCATATTCCAAAGGTTGATATCCGGAAGTTTGATGGCAAGGATCCCGTAACATGGATACTAGATGTGGAGCAATATTTTGATCTCAATAATGTGAAAAACACAAAAGGTCTGCATTGCAGCTTTATATTTAGAGAAAAATACATTTTTATGGTATCGATGTCTTTGATCTTGTAAAAAAAATGTCACTTGGTGAATTTATACGGAGGAAATGATATCACCTTATGAGGATAAAAAGAGCAACACGTTCTTTATCCAATTGATAAATCTCAAACAAAAGGATTCAATGGTGGTTCACATTGAGGACATCCAAAAATTGAATATAAGGGCACATCATATTCCAGAGGAACAAATTATTGATGTATTCATAAGAAATTTAAAGGATAACATCCAACATGAGGTTCACATTTGGGAACCTGATTCATTGGAGAAGGGAATCAGGGTGGAAAGAAAAATTGAATGTAAAATTATGGGGACAAGGAAGCCTACCACTCACATCTATAAAGATGGAACTGTTGCTTCTCCTAGACTTCCACAACCTACAAGGTTGACACCACAATTATTGGAAGAAAAAATTACACAAGGGCTTTGCTACAGTTGTGACATAAAATACACTAAAGGTCATAAGTGTGTTGAGAATAAATTATTTTACATTGATTGTGAAGAGGAGGAATAAAACGAACAAGAAACTTCAACGAAAGAGGATATACACTAGGAAACAACCGTAGAAGAAGAAGAAGAAATGAATCTGACCATATCGTGTAAAGCATTGGCATGAATTACCACTCCTCAAACTCTCAAGATAGAAGGACATGTCAAGAAGAAAAAGATAATAACTTTCATTGATTCAGGTAGTACCCATAATTTTATTCATTGTAAGGCAGCCAAGGAATTGAATTGTATCATATACCCAACGCTAGAATGTCAAGCGATGGTTGCAAATTGAGGAACTATAAATTTCTATGGAAAATACCATAATATAAAGCTAACCATGGGGTAATATGTATTGAATATTCCAATTATTTCCATTCCAATGGGAGGTGTCGATATTGTACAAGCAGTACAATGGTTACAATCTTTGTGGATGGTAGCTTTTAATTTTCAAGAAATTTTCTTGGTCTTTTTTTGGAAGGAAAGGAAGTCGAATTACGTGGTATCATACGGAAGCCAGGAAAGATAATGAGCTCTAATGTCATGACAAATCTTCTGAAGGAAGAACAATGAGGCATAATTGTACAATTATGCTCACTAGAAGTTCCAACATCAAAATCTTCTATTTATCCAGATCTCCAAAATTTCTTGGACAATCATTCCAAGGTGTTTGAAACACCCAAAGGGCTCCCACCTATTTGTGATCATGATCATGATATTCATTTGATTCCAGGAAGTGTTCCTCCAAACATCGGGCCTTATAAATATCCTTTTGTCCAAAAGAGTTAAATTAAACGTATGATTGTAGAAACATTAGAGGCTGGTATAATTGAACCTAGTCAAAGTTCTTTCTCATCTCTAGTATTATTGGTGCACAAGAAGGTTGGATCATGGCACATGTGTCCATATTATAGGGATCTCAATAAGCTCACTATTAAAGATAAATTTCCCATTTGTGTGATTGATGAATTATTGGATGAATTACATGGATCAATTTATTTTACCAAGTTGGATCTTCGTCCAGGATATCACCAAATTAGAATGAAAACTGAAGATATTCTAAAAATAACATTCTGAACTCATTAGGGTCATTACAAATTTTTGGTCATGCCCTTTGGCATTAACAATGCACCTTCTACATTTCAAGGATTGATGAATTCCATTTTCAAACCCTTCCTTAGAAAATTTGGCCTAGTATTTTATGATGATATACTAATCTACAGTAGGTCATGGAAGGATCATGTTCAACATGTTGAGTGGGTGATCAAAATATTGGAGGAGAAACAATTATATGAAAAAACATCCAAATGTTTCTTTTGAGTATAAGAGGTGGAATATCTGGGTCATATTGTATCTCACAAGGGTGTTAAGGTAGACCCTAACAAAATTAAAGCCATTAAGGAATGGAAAGTCTCCACAACCATAAAGAAGTTGCGATGATTTGTCAGTATAATAGGGTATTATTGAAATTTTGCTAAGAATTTAGGGAGAATAGAAGCACCTCTAACAACATTATTTTAAAAATATGCATTTTCATGGACTCTGAAGAAACTTTGGCCTTTGAACACCTTAAAGAGGAAATGTGCCTAGCACCGGTCTTTGCTATGTCAAACTTCAAAAATACCTTTATTGTGGAATGTGATGCCTAAGGAAATGGAATTGGTGTTTTTTTAATGCAAGAAGGAAGACCCATTGCTTTTTAAATTCATCCAATCAAAGGAAAGTATTTAGAGAAAGCTATTTATGAGAAGGAAATTTTGGCAATACTACATGCACTAAAGAAATGGCGACTTTCCCTAATGGGAAGACACTACGAGGTAAGAACTAATCATGGTAGTATTAAATATTTTTTGGAAAAAATAATATCTTCATAAAAGCAGCAAATATGGCTCACAAAGATCTTGGGTTATGACTTTAAAATCATCTATGAAAAATGGAAGCTAAATGTTGTTGTAGATGCACTCTTAATAAAGGATAAAGTGGTGGAATCATTACTTTGTGTCATTTTTAGTATCCAACTAGATTGGATAACTGGAGAAAGGGATAAATGGAAGAAGGACAAAGAAGTGTGGACACTCATTCAAAAGTTGCAACAAGATCCTAGTACATCTCATACATTTAGTTGGAAAAAATGATTCATTATGGTACAATGATCATTTATATCTTTGTAAGAATTCCCAACTAAAAAAAAATATTCTTTTGGAATTGCACACTTCTCCTTTAGGAGGACACTCGGGATTTTTAAAAACTTACGACAGGGTGAACGAAGATTATTTTTGGGATGGCCTTAAATCTAATATACAAAAGTTTGTGGAAGAGTGTTTGGTTTGTGAGAAAAATAAAATTGAGACAATTAAGACCCTAGATCTTCTACAACATATATCCATTCCAAGTCAACGTTGGGAGGATATTTCAATGGATTTTATCACAGGTTTACCTATGTTCGAAGGAAGGAGTGTCATCATGGTGGTAGTTGATAGAATTACCAAGTATGCACACTTTTGTGCATTATCTCATCCATTTAAAGAAAGTATAGTTTCTACTGCATTTATGAAAACAATTCAAAAGCTACATGGAAACCCAAAGATTATTGTAAGCGACAAAGATCCCATTTTTACTGGAAATTCTTAGTCAGAATTATTTCTTGTTTGGGTACTCAACTAGCTCATAGCTCATCTTATCATCCTCAATCTGATGGTCAAACTAAGATAGTGAATAAATGTTTGGAAGGATATCTTCGTTGTTTTGTATATGATAAAAAAACACAATGGGTAAAGTGGTTACCTCTCACTGAATGGTTGTATTACATTTCCTTCCACACTGCAACAAAAATAACCCCATTTATGGCACTTTATGGATATCATGCACTATCCATCACATCATATTTAAGAAAAAATTATAAGGTTAAAGTAGTGGAAGATCACATCTAGCATCAACAAGAAGTTATCCAACTCTTAAAGGATAACTTAAATTTTGCACAAAATGGAATGAAACAACAGGCAGATCAACATCGCAAGGAGAGAAGTTTTGATGTAGGAGACTGGGAATTTTTATGGCTACAACCATACAAAAAAATGTCCCTCAAGCAAGCTAAGAAGGATAATAAATTACTGCCAAAGAATATTGGTACTGTGGCATACAAATCGGAGATTCATGCTTCTTTGTGAGTGCATCTGATTTTCCATGTTGCATGCTTAAAGAAGGTTATAGGTGAAAAACTTCCAGTTCAAACAATATATCAAGAACTTGATGAGGAAGGAAATATCATATTGGAACCTGAAGCAGTCATGGAAACAAGAACTCGAAAGCTACGAAATCGATAAATTTCAGAGTATCTCATCAAGTGGAAGAACTTACCCACTGAAGATTCTACATGGGAGGGTGATAATTTTGTACAGAAGAATCCAATGCTACTCAAGCATTGAGGACAAAAAAATTTTGAAGGAGAGGGGCATGTTAGGTCCCTATATTACTAGCATATTCCCTTATTTTTGTTATTTTAGCCCCCTTATTGTTATTTTTGTGCCCCTGTAATCCCAATATTGTTATTATTGTGCCCTTACATTATTATTGTTAGGTCGGCTAGGATTATATTGTGGCCCCATGAACTCCTATATATAGACGGAGGTTTTCTCATTTTGATCATCCAAGAATCATTCATTTATGTAATTTAAAGGATTTTTCCCCCTCTAAGTGGCTTATTTCTAAGGTGTTGATCTCTCTTTTATTCTATTTTTAGAGCTTTTTTCATAACAATAACCCCCCTACGAAAAAAAATATATCATGGAAACTTGCTTGCTTGAAATTATCGTTGAGCCCGACTATAATTATTGACACATTTTCGGTTAATAGAGCCAATACTGCAGGTAGGGATACTACAGTATGACACACACACCAGATACCATAAATGGTTTTTGGATTGCGTGCATATAAATCAAGAAAATACTTGTATGTGATCGGGATTCATCTTGGCACTCCAACCTTATTAAATCGATTTCGAAATTTTACAACACCCTAGTAAAATGTGGTGACGATAAGAGATATATATATACACCAAGTAGGTCTTCACTCCAAACAAAATTTCCACCATTTTCCATGTTTGTATTTCGATATGTGTGTATTTAAGCAGGTAGGTTTGCTTATGGGAGTAACCATCCACCCACCCCACTTCATTGTTCCCATTCGGTTCCTCACCCCTTACAATGCAACTCTATAAGTAGGGAAAATAAAATACTATTGCATACTTTTTATTGACTGTATCAATTCTTATTTTTCGTTCGATACATGATGCAACCCTCAATGGAATTAGATTTAACGATTGGAATTTCTCAGAAAATTTGTTCCACCCATTCAGCATATGCTTCCACTCTTATTAATTGAGAAGACTCCTCTCTAGGATATATAAGGGTAAGTATTCTGTAATTTCTCTCTTTTTTTTACTATTCTATTGATGTGTTTCTCTATACCGTATTTAACTGTTGAAAGGGTTATGACTTCTAGGTGTGAAAGTTACGGTAGTTTCTCTCACCATTTCGAAACTTTTTCCCCTTAGACAAGGATTTCATCAATGTTTTCAATGGTTTTCTTCAACTTATTATGGTTTTTCACTTTCGATAGACTCTCTTTGTCCTACTATCGGTCAAAAATTCTACTAAAGTTCATCCACAAGCTCATTTTTTCATTCGAACCTATGTTTTCAGTTCTGACCAATGTAATCCTCTTTTTCATATCATGATTGTTGATTACTATAGTTGATCGTAAATATATTTAGATTAATATACATTTTTTTTGTAGGTATATAAGGAGGAATCACACCCTACACCAAGTAAAAAATTATTTCCCGCATGTATTTATTTTTTACAAGTTTTTCTCTTACTTATTTGCTAAATTAATGACATGGTTTATTTTTTAATGACACATAATCTATTAATTTTTACTTCCAAAGGAAGACTTTCTAAGAATTTTATTCGATTTCTAATCCAGGTTCTAATTTTCCAACCCTTATTATTCCACAGGTTCAATGAAGCTGCATTTCAAAACTAAGTTGGGGTTTCAAAGTTAATTCCCCACTAGCGAGGGTTTAATTTTCAGTGTTCTGTTGGAGTTTAAAGACAAGTTGTAACTTTTTTTATAGTATGAGACTCTTAAAAAACCCATGTTTGTTAATATCATTATTATCTAATGTTTGGTTGATATGGTTTATGGCCAACATCCAAAAGCACTTAAATTTTAGCTCTATATCTATTCGGTTACTTATTATATCTGATTTGAAATGTTTTAAAGTAATTTCATTATATGGTTTTTGAGAGAAAAAAATGCTTCATCCCTCCATTAAAAAAATATTAGGTACATAGTCTATTTTAGGATCATTTAGGTCCTTTTCCAATCATCTATCTACATCCATGTTGCATCCTTTTTCCCATTTTCCTATGTTCTATACAACAAAAATGCATTTTGTCTTACATCAAATAATTTTCTTTCTTTCATCTATTTTCCAAAAAGGCTAATCCTATGTCAAAAAATTGTTTACATCCTTGTTACATGCCTTATGATAGTGATATATCAAAAAAATTACTTATTATTCTATCTTATACATATATCTAATTCCAAAATAAAAAAACACCTGATATCTTTGTAGTGAATGAATTTCTTGACAATTCCATCATTTCCTTTCACCAATTGCTCTATGCAATGAATGAAATATTTTGACAATTGTTATGAAAAGTTGACCTGTCCTTCATTGACCAATTTTCCTTGTGAAAATTTGCTGAAAAAAAACTTACATGTTTCTTTTGCTATCCATCTTTTTGAAATCATTTTTTCCATCCAGTTTTTTTCTTGGTAGATATGTTGAAATTAGAACTCCTGAAAGTTGATGATCAACATTATCATGCTTTTCATCCAGTTTTCAAGGATAGGAGGAGCGAAATTTGTGAAATCATTGACCCAATCTATTATACCTTTGTTCTCTTTAATTTATTTTGTTATTACAATTCTTTTTCTAGTTTTCAAACCTTATTCCCTTATATACATGTATATTTGTCTAGCCTTTGTGTAAGGAATTATTCTTTATTATATACGTACGACCCTCCCTATACCAAATTACTTGATGTAATGATACACACAACAATTATTTTATTACCATAAAATTTTGTAAATACTATCTATTAGTAATGAGTTGAGTATATTGTTGGTTCAAGTTCATTATATTCAACTTATAGTGTCCTTCAACAATTCATTTTTTTTATTTTTTTTTCTGGGATTCTTGGTTACATTTTACACGAATACCTATCCGCCCTAACCCATTCTAGTAAACCTTCTTGGATTTAAGAATAATATCCTAAGATGCTAGTTTCCCAGCTTAGCTTCTAAACTAACCTAGAGTTCAAATTTCATAAATCATTCTTAACAGATATTACAACTAAAAAAGAAAATATACAACATATTTATTTTCCGTTGAGACATATTCATTTGTAAGAAAGAATGACCTAAATAAATAACACAACTTATACATAGCCACAAAAATACCTATCTTTCGTAAACAATTCGACCAACAACAAATTACCAAGGAAGGGAGTCCCCCACCCTACCAATGAGAATGGAAATTGCGTCCAATTCTTCACCTAAGCTATTTTCTTCTCAAAAACATTTCTTGACACTGACCTAACAAGGTTCATTCAAAGGAATCAAGAATATATAAGTCCAACCAAATAATTCACATACTCATAATCCTATCTTAGGAATTCTATCTTAGGGTTTCCGCTAGTCACTAATGAGTTGAAGAATACCCTAACTGGCAGTGTGCTATCATACCTTCAACAACGTCCTATTCCAGGTTCCAAAACTTAAAGCTTCATCTCCTCTCTTGAACCTCCTCGAGCCAAGTACAAAATCTTAAAGTTTGCCTCAAGTTTTCTTCCCTCTCCCCTCTTGGCTCCCTTGCTCATCTAAGATGATTTATCTGTAGGAAGAGGAATAGCTCCCTTCTAACTATGTGGTAAATGAAACTCTCTTTTAACATTTTTTCTCCTAATTTGATGACTCACCATAACTTGTATTATTTATCTACTTAGATTCAAATAAATAAAACAACATTTATGTTTTACCATCCTTCCTAGGCCTTTACCTCGCCAAAATGTTTACCAAGCCATTTGGGGTAAGACAAATAATTTACAGCTTTAGAGGGATGTCACATTATCATTTTAATATTTGATTAATAATTTGTATTTATCTATTATTGATAGTAAATTATATATATATATATATATACACACACACACACTATAATTTAATTTATTTGTAATTTTAATTTATGGTTAATAATTTTGTATTAATCTCCCGTTGATAGTGAATAAAATCTATGAAATTTTTTCACTAGAATTTAATTTATTTCTTGAAATTCATTTCATTTTTATAATCTTACACTAAAATTTGTAATAAACCATAAATAATTAAGTGCTTTTTATTTTCAAAATAATTATATAATAATTAAATGAATATATATGTGTGTGTGTGTGTGTAAAGTGTCTAACTACTTTTAATATTTATTAAATAAAAAATTATGGTGGGAAGCAATTTTCACTTAATTATTAATGAATTTATACCATTATGTTTGTTTATGAATCCAGTAGTTTAATATGAATAATGAAATTTTAAACTTTTTAATTAACAATATTTATTTGAACTTGTTAATTAATAATATTTATTATACAAGTAATTCAAATATTATAAAATAATTAAGTTATATTTTAATGGTTTTTTTTGTAAATTCCGGAGGGACTATTCACATTAATTAACGAAAATAGTGTTACAAAGAAGAGCCATCTTGGCTATAGTCTGTTGACCTGCAATTTTACTAGAAGAATCCCGCACCCACGGAAAAGGTATACAGGGAAAGGGAAGATGGGTGGGGAGTTCAAAAACCATGTCATCAACAAAATCTGAGCACGCAGGCTCGAGACAACCAAAAACGAGCTCGCAGACTCGAAACAACCAAAAGGGGAATCGATTGCATATCCAATAAAAACCAGCAAGAGTTACATCCCTGGTGGAGCCACAGAGTCATCCTCATCACTGCCATCCTCGTCGATGTTGATCGACCGCTCAGGTGTGCCAGCCATCGATTCTGTGAGGGAGCACCGAGAAGGACCCACTTCCTAAGGAGGGGGCTTAGAAGGGACAGCCTCTTCTTTGACACTAGGACTCTAGTGCAGCTTGGATCTATTCTTCAGGAGCTCATAATGCGGCGAAGTGCTTTCCACAAATCACAGGTGATGCACCGTGTGGACGAATGTTTCAAACTTTTGCGAGAGGGACTATATCTTCTTTTCAAGATTCCGGATGATTTTGTTTTTCTCCTGCAGAGCGAGAGAGAGGAGGGTTTTAGTATTCCAGTGCAGGTTGACCACTCTTGTAAAGAGATTCTCCCTGCTACGAGTCAGACCAGGGTCCAGGATCCAGTGAAATTCTTCATCCACCATTTCCGTCGGGGTGGCCCGCCGCCGAGCCGCAACCTCTGCTTCTAGACCCTCCAAGAAATCCTGAATTGGCAGCGGGGTGACATCCCTGAGATTTCGAGCTGCGTTTCGAGCGTAGGTCTCTGCCAGGGTCATGGGTGGTCTAGCAGGGTTTTCACAATGGGAGGAGCGGCTGCAACAAGGGGGACTGGGGGGCGGGGGTGCCTTCGGCAAGGATCCATGGTGGAAAACTTGAGAAGAACGAGACAGAGCCTCTGTAGGGAGTCGAGCGAAAACAGAGCAGAGGAGATGGGGAATTACTTCGCTAGAAAAAATCGGAATGACAATAAAGCTTGCGGAGGGGGAAATAAATAGGGTGAGGTCAACGGAAACAAGTCACCTTCCTAAGACTAAGACACATGGCAGGCCAATTAATAGGAGCATGCGAATTCATTGCGGTATTCAGGATGGCAGATGATCCCGATCTGAGCCTAGATCTCTCTGCTGTGAGATCGCATGCTGGAGTCATGATTCGGTTCATGATCGTTATGGATGGCAGGAATGAGTGGATGGGGAAGGATTCCAGCCTTGATCAGATCATTCATACTTATTTCATTGCAATTATCCTTTATGTCGATGTACTCGAGGGAGGTCCAATCCTTGGACACTAGCCTTTCATGCGTGATGACCCCCTGGTTGGCCAACTAATCGGCTAGGCCATTATTATTTCTCCTGATCGCATGGAAGGAAATCCCTTTTACCACATTGATATTGTTACTTATCCGCTGGAGTAGTCTGTTAATGCACCAGCCAGTAGAGATTTTTTTCCAATTTTCTCCCCTACTGAGTGTTTCTACAAGCTTGGGTAGCGATGTGAGAATTTCCCTCCACCAAGAGAGGCCAGAAGTTGTTCTGATTGGTTATGTCAAGACCTTTAGCCAAAGCCTGAAACTTAGCCACATTATTGGTGTTGTGACCTAAATTTCCATAATAGATCCACATGATGATACCCTGAGCATTACGAAACACACCTCCAAATCCGACCAAGCCTGGATTGTGTTTGGAGGTCCCATCATATTTTAACTTGAGGAGAGGTGGATTTGGAGGATACCAGACATTCAGAGGTGAGGGAGTAATCGAAGAAGAGAAGGGAGAGAAAGCACTGCTGGGAATGGGAAGATCAAGGAGGGTTAGAACCCTCTTTTCGACCACAGAAGGCAGGTTAGGGGCATTAAAGAGCTTTGAAATTGAGGCCGATTCCCTCATAATGATCTTTATGCTAAAGATGCTCTGCTTTTCTGAGGAAGCCACATTCCTAAAGATCCGAGAGTTACGTTCCTTCCATATTTCCTAGCAAATATTGCTTGGGAGCAGATTCCAAGCCATATTGACAAGAGGTTGGCTGGAGAAATCAGAACTGAAATTTTCCAGGGTAGTACGGATGGATTGAATAGCACGGTCCAAGGTTTTGAAGACTAAAAGGAACCAAGACCATATATTAGAGGATAAAGGGGAAGTGTTGAAAATATGGTTTATCGATTCAGAATCCGAAAGGCAAAGAATTCAAACAGAGGGGCCCTGAAAACCTTTTCTTTGAAGGTTGTCCCATGTAAGAGTTTTCCTATGCATCATTAACCAGATGAAGAGGCTAATATTTTGCCAGTGCTTTCGATTCCATAATCTTTTCCATTTAATATCCTCTTGAATAGAGGTCGGGTTTTCTAAAAGGTTGTTAGCTTCTTTAATGTTGAAGGTTCTTGTCGTGTTTGCTCCCCATTGAAGAATGTCAGGGCCTTCCTCTTTTTGAATCTATCTCTTGCTAAGATCTTTCATAAGTGTGTGAATAGAATGATGGAGATGGACTGGGAGGAGGTCAATGAGATTCTTCCACTCCCTCCATTATGTATTATTGTCATTCTTCCACTAGTCACTAACTTTTCTTTTGTTTTTCTCCTCCAGGTACTCTTTTAGGGGTCTATAGGTCTTTTTATCCAATATTGGGCTCTGCTCCCCGCGCATCATCCCAAAAAAGTGCTATTTGACCATTGCCTATTTCCCAAAAGTAATGTTGTTGAATTAGTAGTTTGTTTTCCCGGGCCTTATTCCACATTAGTGATCCATTGAGATTTCCAAAAGGCCTAACGAGAGAATCCCATGGAGTTGTGGGAGCATATTTAGCCTTCCAAAGGAGAGCCCAGTTGGTCGAGGATTTGATCAACCATCTCCACCAAGTTTTAGCTCCCATGGCCTTACCAAGGAGATCAGGGTCTCTAAGACCAAGATCCTCTGCATGCTTTGGAGAGCACACCTTATCCCAGGTGACCAGAGCCCATCTGTATTTGATGGCTTTACCTTTCTAGGGGAAATACCTTTGGATAGTTATGATTTGGCTGGATACCAATTTTGGAGCTGCGATAGCCAAGAAAAGATAGATTGGCATGGCTTGCAGGACATACTTGACAAGGATTAATCTCTCGGAAATATTAGGAGCTCTGAAGGTCCAGTCTGAAATCTTCTCTTTGAGTTTGGAGATGAGAGATACCCAGTTTGAAAATTCCAGGGTCTTATCGGTAAGGAGAATGCCCAGATATTTGGAAGGGAAAGAGCTTCTTTGAAAACCCATGACCCTAGCAATATTTTGGATGGAAGTTGGGGCATTTAAGAAGAATATTTTGGATTTTGAATGGTTGAAATCTAGACCCAAGGCTAATGCAAAGTCATTGAGGATTTTATGAATGGCTAGGGCTTCCTGAAGCGATCGGCAACCCATTAAGAGAGTATCATCGACAAATTGCTGATGGGTAGAAGGTGGAAGTTGAGGATAAAGCTTAAGACCAGAGATCAGGCCATTTTCTGAGGCAGCAGAGAAAGATCTGCCCAATCCCTCCACCAAAATGATAAGAAGGAAGGGAGAGAGGGGGTATCCTTGTCTTATGCCATGAGAGGGATTAATGATAGCAGTGGGAGAGCCATTGAGAAGAATGGAGAAAAAGGCCCCTGAGACTAGGGCCATGATCCAAGCTATGATCTCTTTGTTGAATCCAAACGCTGCAAGCATGTGACAGATATAATTCCAGTTAATTTTATCGAAGGCCTTGGAAATGTCCAACTGGATCAACATCCCCGGTTTTCCTTGATCCTTGAGTGTGTGAATGATCTCCTGAGACAAAATGATGTTGTCCATTATTTTCCTTCCCCTTACATAGCCTGTTTGATCCGCAGAGATAAGGAGTGGCAGAAGAGATTTTAACCGATTGGAAATAATTTTGGAAATGATCTTATAGATTACATTATAGAGGGAAATGGGTCTAAACTGATCCGGGGTGTTGTCTCTTACCAATTTGGCGATGAGAGTCAGGAAGGTGGCATTCAGAGAAGGGCATATTGATTTTTTCACCCGAGATTCTTCCACCACATCATACACTAAATCCTTAATAGTATCCCAGCAAGCCTTGTAGAAGTCATTGGTGAATCCATCAGTTTCTGGAGCTTTTCCATTTGGAATTTCTTGAATCACCTCTTCCAACTCCTCCATAGCTATCTTCTTTAACATAATCTGATTATGTTCCTTAGTTAGGATTGAGCGAATGTGCTTTGTAATTTTTCTAATATGATTACCATTATTGTGATTACTTTCCTTAGGATACTTGATAAATTCCTGTGAAGTTGTTCCTCAATATGTTGTTGAGTATCCAACATCTGCCCCTATTCATTTGTGAGATTAAGGATTCTATTGACCTTCCTGTGCTGAATCATTGATTTGTGGAAAAAGGAGGTATTGTGCTCCCCCTCTTTGAGCCACTGGATACGTGATTTATGTCTCCATAGAATCTCTTCTTGAGTAGCCCGTTGGTCCCATTCTTGCTGAAGCTCCGATTCGATTTCCTTTGTTTCCTCGGTTAAACCGTTCTGAATGATAGTTTGTTGGAGAACCTTCAATTTATTCTTTATGACCTTTTTCTTAATGGTTATATCCCCAAAGGTTTTTTTATTCCACTTTTTTAATTCTTGTTTTACAAACTTGAGTTTTTAATGGAAGCTTTTCATTTTTCTGTTTTGAGGGGGAAGATATGAAAACCACCATTCTTTTATCTTGTCTTGAAAATCAGAGTGGGACAACTAGAAGTCTTCAAACCTGAAGGGAGCGTTTTTGGGTCTTAAGGAAAACTGAAAAGATAACACAACTGGCCAATTATTCGATCCCACCTACGGAGAAATGGAAGCCTCTATTTCTAGAGAGGATAGGTAAAGCTATTTAGAGAGAAGAAATATATCCAAACGAGAGGCAATCTGGTGCTCCCCCCCCTCTCCAATTGTTCCAAGTATGGACCCCATTTTTTGTGCAGGTGTTTATGAACTTCAAATCATCAATTAAACTTTGGAAAGCATTGGAGTCCAATTCCAAGAGACGGAGACCTCCCCTTTTCTCCTCCAGATTCAGAATCATATTGAAGTCCCTTACTTGAATATTCATCTGGTAGCTGAAGGGTCGTAGGTAGAGTTTCAGTCGAGTGATCCAAGCAAGTCTCTCTTTAACCAAATGGGGACCATAAACATTTGTGATGCAAAGTTTCTCTTTAGTTCCTATTACCTGAAGAATGGTTGTTAGGGCATGCTTGGAAGCAAAAGAGTCTAAAAGATGGAACCTGGAGTCCTTCCAAAAGGTGGCAATGCCTCCTTCCGTGCCTTGAGCAATGATGGCCATATGGATATACTGTTTCCTAAAGCAAGTCTGTTGTATGCTCCGCATATCAGCCAGACTGCTTTTTGTCTCTTGCAGTAAAAGAATATCAGCTTTTCCAGAGATTAATTTTGATTTGAGTATCCTACATTTTGAAGGGTTGTTAAATCCTCTAATGTTCCATGTTGTAAAATTCATGACAAAATATTTGGGGAGAGAGTGAGAGCCTTTACCTTGCTAACATTAATGAGGGTTAATCCTAATTCAGCTATGTGTTGACTTGCTGATTTTTGCCCTTTTCTCTTCTGTTGAGCCTTGTTTATTTGAGTTTTGACCTTGAGATTTTCCTTGACGCCTCCAACTGGATTCTTCCCACCTTTGTTTTGATTTTCTCTTTACTTTTATAAAGTCTATTGAAGATTATATGCCTGTTCAATCTTTTTGAGCTGGTCCTCTGGGATGTCTTCAAAACCTTCGGAGGTCCATTGTCTTGATAATTTTTGCAGATCCATTCCTACCAATATTTCTTGTAATGCCTTGTCCTCCAAAGTAGGTGGTCCCTCTGTATAGTCCATTTCGGATTCCTCCAGAGTGACCTGTTCCTACGAAGCTAGATTAGTGTTGTTTTCCATGTCTGTGTCTAGGTCTTTTTACTTTTCTAAAGTTTGTTCTGCACTATTTCTTGGTTGTCCCTTCTCCAATAATGTATATGTGAGGATTTCATATCTGTTATGCATGGTCTGTTTGGGTGCTTCCTTTCCCACTGTATGCCTTCTCGCCTGCTTAATTTTATGAAGAACTTTGGTGAAGCCCTGATCATCTCTGTCTTCCAATGTTTCCTCTTTTGGAGATGGGTTGTTCTGTGGACAGTCTCGAAATAGGTGACCGTGTTTTTGGCATTTCCTGCATCAGAAAGGGATATGCTCATAATCCACCGGTTGAAGCCATATTTTATCTCTAAAGTTCAGGCTAATGGCTTCGGGAAAATCTCCTGAAACATCTATGTAGGCACATATTCTAGCATATGATATGTAGTGGCCATTGCCAGTGCCTTCTAAAATTTGATGTATTCTTCTAGGCCATTACCAATAGCTTCAAGCACCGATGGTGCCCAATAGTCCATTGGGAAAGAGTATAATCTAATCCAGACAGAGACTCTTGTGAAATATTCTTGTTTAAGCATAAATTTTTCCTTCCAAAATGTCATGTAAAGGCCAGCAGAGTTAAAAAAGTATGGCCCTCCCTCAAAAATGCGATCCTTGTCTTCTAACAGGGAAAAAACCACTGTAAAAAAGCCCTTTGAGCCAAGCTTCATTTCTATGGCCCCTTTTGGGTTCATCTTTGCCTATATCCATCCTTTCAGAGCTCTTTATGAGGGCCAAATCCCTATAAAATTACAGATAACTGCATGTTATTTCATATAATCTCTATATACCTCTATATTCGGTTCTTGTATTATTATCTCTAGAATTTTTGTAGCCTTTGGGTGACAGGATTTTTTTGTCTGTCCTTTTTCCTGGTCTATTTTTGTGATCCCCGATTTAGGGTCCTCCGAATTCCTGGGAGTAGTAAAGATTCCTACCATATTCCCCGCGTTCTGAATTCCTTCCATGTCAGAGCACTTGTTCTTGGAAGCATTATCGTTAGCCTGAAGCTGTAGTCTGTTGCTGATAACCTGATCTGACCTTAGACCAGCTGAAGAGGTGATTAAGCAAGTAAAGAAGGAAGAGCCAGGGGTGTGAGAGGAGCCCAACACCTGCTCTTTGAAAGAAGGTCTGCCCTTCTGAACCATCGGCTCCATGTCAAGCCTGCACAGAGAGCGCCCTCTAGAGAGCAGAGTGAAGCCATCCGCAGGACAGAGCCCGCAGAAGCCCTCAGCGTTGGAAATGGAATCTAGGGTTAGGTTTTTCGTCAGAGTTGCAGAAGATAAGCTGTGTTCGGTTATATTTTAATGGTTTATAAGATTTCATTATGTTAATATTAGTCCTTGGAAAAGGAAGGCTGGCTCTAATAATGAGTTTTTTTATTGACCATTATTTGTTTAGCATTGACCAATGCAACTTATAACTTCTAACAAAATATTTATTTTTCAGTATTATTTAAAAAATATTTTTCAAAAATTTGATTGGAATATAATACAAGGTCTTATTATAGCTTTTGGATAAGATAATTCCATGTGAACAAGTTCCTCAAATATTTTATACCATAATTTATGGATATAACCACAATATTCATGCATTCTTTTGAGATATTTGTCTAGTGATTTCATACTTTGAAGAAAGTAAGTAACACATTTACCTTCAATTACTTCCCCACATAACTTAATTTGGTATTTGGATAAAAAAAATAGATATTTATTTACATCTTCTTCCTATTAATTTTTTATGTAAATAACCAATCATATTGCAGATAAATAATACTAAATATTAATAAAAATTAATAAAAATCAATCTATAATGTGCACCTATGGAAAATCTGCGATCTATGTAATACCCGCAGTAGATACGATAATATTTCTTAAGGATGTCATGTAGGTACAATTTATATAATAATAAACTATAATGTTTTATTTTATGCATCTACGAGTATGTTTTAAATGCCGTTTATAACTTGAAATTTGTATGGATTATTTTTTAATGTGAGTATAATTTATATAGATTTTTTTTTGTGTTACTAATATTGTAGCTCAATTGGTTATTGCCTTGTTCTTAAGACGTGTAAATTAATATATTCAGTGTTCACACGAAATAGTGCTATTATTTCAATGAGTGTTATATGTGACTTTTATTTGAAGTGTTCCATTAACCAGATTTATTTTAAGTTCGTTATATGCAAATTTTATTTGAATTTTCTTACCAACATTGATTTTTTTTAAGTTTACATCTATTACTAATGAGGGATTAAATATTTCAAAATTAAAAAAAAATTCATGAATTCAAAACTTCAGCAAGAGTTCACGCATCCAGGGGTTTGATTCATCTCATATTTAATAGATAAGGACCTAAGATGGAAATATCTTAGGTATTAATATATTATATATAAAGGTATATATATTTGGGCTTGCATTATTTTTATTACAACTATTTTGATGTGTGTATTTGAGCCTGGTTTATCTTCACAATAACCAATTAACATAATAGTTGAAGTTTAAGGACGTATTATTATACAAAATTAATTTATCATTATTTTATGTGTCTATGTTGCTCGGTTTAATTGTTGTAAATTTATTTCATTCCATTACACAACAACATGTTATTTTAAATAATTTATTGTTGAAATTTGAATATTTTTCCAATATCCTTTCAAGTGCATAATAGGTTGCAATGGTCAGACTTGTTAAACCCATAGAGAGACATATATGCATGAGTTACTGTATTTTATTGTTAGTTTCTCACATGTATATATGTATTCTATTATAATATTAAATTTTTAGTAGAATATTTCTTCATTGTATCCTATTAGATACATCATCTACTTTCATCATCCTATATAGGTTTTTTATACAGATATATGAATGTTCAAAGATTTTACCTCAACTAGTAGTTTCTAATTTCATTGTGCACTTGGCTAGTCCAGTGCTAGTACATGCTCAATCTGAATCCCACTATGTTATGCATACTACTCTATACAAATAGGTTTACTAGGTATTCCATTCACTAATGTGGAAAGAAACCTCTTAGTTTTCCCCTTGATATATTTTATCAAGTGATTCTGTATTGATACTTTTAACTCTTCATTTTTTTTCTTTTTTTTTGGTTCACCATATTTTCAATATTTATTTGTATACGTACATAATAGGGAAGATATATATGTTATTTTATTTTTAAAAACAACATTCTATATGTAGACTTATCATACTATACATGACTTATGATCATCACACATCGTCAATATATAAGAAGTTCGTGTAAGCATTGGTTAATAAGGAGGCTAAATTCATGTTGGAGTCATTGGGAAATTCAAGAAATGATTTCACAAACTCATTTCAATTTTTTTTGGGTTGTTGGTTGGTGAGGTGAAACAATTCCTTATAATATCTCTTTGTAATATAATATATCTCCAACATAGACTCAATTGAAAATAGGAGAAGATATTAAAATCTCTAGTGGAGTGCACCAAAAATACTAATTCATGAGGAACATAGATTTGGAACTTATCATCCTCAACATTTATTAGTACAAATTTATATTCATTTTCATTGTTTGCATTGTGTTTGGTTAGATCCTGCTATTATATATGGATAGTCTTTCTTAACTAGTTAGTCATAATTTAGAAAGTTCATAATGAGTGGAAGATAAGTGTGGTAAGTCAAATATTCCATTTTTTTAGAGGTTTTCCACATAATTTCTATTACTATTACCTATAAGGTTAACTTAGGGGATAACTATCAAAACATCCTTGCAATGGAAATATCTTGGATGTCTGTCTTCAACGAAAACTCTATGGATGACATTTTTTTTCCAGAAATTAAATGTTTCTAAATATATAATATCGTCAAAATTTTCAAAGGAAAATAATATAGATCACCTTTTTCCTTAAAAAAAAAAAATAGGTAAGAATCCTAGAGACATCCTCAAAACTTAAAATCACAAAATATCCTTACAAATTCATAAAATATCCTTAGAAAATCCTCTAATTTTTTATGCCTCTACTGCTAAGGTTGGATTAGAAAATTGTTACTATATAATATCCTTGTATGGCATGTAATCAAGAATAAAATAGGGTTGAAAATACTATAATATATAATATCAGCTACTCAAAAAATTGAAAGGAGAACAACAAGTATCATTAGAGCAAAAGAAATGAAAATTGATGTGGAGTGAGATATCCATAATCCAACAAAGAATTGAAATATTAATAAGATAAAACCAATTGCAATATGTTGACATAACACATATTGGTTCTTCTATTGATGGCTTAAAATACACTTCTAATGGTTTTAAAATGTTTTCTAACATTATATCATTAACAAGAAATTAGATAGACTCTAATTTAAATTCCTTTCATTTTGAATTTATAAGTTTGTACAATGGCATGATGAAAGATTTCCAAATTTCATATTATTCCAATCAAGTTAAGATGAATCAATTGGGAAAGTTAATTGAAAGATAAACGGGATAAAATAAATAAATACGTGGCCTCAAAATACTCCCTAAGGGCGAGGAATTTCCAAGATTTCACAAAGTTGAAGCAATAAGTGGGCAAACATGTGTCAAAAAACCCAAAAATATAAAATAAAAATAATATCTAATTATACCCATTTGTTTTTATGGTTAATCTACCAATGAGTGAGAAAATAAACTACAAAATGGATGAGGCTATGCCACCTTTTGGACACACACACAATGCAGTAGAGGATGAACAAAATGTTAGAAAATTCACTACAAAACTTAATCGAATATTAATTTTCTAGTTGTCAAAACTTATACAAAGATAAATAGATTAATTTGACAATTTTGTAGTTATGGGAAAAAACCATATCAAGTGAATAATCACAAAGCTACATATGTTAAATAAGACCCTTCAGGTGACCTTTGGTCTTTGAAAGTAGATCAAAAATGAAAGTGATCTAACGAAGTTTTTTAGAGTGGAAATAGTAATTTTAAAAGGTATTAATAAATTTCTAAGAGTTTATGAAAGACTAGTTTTTAGAAGTTCCCATAGAAAATATAACATAATAAAAATAAATTTCATAACAATTTTCCTCATTCCATACCTCATAAAGTTCATAGCTAAATCTCATAACTAGTTTCCTAATTTCATCCCTGATAAAGTTCATATGATGATTATAAATAGGAATGTAGACGTTGATGATATATGTTGGTTTTAACCCTATTATAGTTAGTTGATGCAATCACAGTCTTTAATAAAAATGGAAAAAATGCAGTGGCACACACGCATCTTTAACACATATGTTTTATCTTTGGAATTCCAAATAGATAAAACCAAGGAAAATTTTCAAATCCCACACCTCCTATTTTTCCTAGTATTACATTTCTTTACATTTTTACAATACAATATAGAACCCCATTATGTCAACCTTTAATTAACTTAAAACTATAGCTACTTAAACATAGTTTAATTACCATGGACCACAAAAGCACATGTATGGAAAACATTGAAGGTGAAAACCATGTTGTGAAAAAAAGTTGATAAAAACCTCTTAATAAAACCTATCAATGATTTTTACTCAATGGTCCCCTTCAATGCCTCGCATGGAGCCATTTGAGCCTCTCCACAAGGGATACCACCATTTTTATCCCCTCATGTGGTTCCCACTCCTAATATACAATGTGCAAAGAATATAACACACACCCAACATTTTTTTTTATTTTTTTTAATTTACATAGTAGGAACCACATGATTACTTGATAAATGATCCAGGAAAGAATTAATATAGATATGAAAAACTTGTTTGGTTAATCACTGCTTGTAAATACTTATAGTTATTGTTGTAAATAAATTTTGGAAACATAAACACAACTGAGGGGATGATAAGTGGGACACAATTTTAGGGCCTTGGGGAGGATATTCTTTGGTAAATTGGATGAAATTGGTTATTTAATGAAAATATTGATTGGATTCCATGCTTTAAATGGAGTCGTGCATATTTATAAATTTAAAGGAATTGTATGGGATTCCAAGAAAAGGGAGGACAAGCCCATACTCCACTTGGAAATTCCACAATAAAAAAGGAAAGAACATTAAAGAAAGGACTTGTGATGGAAGACACATTTATCTCAAGCAATAAATTCAAATTAGGAGGGCCGACTCAGAAAAGAGGAGTTAGTGGAGAGTAGAGAACAATAAGCCAAGTGAGTAACAAAACAATATCTTGAGGATAATTTAGAAGAGGAACACCAAAAAATCAAACAATAGTTCAAGGAGCGAAAATTGTCGTAGATTGATGTGGAAGTATAATTTCACTAATAGATATTGCTAGGAGTACCATATTTTTGGGTGTAAGCATTAGGAGAACATAGTGGACATCTCTCAAGTGAAGGGTAAAGGTTATTTTAACTCCCATTTTGGGAGGAGAGCTTGTTTCATTTGAGTTCCTCATTATAGAGTTTCCATGGTGTCTTCCTGTGCTTGGCTATAGGCCTACCAATTATTTTTAGTGAGCTCTGGACTCTTCGTGTAAGTTGGATCCATTGAAATTATTGTTTACTAGATATAAACGGTTAATATGGTGGTGAATCTGGAGTCCGCGAGTTTGTAGATTGATTGATTATTTCCTTTGACAGCTCCTTGTCAAACTCTAAATATAGCTCAGGGGTGGTTGACTACAAGAATTGCTACAATGTTTTCATCCTAAGGATGAGTGAAGAGTTGAATCCCCAATATCAATTGCCAATATCTCATATAATAAAATATAAGTGGTAAAAAAGTTTCGTTATATGTTTCTACTTTGTTATTAAATATGGGATATGGTATTTTATCATATATTGTTATTAAGGAACTCATATGATCTATGTGTGCTTTAAGATGTTAAGAATAAATTATATATATATATATATATATATATATATATATATATATATATATATATATATATATATATATATATATATATATATCATTAGAGGTGGGAGATGGATGAGCCTCCTTGTAAATTTGTTAATTTATACCAATAAGTATGAGCGTATAAGTTTCATTAAGGCTAAAATGGTTGGATTTTTTGGGTGAATTCTCTCAAACCTAGAAAAAGGAATTTCATTATGCATTATAAGCATGAAGAGATAATAGCCCTATAATTTAATCCTAACCATGGTGTGAGAATAACTCTATTTTTTGGATGAATATTGGTTATGCACAAGAGTGTTTCTTTCGTAGGGCGGACAAGATCCTAGCGTAATAAAAGGGGACCCTTACAAATGAGAAAAATTGGTGCATAATATTGGTCTAATGTGTAGATCCATAACTCAACAGAATAGGCCCCTTATAAATGAGAATGATAATATAATCTGATGTTTATTCCTTCATAGCTAAGGAAGGTCATGAAGTAGTCTAGGTAGCCCTAGCATTCATCCCACACAATTGTATGAGATAGGGTGAGACCTTGGTGAGTGCACTTATGCATGAAAAATCCAAGTCAGGTGGGTTCTAGGTCACTTCTTCAGGGTTTGGAAGTGGTTGGTAATGCATCTCCGCTTCGGTCATGGAGTCTCGAGTAGCTAATGTTGGGTTTAATGGTTTGATGGTTGTGGGGGCATTGATCGAATGTAAAAATATGGGCCCAAGCCCAAACAATCTCAATAATTCAGTGTTTAGGTCATTAGGGGTGCGATTTAAGTGTATTCATTATGTGGACCTGAAGCATGTATAATATAATGTGACAAAAAAAATTTTACAAACAAAGTGAGGGGATGGTCGATGGGGTCCTTATCAATAGGTAATGTGAAATGTTTTATGTGGGCACAATAAAAAGTAGCGGCATGCACACTCGCATAATGTGACAATGTGGACCACCCCAAGTGTGGTGGGGATACATAAAGGGCACCATATGGGAGGCCATGTGGGTGCAATGTGGTGGTGCTTGTTGATGTGGTAGGTTTATAAGGGGGTCCAACTTTAAATTGCCATAAATTTTGATTCAAGAGTCAGATTTTGATAAATTTTATTTCACTATAAAGCTCTCAGTGATTTGGATATGATGGTGATTTTTGTTTTAGGGTTTAAATAAGTTGAAAATTGAAGAATTTTATGACCCTATTTCCATGAAAATACTATGGATATTAGGTTAAACATAAGTATCACCTTTTTCTAAGTTTTTTAAGCTAAGTTGGTGGGAGGGAGAATCATAGGTCAGTATTCAAGTAGGAGGTTCAACATTGGACGTCTGGAGAGAAATTAAGACTTAAGCATAGTATGTCAACGTCTTGAAGCCTTTCTATAGAGTATAATGTTTTAATATGAATGTTGTTATGTGTTGTTATAGTATTTTATTTATGGAATGTATGCTAATTACAATGTTTCTTAATGAGATTAAGTTTTTTGGCGAGTGTACTAACTTGCAACTTGATGTTCCATATATGCTTATAATCATGTGCTTATGGTAGGGTATCAAGGCCATGAAGAACATGTTTTTATTCATATTTATGATTGACTAAAAACTATGTGTGTATGACAACACACAAAGATAAGTGAACCAAAAGGTATGAATAATAGGATGGTGTAGTATAGCACTGATAAATCACAACACATGTATGAGGAAAAAATAATTAAGAAGAAAGGAGACACATACCATCCTTATTGGATAGGAACATTGAGAATGTTGGGTATGTGTTATATTCTTTCCACGACTAGCCCCACGTGCTGTACGTTGCGCCAGGCGCAGCAGGGGGGTTACAGGGGGGGCGACAGCCCCCCCTGTCGGGGTCCAGGGCAGCGCCCCAGTGAAAAAAAAATTTGGTATGCGGTCCCACTCATATGCGGACCCACCCATGTTTTGTGCATGAGTTTGCACATGGTTTTGGGGTGCGATAGTTTTTGACCCCTGGTATTTTGTATATCTATTCAAGGGAACTATGGTTATGTTCTAATCCACGGTTAATGGATTGGGGTTTATGTATGCTTCGGCATGTATATATATATGTGTTGTAACACTAAAAGGAATATAATGAAATATCAAGTTGGTCGTCCCGATTTGGGATCCAAGGGAAAATCTCTGTGTTTATCTATTTTATGTTTTATGCTCTCGCTATTGTTTATTTTTTGTTATAAGATTCGTGTGTAGATAATTTCTTCTCAGGGTTAAAACCTACATTTGGTATCAAAGTTGTTTCGGCTTCAAGGGGATGCCTTTGCTGCTGAGGGTTTTTTGCTCGGGCCTGAGGTAGACCCTGTTCAGTGGGAGATCTGCGGGATCGATTCTTGCGGTGAAATAAGATGGCGAGCGGCAAAAAGATAGAGATCGAGAAATTTAATGGTCAGAGTTTTGAGTTGTGGAAGCTCAAGATGGAGGATCTGCTGGTGGATAAATATCAGTGGATCGTGGTAGATCCAAGTACTAAACCAACTGCAATGTCAGATGAAGACTGGAAGAAACTGGATCGGAAGGCTAAGAGCACAATATGGTTGTGTGTCTCAGATTCAGTATTGTTGAATGTATCTGGGGAAGCTACGATGAAGAATTTGTGGGAAAAACTTGGGACTTTGTACCAATCTAAGTCTGTGGTGAATAAGTTGTTCCTGCGGAAAAAGCTGTATAACCTGAGGATGAAGGATGGACACTCGGTGACAGAGCATCTAAACGCCTTCAATACTGTGGTAAGTCAGCTGTCATCTGTTGATATTAAAATCTTAGATGAATATAAGTGCATCAGTTTGTTGTGTTCTTTACCAGACTCGTGGGACAGTCTGGTTATTGCAATAGGTAGCAATACAACAACCTTGAATTTTGATGAGATTGTCTCAGCCTTGCTATCAGAGGAAATGAGACAGAGAAATATGGAGGGTCAAAATTGAGATGCCTTATATGTACGAGGAAGGTCCCAAAACATAAACAAGAATAAGGTTTCGAGTGGGAGATTTAAATCTAGAGGGAGATATAAATCTCCTGGAAAGTTTGTAAAGGTATGCTGGAAATGTGGAAAGGAAGGACACTACAAAAAGGAATGCAGATCTAAAGCTCCTGAGAAAGGAAAGGGATCTGATGATGCTCCTTCTGCAGAGGCAAAAACCACCTCAGATGAAGGTGGGGATGTGTATTTGGCTTCTTCTTCAAATACGCATGTAGATCATGAGTCATGGTTGATTGACTCAGGTGCATCCTTTCACTTCACTCCCCATAGGGAGTGGTTCTGCGAGTATGAGAAATATTATGGTGGTGATGTCTTCCTAGGGGATGATAGGAAGGCCAGAATCGTCGGACGTGGAAAGGTCTAGCTGAAGCTGCAAGGTGGGAGGATTAGAACACTTCCTGGTGTTCTGCATATTCCTACATTGGCCAGAAATCTGATTTCTGTAAGCAAGATGGATGATGCAGGTGTAAAAACAGTGTTCGAGAAAGATGCCTGCAAGATGGTTCGGGGAGCACCGGTATTAATGCGGGGAGTTCGGACTGGAACTCTATACAAGCTACAAGGTAGCACTGTTATTGATGGGTGTAACAGTTCTGTGGTTCCTGAAAGTGGGACGGAAAGTCTAGCTGTCTCTGGAGAAAAGACCATGCTATGGAATCAAAGGCTTGGACATATTGGAGAGAAGGGCCTTCGGATACTGCATAGAGATGGTATGGTAGAAGGTATGTCTAATTTTTCTCTGGATTTCGATTTCTGTGAACATTGTGTATATGGGAAGCAGAATCGGGTGAGTTTTCCTTCTGGTGCTAAGAGGGAAAACAAGATATTAGAACTTGTGCAGAGTGATGTGTTTGGACCTGTGTCAGTTCCATCACTGGGAAAGTCTGTGTACTATGTTTCATTCATAGATGACTTCTCAAGGAATACATGGATATATTTCTTGAGGAAGAAATCTAAATTCTTTGACAGATTTAAAGAATTTAAGGCTCTGGTGGAAAACCAGACAGAGAAGAAGATAAAGGCGCTGAGGACAGATAATGGTGGGGAGTTCTGCAAGAAGGAATTTGAAGATTTCTGTAAGAAGTGTGGTATAGCACGGCAGAAAACTACTCCATACACACCTCAGCAAAATGGAGTTGCAGAAAGAATGAACAGAACGCTAATGGAAAAGGCAAGAAGCATGCTCAGTGGTACTGGGTTAGGACAAGAATTCTGGGCAGAGGCAGTGGAGACTGCATGTTACTTAGTTAACAGATCACCTTCATCAGCGTTGGAGGATAAGACTCCACATGAGGTATGGACTGATAAGAAACCCTCTCTTTCACATCTAAGGGTATTTGGATGTGATGCATATGTACATGTTCCAAAGGAGAAAAGGACCAAGTTGGATAATAAATCTGAAAGGTGCATCTTTATTGGGTATAAGGATGGTTTAAAGGGTTACAAGCTTTGGAACCGAGAAACAAGGAAGGTTGTGTACAGCCGAGATGTGGTGTTTAGAGAAGTGAAAGATGTTGTTAAACATGAAGTCCTACCAAAGGAACCTGAGAAGATAGAGTTTGAGCTAAAGGAGGATGAATCGGACTCTACAACAGAAGAAGACTCAGAAGATGAAGAGCCACAAACTCCAGCTTTGAGAAGATCAGTTCGGGAAAGAAGGCAACCAGAAAGGTATAGTCCATCTACTTTCTATTCAGGTTTTGCCTTAACTATAACTGATGATGAACCCAGAACTGTCAGGGAGGCAGTAGATTCAGAGGATGGAAAACTCTGGAAGGAGGCCATGGTTGATGAAATGGCATCCTTGCACAAAAATGAGGCATGGGATCTGGTGGAGTTGCCAGCTGGAAGGAAGCCCATCGGGAGAAAATGGGTGTTTAAAAATAAGATGAATGTAGAAGGCAAGGTGGAGAAATACAAAGCTCGGTTGGTAGCAAAAGGTTATTCCCAAGTGCCGGGAATTGATTTTGGTGATATTTTCTCTCCTGTTGCCAAAGTTACTTCTATTAGATTACTTTTATCTGTTGCTGCTGCATTTGATTTTGAGATAGAACAGATGGATGTGAAGACAACATTTATTCACGGGGATCTAGAAGAGGAGATCTACATGAAGCAACCTGAAGGCTTTATGGTGAAGGGTAAGAAAGAACTGGTATGCAGGTTGAAGAAGTCTCTGTATGGGTTAAAACGGTCACCAAGGATGTGGTATCAGAAATTTGATACCTATATGCGGGGACTTGGCTTCACCAGAAGCAAGGAGGATCACTGTGTTTATTTTAAATTAATTGTTGACCGTGTTATTTATTTGGTCTTGTATGTGGATGATATGTTGTTGATTGGAAATGACAAATAAATTATCCAATATTTGAAGACCCAACTGTTCCCCAAATTCGAGATGAAGGATCTGGGTGCTGCAAACTATATTTTGGGCATGGAAATTAAGAGAGATCGGGAAAAGAGGAAGCTCTGGTTAAACTAGAGGAAGTATGTCGAGACTATATTGCAGAGGTTCAATATGCAGGATAGTAAACTAGTGAGTGTTCCTATTCCTGTAGGTGCAAAGTTGTCTGCTGAACAGTGTCCCAAGACACAAGAAGAAGAGGAGGATATGTCCCGTGTTCCATATGCAAGTGCGGTGGGTAGCCTGATGTATGCAATGGTCTGTACTAGACCAGACATTGCACATGCAGTGGGAGTATTGAGCAGGTTTATGTCAAACCCAGGGAAGGAGCATTGGACAGCAGTGAAGCGGGTTTTCAGATATTTACGTGGCACTAGTGATTATGGCTTGTGCTATCAGGGAAGACCAGGATTGGAAAGAATGTTGGACATTCGTGGTTTTGTTGATGCAGACTGGGCTGGAGATCTGGACCAAAGAAGATCTACAAGTGGGTGTGTGTTTAGCCTATTTGGAGGCGCAGTCAGTTGGATGAATAAAAGACAGTCTGTAGTGGCTCTTTCAACTACAGAGGCAGAATACATAGCAGCCACTCATGCAAGCAAGAAAGAAATTTGGTTGCATAGATTGTGTTCAAGTATGGGGTTGGTACAGCAAGCTATAAGGATAGACTGTGATAGCCAAAGTTTAATTTTCTTGGCTAAGAACCCTACATATCATTCAAAGACAAGGCACATTGATGTTCAATATCACTTTGTTAGAGATATGGTTGAGGCTAAAAGGGTGTTGCTGGTAAAGGTGGACACTTTGAAGAATGTTGCAGATGCATTGACGAAGTCTATGAGCACTCAGAAGCTCTCTTGGTGTAGAGAAACAATGGGTGTTGAAGAATTGGCCCAATGACTAAGCTCTCCTGTGGCCCCCTGTGGAAATAAAACAACAAGTGGGAGAATGTTGGTTATGCGTTATATTCTTTCCACGACTAGACCCACACACTGTATGTTGTGCTTGGCGTAGCAGGGGGGTCACAGGGGGGGCGGAAGCCCCCCCTGTTGGGGTTCGGGGCAATGCCCCAACGAAATTTTTTTTGGTATGCGGTCCCACTCATATCCAGACCCACCCATGTTTTGTGCATGAGTTTGCACATGGTTTTGGGGTACGATGGTTTTTGAACCCTGATATTTTGTAGATCCGGTCAAGGGAACTACGGTTATGTTCTAATCCAGGGTTAATGGATTGGGGTTTATGTATGCTTCGGCATGCATATATATGTGTTGTAACACTAAAAGGAATATAATGAAATATCAAGCTGGTTGTCCCGATTTGGGATCTAGGGGAAAATCTCTCTGTTTATCTGTTTTACGTTTTATGCTCTCTCTATTGTTTATTTTCTGTTATAAGATTCATGTGTAGATAATTTATGTTCAAGGTTAAAACCTACAGAGAATACAAAGGGTTGAGTTGAGGATTTGGAAGGATGACAATTAGAATATTGTTATTGCTTAAGAGAAACAACATAAGGTTAATATATTCATACTGTAAATTTACTAAATTTGCATAGGAAAAGGTAATGCGAGTTAGGAGATAGTTACAAGCACAATAAAGACTCATTAGGATTTTTCAAGAAAAAAAACAAGGTCTCAAGAAACATAGGGAAGAAAATCCAAGAAGAGTCACAAGTAGTCTAGTTAGGATATGGTAATAGGAGTTTCTCCATTGTGAACTCCATAGAAGAGAATAGATAATGATGGGTATCATTTTGGTGCTACTACAGGAAGACATCGTCACAAGAGAGGGAGAGAAAAATACAACATGCTAGAATAGTTTATGAATTCCAAGACTCGTACATTTAATGGTGAGTTAATTAAAATATATGATTCAAAATCATGATTTCTTGGGATGGATAAGTTCTTAAGAGTGAATAATTGCTCTAAAAACGTGAAAGGAAAATTAGCCACCATTAGCATAAAGGGCAAGGATGGCATTTGGTGGGAGGAATTAAAGAATTTGAAGAGAATGAGGGAGTAAGAGTTATCTTGGAATGAATTTGAGAATTATTTTAGAGAAAAATAAGTTTCCTAAATGTATGGAGACAACAAGGATGATGATTTTTATGAGTTGAATTTATGATAGCATTCATATGAAGAGTATAAAACAAAATTTATAAAATTATTGAGGTATGTTTCCTACCTCAAATATGAGAAGCAAAAGGTTCAAAAATATATCAGTGGGATTCCATAGATATTCAAGGACCAAATTAAGTATCATTAGCCCCAAACTCTTGCATATGAAATCAAAAAATGAGATATTACTATGAGGAATCAAAACAATCCAGTTATAATATATGACTAACTAGAAAGAAAAATCGAACCTCGAATTTAAAGTAAATAAGTAGGGAATTACAAGACATCAGGCTAGAACAAAGAAGGTTAAATTTACTATGAATAATAAAATAAAACTCCAACAACAATTTATAGACATTAGTAGATATAAATTCACTTAGGTCATCGATCAGGAAGTTAAAAATTACGGATGAAAATCATTGAGATGTTGGATGTGTAGAGAAAATCATAGGAAAAGAGATAGGTTGTAGTGAAGTAGAGATGACTTGAAATTTTATAACGCATAGTGTTGGTTCCCATATTGTTTCTGTAACTAAGAGAAATCCAAGAACGTATTAACTAAGGATAGGATTCTCCTCACTTCATGTTGAAAGGGATGACATTCCTTCAACTCGTAGGGTATTTCCTATGTATAACGTTAAATAAATAAGTTTTATTTTTAAGAAAATAGAATAAGGCCAGATTAATGATATAAGTTTAATTGTTTACCTTTGGGAAAAGAAACTTATATGGAAATATAAGATTAATGGTTCTGAATAAATAAATAATTAAAGCACACAATTAAAATAAATAATTCAATTCTATATTAAAGGAAAAAACAAGGATGAGAAATAAATTAAAACATGAATAAAGAGAAAATAAATTAAAAACTAAAATACCTGTATATCTTGTGTGTAAATTTATTCATTTTTATGCAATAATAAGGTAAAAAAAAATGCAAGTATTGAATCATTTTACAAACAATACATAAAATAAATAACTAACAAAATTATTCTCTCAACAATATATATTAGTAAATAAATGAGTTCAATAAATATTACAATAAATTAATAAGGACCATGTCAATTATAAACATATTAATAATTATCAAGATAGAGATAGATAACACTCAAAATAAATAGAGAAATTGAAAAAATAAATCATTAAATATTAATATTTAAATTAAATGTGCAAGCAACCCATGTATAACATCTATCATGTTGACTTCCTCAATCGGGATGTGAGAGAGATACAGGTGGTTCGCATGAGACACACGATGATGTTAATACACCATCAGGATAGATGAGAGGGGAGGGAATATCAATGCCAGCACACGTTGCAGTTAATTATGGTGACGATAAGCAATGTGGAGGCCAGTTGGTGCATCGCATGATCACGGTATTGAGATGTTATAGTTAAGTCGCGCATGTAGTGCATGCCTCCTAGTATTCACAAAAAGAAATATAGGAGAGGCGCATGGAAGGGGAGGTGCATGCTCGAGTTGCTAAACAAGCAGGAAGGTATGCCCCTCTAGTCTCTATCGAAGCTTTGGTTCTGGTATGTAAATCTATCCCTCATTTTAGTTTCTATGAGTGAGAGAAAAACAACTGTTAAATATAGCAGCAAGTCCAATTGGGTATTGTTGAGTTGGTTAATGTTGAAGGGTGGCAAAGGGATGAGATACGTCCCAATTCTCCTCATCTTACTGTATATCTCCCACAGAGGTTATGAACCCCTAGCCTTTTTTGCCAAGACTTCCCCTATAATTTTGAATTTTCTCTATCGCTACTTTGGGGGCGAACGGTTTGGGGTGTATTATAAGGCTGAGCAGGATGAATTTGGGTGGGATGTGCTACCCACTGTGTCTATTGATTCAAGAGGAAGAAAGAACCTCCTATGTAAACCGATGAGGCACTTAGGTAATTTACCGAAGATAGGAAAGAGAAAGAAAAATATTTCTCTAGGCCTAGAAGGGTCAAGGAGGAAAATAGCTAGACTTGGCGCTCCAATTTTGGAGGCACAAAAAATTATCTGAACTATGTTATTCTGCATGGGAGGGGTAGAAGTCAAGCCCAGAGAAAGAATCTTCTAGGCTTTATTTTACAATATGGGGAGGGACATAGAGGTGTGATCCAGGTTTCGGATCTGGTATGTAACAATTATTGCATCCCCCTAGTAGTGGTTATGAGCGCTGGTGTCCCTACACCAGATGAGTATACATGGGCCCTTAACCATGAACCCAATCATGACAAGACCTGGTTCATAGTTTCCCTGGGGGAAAATGATCAAAGGGTTTTTTTCTTAAGTGAGATGAATCCTCCTAACATGATAACTGGCACTTCATGCAATACAAGTCTGAGTAAGAGGTTCAAGTCATCGTACATAATTCTATGGAAGAAATTTCTGGTACAGAAGGTGGAAAATGTGACGAAAGGTCAAATGAAGAAGGACGTAAATGAAAGGAAAAATGGTCACAACGACCAAAATTAAACCGTTAAAGGAAAAAGGAAGGTGACAACCTCCACTAGTCGACTGTTGAAGAAAAGAGGAAGAAAACCGAGAGCGGAAACCATGCAGAGTTTACTACAAGATTATAGTGAAAGAACCCTGATATGGTAAATACTAATATTTCTAATTAGGAAATTAAGCTGAAGGAGAAGGAATGCATGGAACCGATACAGGAAGAAGACTAGACACCAATGATTTAGGACCCTAGAAACACAAGAGGTAGGATGACGATATTTAGACAGGTCATCCAAACCTACTAGACAATGAAAACCTACTAGAAAAATCCATGACATAACATCAATAGCCGAGAGAATAACCCATTCACCTAGAGCAGCCCTAAAACAATGAATATGAATCCAACCTACCAATTATTCAAAAATAAATTCAGTCTTTCCAAGTGTATTTGTACCACCAGAATGTCAAGCTTAGACGAATGGAGAAGCAGCTCCAAAGTTTGAAACAGCAAGAGATATCATGGTCTAGCGCAAAGGATCGAGCCCTGGTAGACTCTTCTGATGAGTAACTATCAACATATCTAGATGATATTGCATTATCTGTATTTTTGTCTTACTTATGTCAGATAGCATTTACATTGTTAGTTTCAAGTATAGTGTGATAGTAGATAAAATAGTGATGCACATGTGGCTAGACATTCTCAAAACATTTAATTTTTGGATGGCATATGATGTAGACCTATGGCCAATAGACCTAGTTTCCTACAGGTAAGTTGAGGCCACCAGAGACATATATTTTTTGTAAACCAACTTTAAAAATAATTAATAGAGTAGTACTGCAAAATTTACAAAAACAAAAACATGTATCATGTTGACTTCAACTTGCAACATATTCTTCAAATCTAATTAAACTCATTAAATAACATGTATTTAAAAAGAATTAAATCAATTTCTATATGAAAAATTCACCCTATAATCAAGTTAAATCATATGTCTTGCATAGTATAATAGTATATAAATACTAAATAAAGAAGATCGCATTAACATACAAAAAAAAATGAATATTCTGATTTATATGATATTCTTTATGAATTACTTCAAATAATACACTCATATATTTAATTAACCATAGATGTTAAATCATTTGTCTTGCATATTCTAATAGTATATAAATACTAAATAAAGAAAAATGCATAAATATAAAAACAAAATGAGTATTTTGATTTATATGATATTCTTATGAATTACTTCAAGTAATACACTCATATATTTAATTAGATCAAAGAAATATTTCCACTTGACTACTCCACATAGTATGCATATCTTTTAAGAACAAACAAATCAAATAATAATAATTCCTATCAAATTTATAAATCACCATGTTAAATTAGAATAAACAACAAACTAAATTAAAATAAAGAGAAAGACCATAATTGTTTATTAAAGTTTGTGTTTCTCTAAATCATAATTCTCTAATGAATCTCATTTCTACAAGATATGTAGTCAGACTTCTCGAAAGCATGAATCCTTTTCTACTAAAAGCTTCCCCAATCTAATGAGTAAAGAGGCCCGGTTATATACAAATATATTCAATAACTCGAGTATAATTGTTACATAATTAAAAGAGAATAAAAATTATTTCTGAAGAGATTTTCGTAACTATTTCCTCCTATGTATTGACTTTATGGATAATCCTCTAATTTAATTATTTCCCCTCAAATCTTCGACCTAGAAAACTTTTTAAATAGTATTTATTTATTTTCCTACATTACGAAAAAAACAAAGATGAGTTTTAATATAAAACATAATAAATAAAGAAACTAAAATATATGCTTATCCCTCGTTAATATCTCGTGATAAAATTTTCGAACTATGTAAAACCTTATATTAAAACAAGGGAATTTAATGAAAAAAAAATATTTCTGTAATTTAAAAGTGTTGTATTAAATTTGATTTACTATTTCTCATGAACAATGAATTCATATTATTGCACCAAGAGGCGCATTCTACAGTCCAACATGACTCTGATGTGTAAGTATGTCGGAAACCTAAAAAATTCATTAACAATAAATTTAAACTATGTAAACTTAAAATATGAAGAGGTTTACTAACACTAAAAAAATTGATATAGTGAATAAATAAAATATGGTAAATAGGTAAAATATAAATAAACCATAAGTATGATAAATAAATAAAACCTCTTTTTATATTACTCAGGATGTATGGTAAATAAATAAAAATATAAATAAACTAGAGGTATGGTAAATAAATGAAACTGATTTTTATATTTACTCAATAAACCACTTTATATTTACAAAAACTCAAAAAAATGTTTTATTTAGGTGAAGCCTATAGGACAAATTACTAATAATACCATGGGCCAAATACCATGGGACAAATTATTAATAATGCCATGGGCCAAATAACATATTTATAAAAGAGGTATGGTAAATAAATAAATATAAAAGAGGTATAAATAGGTAAGGTAAATAAATAAAAATATATCAAATATGATTAGAAATCAACATTTAATTATATATGAAGTATAAGGGTCAAATACCATGGACCAAATTATTATTAATACTATGCCAAAAAAAACATTATTAACCCTAAAATTAATATTAAAATATTAATATTATTAAGTTTAATATGTTTAGATTAATACAATATTAAATTTATTATATTGTAATATATATTAATATATCATGATATATGATAGAGGTGGAGAAATAGGGGGAGTTACAAGGGAGATATGGAGATAAATTGAAGGACAGGGGAGAAGAGGAATGAAGAGATAGAGAGGGAGAAGAGTGAGATAGTTAGAGAAGGGTAAGAGAGGGATAGGGAGACATAAAGATGGAGGTGGGAGAGAGATAAGGAGAGAGGGAGGGAGAAGGAGAGAGTATTGGAGGGTAGGGAGGGAGAGAGAGAGAGAAATAAGGGGGAAGGGAGAGGGAGGTAGGAGAGAAAGGGAGAGAGAGAAAGGATGAGAGGAGGAGGAGAATAGGAGGGATAGAGAGATGGAGTTGGAGGCAGATTGAAGAAAGGAAGAAGAAATACATAGAGAGGGAGTGACAAGGGAGATATGGAGAGAGAGTGTGTATGCTTATGGCTGAGATAAATATACATATGAGTGATGGACACAAGGGTGGAGAGAAGGAGAAAGGGGCAGTGATGGAGACGAGGGGGGAGAGAAGGATAAAGGGACAGAAACAATAAGATAATTGGAGAGTGAGATAGAGTAATGGGGGAAGAGAGAGGATTGGAGGACAGAGAGAGAGAGAAAGAAAGAGAGCTGGGGGGTCAAATAGAAGGAGGCGAGTGAGGAATGATGAGAGAGAGGAAGAGAGTGATGGGGGAAGAGAGGATTGTAGGGGAGAGAGAGAGAGAGAGAGAGGGATATAGAGGAAGGAAAAGAGAGACGACTTGAAAGAGAGGAGGAGAAAGGGGAGGAGAGAGGGAGGGATAGAAATATGGATTTGGAGGGGGAGAGAAGGATGGATTGAGATATGGAGCGAGAGAGAGAGATGGGGGAATAAAAGGGGAGGTGGGAGAGAAAGGGGGAGAGAGGAAGGAAAAGAGAGGGGACTTGAAAGAGAGGAGGAGATAGGGGAGGAGAGAAGGAGGGATATAAATATGGGTTTGGAGGGGAAGAGAGGGAGGGATTGAGAGATGGAGCTGGATGAGGAGAGAAGGATGGAAGAAGAAATACATAGAGAGTGAGTAGTGGAGAGAGAGGGGGGGTGACAAGGGATAGATGAAGAGGGAGTGTGTATGGTTTGGGGTGAGATAAAGAGAAAAATAAGGGGATATGGAGAGAAGGGAGACAAGGAGAGAGAGAGGCATATGGTAACAAAGTTGGAAGGTGAAGATAGAGAGAGAGGGGGGGAGGGAGAGAAAGGAAGAGAGGGAGTGAAGAGAGGTAGGGAAAGAGATATGAAGATGGAAAGGGAGAGAGGGTGAGGTAAGAATAAAGACATAGAGGGTGAAAGATAAAGAGAGAGAGAGAGAGAGAGGGAGTGAGAAAGAAGAAGGAGAGAGAGGGAGAAAGGGTAGCAGGAAGGAGGAGAGATAGAAGCGAAAGAGAGGGAGAGAAGGGGAAAAGAGAGAGAGAGAGAGAAGAGGAGGAGGGAGTGATAGATAGATAGATAGATTGGAGAAAGAGAGTTTATGTTTTTTTGTTGATATAGAGAGATAGAGTGAGATATAGATATAGATGTAAGGTGAAGAGAAAAAAAGATAGATGGAGAGAAGGAGGTAGGGACAAGGAAATTGATAGATATGGAGTGAGAGGGAGTGTGTGTTTGGTGGGGTGAGATAAAGAGAAAAATGAGAGATGGAGGGATATATAGATATATATGGGGGAGAGAGGGAAGAAGATGTATTGCCGTAGATGCATTGATTTCAGTGTAGATGGTGATTTCTAATCCTATCTGATTTCTTGCACTAGATAAATTGATTTGGGTATAGATGTTGATTTCTAATGATATTTGAATACTTATACTAGATGGATTGATTTTAATGTACATGATTTCTAATCCTATTTGATTGCTTGCACTAAATGCATTAATTTCAGTGTAGATGATGATTTCTAATCATATTTGATTGATTTCACTAGATGCGTTAATTTTAATGTAGATTTTGATTTTTGGTTATATTTGATTTCTTACATTAGATGAATTGATTTCAATGTAGATTATTTTTAATCCTATTTGATTGTTCGCATTGAATGCATTGATTTCAATGTAGATGGTGATTTCTAATCCCATTTGATTTCTTTCACTGAATGCTTTGATTTCAGTGTAGATGGTGATTTCTAATCTTATTTGATTGCTTGCACTAGATGCATTAATTTCAATATAGATGTTGATTTCTAAGTATATTTGATTGTTTGCACTAAATGCATTGATTTAAATGTAGATTATTTAACTAAATGCATTGATTTAAATGTAGATGATTTATAATCCTATTTGATTTCTTGCACTAAATGCATTTATTTCAGTGTAGATGGTGATTTTTAATCCTATTTGATTGCTTTCACTAGATGCATTGATTTCAGCGTAGATGTTAGTTTTAAATCCTATTTTCCTACTTGCACTAGACTCATTAATATGAGTGTAGATGTTGATTTCTAATCATATTTGATTACTTGATTGATTTTACTGTAGATGTTGTTTTCTATTATTATTTGATTTCTTGCATTAGTTGCATTGATTTCAGTGTATATGTTGATTTCTAATTTGATGTAATTAGATCTATGATGGTACATTAATTTTGAAGTCATTGGATTAATAGTGTGTGTGCAATGATTTCAGTGTAAACACAAACAATTATTGACAATGTACATTGATTTTTGTGTTATAGTAATTCAACCTATTAATATTGGAGAGCAAGAGAGACAAGGTATGATGTTTACTACAACAGCTCGAGCTAAATATTTAAATGGTTTACAATTCCAACTGTCCTTTTCAAATAAGCAATATGAAAATATGACAAAACTAACATGGGTGAAAATAAGAATAGTAGAAGAAAATAGTTTGAAATCGATCACAATGAAGACTATTCGTAATTGACTACATTCTTATTATTCACAGTTTCTATCATTCAATATTATTACATTGTCACTTTGCATTCAAAATTTTATTTCATCATTAAATTTATTTTATAGTATTTATCATCTCAAAAAATTGAGGTCACTAAAAAAATTTAAAATTAAAATGACTCAATAAATCTCAGACATATTTAACATATTTAAAATGGTTATGTTAATATTAGATGTATTTACATATTATTGATAAAATTAAGCATATGTTCCTGATATTATTGATAGATTTTCCTTGGTCGCACACGACTGAAACCAGCCTAGATCCATCTTAACTCCGAATCTATCAAGCGCCGAGAGGGATCAAATCTCTCGAGGTGAAAACCGTTCCTCAAATTTTTCACTCAAAAAAGAGGTTTTCACCTCGAGAGATTTGCTCTCTCTCGGCGCTTGATAGATCCGGAGTCAAGATGGATCTAGGCTGGTTCTAGCAAGTCTGCAACAATGAAAATTGACCAATTAGATTCATGAATTCATATTTTTTTATCAAGTTTGCAACAATTCAAATTAACCAATTAAATTCATGAATTCATATTTTTCTAACAAGTCTAAAACTGATAATTCATATTTGCAACAATGCAAATTGAGTAATTAGATTTTAAATATGTAAAACTGATTTTAATTTAACTTACCAATGTGCTAGAATTGATTTTATAATAAAAAGTCATATACTAATCCCCTTCAATGCTCCTTCCAATTATAAATATTTTTTTGCCTCTACAACATGTCCATTCAACTATTGATAATAATTTTTTATAATAAAATTTCTGAGTTAAAATTTTTCTTCTAAACTTAGAATCCAAATATAAAATATGATTTAAAATTTAATTATAGATTTCATATTTTAATTTTATTTTAATATAATCTTTAATTAAGTTTAATAAAATATAACTAAAGTAATATGTCTTTTATATATATATATATATATATATATATATATATATATATATATATATATAATATTTCAATTAAAAACAAAATTTAAAGCCACAACAAACATCCTTTCGGGTTCATTGGATGAGAGAGAAAGTGGTAGGCATATGGGCCTCCAAAGAATCTTACGGTAGAAGCATTTTAATCGAGCGGTTGAGATTTTATTCTCGTACATTTGATTTTATCATTCTCTCTTTAACCCGAAGAGGCTTGCATGAGTGAAACCTTTGGAGTATAGAATGTTAAACATTTTTGCTTTTAGTTTTTGTTGTAGGCACGGTTGCACAGGGGTTTGACTGGGGGAGCAATATCAGATCAAGTGTGTTGATATTGAGGGATATATATTCAGAAAAAAGATGACATTATGAATTTAGCATATAATAGGGGTAAAGTGTTTTTATATTGGTATGTATAAAAAATGTAGCTCAAAATTAATGAAAAATATAAAGGAGTATAAAAAATATTAATGAAAAAATGGATACCTATAATATCTAGTGAAAGTAGAGGTTTTTTTAATTGGGAATGTATATTGGATTTGTATTGTTAGGGGGTTAAACAATTTGCTTTTTAGAGGTATTTTCCAATACTTAGTCAAACTAATGGTTTGTTTTAATATGCCATGAGCACACATGATATTTCAGAGAATCATTGAGTGAAACCCATGCACGGCTCAGACTAAGTAATTGAAATGTACAGGTTAATTTTAGTTTCACGAGCTCATTGTCACGAGTCCGACGAGTAATAAAAGTTTTATCAAAGTTTTTAAGCTGTAAATGTATGTAATTCGGTTCATACTCTTATTGGCCTCTTCCGAGGCAAGGAGGCTAAGCCATATACTATAATTGCATTTTGATTGATACAGAAAGTGAAACTGAAACTAATGTTAACATTAGTTCAGTAGCATTAAAAATTTATTTTTTCGGTTGTTAATATCTATGTCATATGTATCTCTTCGTTGGGCGCATAATGGAAATTGCCATAACACATGGTAGAACGCATGGTTAGAACACATGCCAAAACGCATGTCTATGCCTCTTTTCTGACCAAACTGGCCTGTTGTTTCTTGCAGTGGAGGGCGTCTATTTCTTGCAGCAGTGTTAACCAGATCTTCTCTTTCCTTCATTTTGCAACCAAGTTAACATGTGGATATGAAAGTAGCCTCGGTTTCATTGTATTATGTTCATTCTATTTCATTATGATTTCTTCGCTTGGTTTTCTTGATGGATGATTTGTTCGCTCGGTGAACAAGCCTGCGTCAACAAACTCCAATTAGCATAAACATATATCTGCATCAAAAAACTTCAATGAGAATAAAAATAAATCATATTCATTAAAAAGACGTGAGTGATTTTATTTTCCTTGAAAATATCCGAAGGATGATTGACTGCAATTTGGGTTGGCCACATATTATGATTGTTGTCTTTTTATACAAATAGGTTTACAACTCATCTGGGCTCTATGGCAGGCATAAGTTAGAAGGGTGCATCAATCTCTACGTAAGTAAGATGCAGGGATTCTCATTTGAAAAGAGTGTATCATATGTCTCTCCCTATCTATTGGCCTATATCCCTATCTGCTAGCTTATACCTACCGCAGGGAGCCGCTTATGGACAAATGAACAGAGCCATGCATAGCATAGGGCAGCTTACAACTCTTTACCTATTCAATGATCATGCTTATAATGGTAATTATGATGTACTAAATAGTACCATGTAATAATGTATAGGTTATATGGGTAATCAACTTTCGTTACATTCTTGTTCAAGTAGGACTTGCTTGAAGACCTAGAATGTATCCAATCCATTCACAACACTTTATCTAAAATTTATCTGGCGAATTAGTGTTGCAATTGAGACTTGGACTGTATATAATCCATTCACAACAACTCTTTACCTATTCAATGATCATGCTTATAATGGTAATTATGATGTACTAAATAGTACCATGTAATAATGTATAGGTTATATGGGTAATCAACTTTCGTTACATTCTTGTTCAAGTAGGACTTGCTTGAAGACCTAGAATGTATCCAATCCATTCACAACACTTTATCTAAAATTTATCTGGCGAATTAGTGTTGCAATTGAGACTTGGACTGTATATAATCCATTCACAACACTTGTATATAAAATTTATCTGGTGAATTAGTGTGGCGATTCTTTGTGCTTAGGGCTCACTCTAGCTACTACCTAACTCTAGGTAAATCCAACAATTCTTCGTTCTTAGGTCTCGCACTAGCTATTACCTAACTCTAGGTAAATATTTTTTCTATAGGTACTGGGTTGGTTTTTTCCCCTGTGTAATTGACCAAATTATTTAATCCTTGATAAATAAATAGTTTATAAGGTGCAATACTTCAAATAAATAACCAGTTCAATCATATGAAAAAGAAAAAATCTTGCATACCTTTCCAACCTTAGCCTGGTTAACAGAATATTCTATGGTATCAATTTTTGCAATCTGTTTTGGGATGTAAATTCGATAGCAATAAAGTGAAATATCTTCTACTGAGCATTCCACAGTATTAATGTTTTCAATCTGATGGGAGCTGGAAGCCCGACTACAAGAAAGTGAATCATCTTCAACATTGATAGATGAGAATCTTGTATCCAACTCAAAAACTCAATATTACTGCTACTTTCTCAAAATTGACTCAATCCAAGCCTGGTAACTTAACTCATATTCGAATTGAAAACTGCTTCCGACTCCTTAAAATGCAATATACGTGTTGCTCCAAAACTAGTATCTATCTAAAATAGTGTTTTGACTCGGTAAATTGTAGAATATGTTACTTGATTAACTAATCTTGTATATGCTGCCTTTCCTGCTTCCAAAGAAAATACTTCCTCCAAAAAATTTTGACATCAAAACAAGGGCATGACCAACCAAATCACCTAGTAACATTGGGGATAAAAACTAGATTACATGGTAACTTTGGGGATTATTTCCTTAGGCCTGGTTTGGATCATCTTATTCTGCAAATGGAAAAAAATGATCCCAACAGGTATGATACACTGCCCACCTCCAAAGGTTCCATAGGAACAATGCCCACAATTAAAATTACCCAAGACCTTATTATTACCGATTCTACACAGTGTGCAGTATGGAAGGATGAATCTGAAGTTGAAATCGAAGTAAGATAAAAGCTCTGTAAACACATGTACCATTCTGGTTGCATTATTTTGTGGCTTCAACAACATAATTGTTGTCCAGTTTGTCGATATGAGATGCCCACAGATGGCGCAGAGTATGAGCAGGCTCACTCCCGTGGGAAAAACACTCCTTGGGTTCGGAATTCTGGTGGCACATCGAATGGGAAAGGTGGAAATATCGTTTGGTTTTATTCACGGGGTGTTTTTAGAACATCAATTAATAGTAATAATGAATCTTTTGGGCTTGAAATGAGCTCTGGAAACACCATGGTTGGTACTAGTAGTATCGACCTAAATCAACAAGAAGCTTCTGGTGGTGCTGCTGCTATTATATTTTCTTCCCACAAAGCAGCTAATATAAAAGGTAATGGTAGAGGGACAAGAAGGAACTTCGAGGTCTCCCTTACGGGGCCATTGAGGGCTTCCTTTTCGAAAACTCAACAAGCTCCGGTTCTACAAACAATGGAGAGACTGTTTCTATTAGACCAGACGAGGGAAATGAGTTTCAGGCGAAAAACTTAGTTATTGTGAGGGCAGCAGAGGATGAGAGTACTACCTCACTACTTCTTAGATAAGCTACTACTATTTGCAATCAACTATCTCAGATCCTATGTAGCGAATGGATCTTGTGTTAGTAACCTTTCTGTTGCTTTTAGATAAGCACTTAATGCTAAAGAACCCACCAAGGACAAGGAAAGATATGGATGGATGATCTACACATGCTTGCATTATGGTCGTGGGATTGCTAAAAAATGTAGGAGGAATACATGCAAGCCTGAAACATGGTGTTTGAACTTTGGCACATGGCACTTTATATATACATTATTAAACATTGCACTTTGTGTGCACATCATAATCAAGTGAGTGTGTGTGAAATTATATTAAAAAGCGACTTTGAAATTGTGTTTATTTCCTCGTGCAATAATTCATCATTGTTGAAAAATTAAAATGTTTTTTCGGGTTGTGTTGGGTGATAGAAGGTCATCTAGCTAGAAGTATAGCTAGATGTATTAACATCTATTCCTCGATTTCCTCGCATCGAGTGACAAAGCCAGCTAGCCAATAATGATTTTTATTTCAAAAGAAGATAGATTATGAACTGGTCAAAATTCATGAGAGAAACTCAGATATATTCTATTAATGATGGGAAACTCACTCTGCTCGCTAGTTTTCCTCTAGACTTCACAAAAAAAGAAACCAAAGTTGTTATTTAATGCTCACTTTGTTCTACGTTTTTAGATGATTATTTTGGAATGGAAAAAAAAGACACTGAAATGAGAAGGAATTCATTGAAACCTGGCATTTGAACCTTGGCATGTAGCATCGACATCTAGTATATTAGCACTTCAATCAACTAGCGACACTCCCTACTTGGGAGGGAGTTGCTGCATAACAACCATCCTTGTTTTACATATCAAATGGGCATTAACTTAAAAAGGTATTAATATTATCTATTAAGTGTTATATCCAACCTACATTAGCCACCTCAATGAATATTCATGTTGGAAGTATGAATTAAGTGGGTTAATTATTTATTGAATGAATATGCATACGAGAAGTATGAAGTAAGTGGGTTAATTATTTATTTCATTTATGTTTTTTATTTATATTTATACTAATATTTTTATATTTTAGTTTGTTTTTTTTTATTCGATTTTTATGTGTTTTAATAATGTTTTATTTTTATTATAGCTTATTTTTATTATGTTTTATTTTAATTATGATATAATATAGAGTTTTTTTTGTCATTATTTTAATAATCAAAATTTTTGTTTATAATAATTTTAATTTATAATTAAAAAAAAAATTAAGTAGTTATTTATCATTGAAATTTATAATTTCATGTAGTAATGATTACAAATTATAATAATTATTATAACAATAATGTTCGGAAGATGTGAGTATTTTTTTTATGAAGATTTGAGCATACAAGTTTATTCATGCGAATATGAAAATAAGTTATATGATGAAGTAAATATAAGAAAAAACCCACAGTGATAGCCTAGTTATGACCCGGGTTTAATTTAGCTCCAACACACATGAAGTCTAAATATCTCACGATGTAGCTTACGATATAGCTAGAAGCCATGTTACCATGGACAATAGCCAAATTTTCCACGATTCATCTATTATTGAGATGGAAGTTACAATTTGTAATCAAAATATCTCTGTTTTAGTTGGTCCATAGTTAAACTTTAGTTATATTAGTGTAGCAGTCACTGAAAATGATCTTTCGAAAAGGTAACACAAATGAAATATATTTCTATTAGACATAGGGACAAAAAGGAGAGTGGAGCACTTTGAAAAATCATGCTCAATTGTGTTGAGTGATATGCCTACAAAAATAAATTTTAATTTATTACCACTAGGTATGTATGATGTGATGTTAGGGATGTACTAGTTGGCCCTTCACTTAAAGAAAATTTATTGTAGTGAGAAATTAATTGAGTTCCTCATTGAGGCCGAGGTAATGAGAGCTTTGTAAGGGAAGATAAAATCCATATAAGATATATTAATCACATGAATGTAGATTAAAGGTAGTTTATGAAACCATAATGCAAAATGTTTCAGCTGTCCAAGTTAACAATAGTTCTAGAATTGAGGGTAGTAATGATTTATTGGAACACCCAATCTTGGAGAAGCTTCGCGATGCTTTTCTAAAAGAAATTCCTGGTCTACTTCAGCATAGAAAAATGCAATTTCTATAGATATTTTACATGACATGACACCAACATCCAAAGCTCCTTATCGAATGAGTACTCTAGAATTAATAGAGTTGAAGCTACAAATCAAGGAAATGTTGGACAAATGACATATTAGGGTAAGGTGCCAGCTTAGGGAGCATCAATTTTGTTTGTGAAGCAAATGCCTGGCACACCGAGGTTGTGCATAGACTATAGGCAACTTAACAAAGCCACCATAAAAAAAAATACACTTTGCTACAAATTGATGCTTTGTTTGATCAATTGTGAGGGAAAATGTATTTTCAAATATTAATTTGAGATCTAGGTATCACTAGGCTCACATTAAGAACAAAAAAAATTATAAGAAAACATTCAAAACAAGGTACAAGCATTACCAATTCATAGTTATTCCCTTTCGGCTTAGAAATGAACCAATTACCTTAATGTGCCTCATAATAATGTATTAATTACATACAAATATAATTTTTTAATGGTGTTAGTTCACGACGCTTTGGTTTACTCAAAAACAAAGAAGAATCATGAGAAGCACGTAGCTAGAATGTTACAATAGTTACGGTATCACAAACTAAATGTAAAACTTAACAAGAATGATTTCTTCTAGTCTCATAACAAGTACTTGGGAAACATAGTATCAAAGGAGGTTGTGGTAGTTGACCTGGAGAAGCTCAAAGCTATTATGGATTGGAAAACATCGAGGAATGTAGATAAGGTCAAATGATTCATGGGGTTGGTAGGTTGATATAGGAGATTTATTAAAAGCTTCTCCAAGATTGGTTACCCAATCACAACTTTTTAAAAAGAAAGGAAAAAAATTTGAATGGACAATGGAATGTGTTGCAAGTTTGATTAGTTGAAGTATCTACTCACTCATGCTCTAGTTTTGAGGATAACAGACCTAGGAAATGGCTTTGTGGTATACAAAATTGCTGCAAATAAGGACTTGCTGGAGTCTTCATGCAGGAAGGCCAGGTTTTATGTTATGAATCTCGAAAGTTGAATGAAAATGAGCAAATTTATGTGACTCATGATTAAGAATTGGAAACCATTGTTAATGCATTAATGACGTGGAGATGTTATCTCCTTAGAAGTAAGTTCACCTTAATGACATATCATCAAGGTTTAAAGTATTTGTTTGACCACTTGAAGTTAAATGCCTGAAAATATAGGTAGCTAGCCTTAATTAGTGAATTTTATTTTGAAATTAAATATATAACAGGAAAAGAGAACAAAGTTGTTGATGCACTCAACGAGAGGTTACAAATATCTCATTTAGCATCGGTGAGTTCACATGGAATAAATTTAAAATAAAATATTAAAGCATCCAAACAAAGTGACAAGATGTATCAACAATAAAAATTCCTTTGGATTAAGATCCTGAAGGGGATAGGTGTATTAACTTCTCCCTCTGAGAGGATGGGTTGAGACAGCTTAAAGGCGAGATATACATTCCTTGTGAAAGTGACTTGAAGAGGATCATGTCAAATGAGTTCCATAAAAATCCTTATTCAAGCTACCCAGGGTATCAAGATATGCTAACAACCATCAACAGATCATATTATTATTGGCTTAGTTTGAAAAGAGATGCGGCTGAATTTATTTCGAAAGGCATAAAATGTCAGCAAGTAAAGGTCGAATGAAAGAACCTAGTAGGAATGTTATCGATAGTCCACTTTTCAGAATGAAAGTGGAAAGTGATTTCCATGGATTTTATTACAGGTTTTCCAAGGACATCCAAGAAACATGATGCAATCATTGTTTTGGTAGATACTTTTAGCAAGGAAGCTCACTTTGTGGATATCAAATCCACTCCTACAACAAGCGATATGCCCCAGGTTTTCATAAATAACTAGTGAGACTATATGGGGTGTCAAGGAAAATTATCTCAAATAGAGATGCAAAATTTACGTAATATTTTTGGAAAGAGCTATTTGTTGGTTTGGAAAAACTATAAGCTTTAAGTACAACATACCATCCAAAAATAGATGGGAAACATTTGTACGACAAACAAAATACTAGAAGACATGCTTCAAATGTATGTCATGTAATAGCTACGGAAGTGGGAGGAGTTTGTTTTGATACTGGAGTTTTATTAAAACAATGGGTACATATAATATTTTGGGTGAGCACATTCTAGGCTCTTTATAGAAGGAAATGTAACACTGCTATCAACTAGAGTGATTCGGTGAATAGGATCCATATTGGTCATGATATGTTGAAGGAGATGGAACATGAAATTGTCACCATGAGGAAGAATTTAAAAGTGGCTCAAGATAGGTAGAATAGCTATGGAGACTAGCAGAGAGTTCACAAGGACTGTAAAGTAGGGGAGTAAATCTACCTGTGCATTGAACCCAATAAACGTTTTTTTAAATTTGGGTCTTGTGCCAAGTTGGCATCATGGTTTTGTTAACCATTTAAGGTTCTAGAGAGAGTAGGCTCAATAGCATATAGACTAGCCTTAACTCACATGGTAAAGGATCGTAATGTTGTCCATGTTTGATTATTTAAGAGGTATGTACATTATGTGAATAATGTGATTGATTGGTAATTGATATAGGTAGGACTAGAGGGAGAGTTCTAGCCGGAACCTATGTGCATCCATGATTGAAGATAGGACACACTCTAGAATTAAGTAATCAAGAATATCAAGGTGTAGTCGACATAGTTTTGGATCAACGAAGTCACATGGGAGATGGTTGGCAAAATTTAGGTGTCCTGCTAATTTTTTTTTTATAACTAAGCAAATATTGATATGATCATAAATTGTTGTATAGAGTTGTGTATATAAATGTCATATATTGGATGTAGAGCCTGATTATCTTCCTGATTTAGAGGTTTTGTTTTAGCCATATGTATACCCAGGAAGAATGTACACCCCTCCACGCGAGGGGGACTTTTAGAGGTGTGATTCACCCTAGCTAGGGCATTCGGGAGGCAGCGGTCCAGGGAAGCTAAAAATTGGTGTAAAATTGCCTCGTCAAATATTATAATTTCATAGTCAATCTGGGTCGTTCATCAGATGGATGATCTGATGGTAGAAGTTAATTTAATCCAAAATGCCCACCTTAGTCAGAAATTCTAGGCTCCAGTGCTAAGGACCCAGCTCCAATAGAGTCCTTTGGGGACTAGTTCTGATGGATGTTGTCATTTTTGTTCGTTTTGTCAAAATTTTGATTATAATTATGTATATGTCGATATGATGTGTGTCTATAAATAGTGTCACTGTTTAGTTTTTAGAATTTTCAAATAGTAAATCCTTAACATTTAAGTATAATAAACTCATAGTTTTGAAATTCTGGATAGCATAGTACTTATATAGATAGCCAACAAGCCTAGATTCTCTTAGTTAAACAAGTTAAGATCAAACCATAAATATTATAAATGTAACATATTATCATTTTATAAAGAAAAAATAAAAACTGCTAAACTTACACGAAAATAAATAAATAAATAAATTACAATTTCAAAAATAAAAACAAAAATTAGAAAAAAACATCGAACATCAAACTTAACTTCAAAGCATTCCACCTATTTAATTTTAGGCTTAATCTTGTATAATTTAGAGTTGTAGATTATACTTTACACTTTCAATTCAGATATCAATTTTAAGGATATAATTTTTATATAATTAATAGATAATCACTCAAGTAAAATGAACAATTATTTTATTTATAATAAATACAAAGTGACGTTTCATTCTATTATATATATATATATATATATATATATATATATATATGCTAGAATCAAAGGTTATTTTGTATTTTCTACATTTAAAACTGGAGTTGTCTTTAGTGCGACTTTTTGAAGTTTCAGGTGCTGGAATCTGGTGAAAATTTTTGAGGTAAAATCTTGGTTTTTGTTATTCAAACTGGTTTTTTCACTGTATATACAGCACCCTCAAAAACTTCTAGGGCACTTCGATTGTGCAAAGTTAGCAATCAAACTTCTCTTTCAATAAATTCCTGCCCAGATTTAGAGAAATTACACTGGAAACGTAAAAACCTTCCAAAAGTCGCACTAAAGACTACTCATTTAAAACCTACCTTTAGAGGTGGTTTATTCTGCCTCCTCGCATTACGATGAGCACACACTTCCACGGCAAACCATGAATATGGCCGCGTGGAGATGGGCAAAACCAAGCTGGCACCATAATATTTATAAATTGGAATTTCGAAATTATATAATAGTCACAGACTTATGTTATCAGAAACATAACCAGCCCACAAGACTTATTCTTTTCTTGTATAGACAGACAGGCCATTGCAAAAGGGGCTTCAGGATCTCGCCAGAAAACATTTCTTGTGGGTGCACACACTTTGCTCATCTCGATTTCACGTTTTAAAAGCCCCTCGTTTACTTTTCGATCGCTGCATACGCTTAAACAAGATTCCCCACTTGATGTCTTACCCTAATAAAAATCGGCAAGGTTATACTATATTATCCACCTTATTTCAAATGCGAAGACAGTTGCGCCTGATTAGGTTCAGTGTTTCTGCCCAGTACATCCGTATAAATAAAAGCTTCAACTGCTAACGTTTTGGAGAGTGATAATATGACAGGGTGTAAGATTCCACATATGTAGCACGTTTCGTTACAGGATGAACCAACGACTCAACCCCGTCATTATGAAAATTGTTAATATTTCTAGGTACCAGACTCTCGGATTATAGGTACACGCGCCACACTCATATTCCTTTATTGACGTAACTCGTAACGTTGGAAGAAATTAGTTGACTGAAATTACGCGTGACTAAAGCCTTCTGGTCCTGTTGCTTTTTCTATATTTTGGGTGACTTTATAACGAATATTCACCGACTGAGGATATGTGTCCAGTTTCGCTGAATTATCGAGATCGTTGCAGATCTTGAAGGGAATATAATTATAGTTTTACATCGCACCCGTTCGTTCTTAAAGTTCGAAGCAACGGCCTGTGAGACCGTATGGCCGTTAATCCCGGAAGAAGCCAAGGATGATCTAGAGGGCAGATTCCCGTGGCTGGTCAAAAAAAAATGATGAGAGTTCCATCAGGTTCATTTCATGCCGTACGTTGTTCCATTTTTAGACCAACAAAAATTGACGAAATGGAAAAAGTTCATCATGTAGCGGTAGTAGATAGATCTTATTTTGAGGGAAAAGATAGGATTTAATTTCAGTCCAAATTTTGGAAGATTTGAACTTTACATGATTAAAACTCTTTGAGTCACAGAATATTGATGGGGGATTTTTCTCCTTTTCAAACTAACCGAAATCCTTTGAAAATTGGACTCGTTACACCACCCAAATCCAACGAGTATACGTACTTCGCTCAAGTATATCTATTTTTTCCCCCGATCGGGGTGTACAACTGGCAGAATGGAATGGCAACACGGCATCAGTCCGGCCTTCGGGCAATTAAGAGGGTTGATGGACCACCGTCATTCTCGATCAATGAAGTGTGTGAGAATACCAAACTCATGATTTTTCCGCACTATCGACACGCTGGTATGTCAGAGGGGCAAGGGAAGTTCACAGTTAAGGTAAGGCGGCTCCTTCCTGCACTCCATTTGTTAATGTTTTGCTCACTGCATGCAAACGCTTGGAGCCAGCAGAGGAGGATGACAGGCTCTACTCATTCTATCAACCTTGCTACTCGACCAGGTTCTCTGTTATTGCATAGGATTCATCCGGACATGGGGAAAAGAAGAACAAGGTCAGAGTCAGAGAGAGGAAAACAGAAGATACAGTTGGAGAATGTTCCAAAGAAACGTGGCCGGAAGACAAATCAGGAGCATTTGGAAACTCTCGCCGCTAATTATGTCTTGGGTAACTCTTCCACTGTGCGTCAAGAAATACGAGGATGAGAAAGAGATATATAGACAGAACCAGAAGACAATGAAACAGAGACTGAGATTTTAGACTTCATTACAGACCCAGGCAACACTCGTGGCTGGCTTACCTTGTTCAATCAAACTATTCACACTTATTGGATAGTAAAATGCCTCATAGCAAAAGCAATGCAGAGTTTTCCACCTGCTAATGTTAAGGCAGGCCAGCTAAAGATCGAACCAGGTATTCAAGCTCTATTGATAGAAATCCAGGACCAATTGCAACACATTAAGATCACCCAATATCAAGCTACAGACCGCCTTGGTAGAATGGATAACAGGATAGGTTGTATAGAGAAGACTCTCCAATAGATGCAGCAAGTCGACATGCCCGGGTCAACAGTGAAGGATCTTGCTCCAGTTTCCTCATCCGATGGATAGTTCACTTTCATTCTTTTCTTTTTATGCACTGTGTATATGTATATGAATTTTCCTTATGTTATAAGAAGGTAGACAAGGAAGTAGGAGGACATATATCTCATGTTAGGTATAGACAAATGAAACAATTCCAGTTTTGGTATGCTTTTCATGTTTACAGGTGGCCAACAGACTTGGTTTCCTACAAGCAGGTTGAGGCCACAGCATGGTTTTTGTTTTTTGTAATCTGCCATTTTATTATAAATAGAAAATAGAAAGGTCTCGCCTAATTTACAAAAAAAAAAAAGTATATCTATTTTTTTCAGCCGAAAAAATACTTCTGGTTTTCTAAGCACAACTTAACCAAATTTATCAAATGTCAGAAATTAAGATCACCTTGTCTTACAGATTTCTATTAAAAACAGAACGGAGAATATATCTTAACTAAAAATTACTTTGCCTTTCGCTCTGATACCAGATATGTTATAGAGCTCGTAAAACATCTCCCTGAATCTCCCATTCAGTCCTCTTTTTGACAGCCTATCAGCTTCAGTATTTTTCTCTCTGAACACATGACTGAAGTTGATTGTAGTGAAGGATCTCTTTAAGCCTTTATTCCTGTCTATCCAATGCAAGAGAGCTCCAGGCTTGAGGTTTGTACCTTTATTCAAGTGGTCAATGATGACCTTCGAATCACCAAACACCCAAAGCTCCTCCACATATAAATGGGTGGCAAACCATAAAAGACCCCACAACACTATGGTTTCCGTCGCATATTAGTACCTCTGCCTCCATTCCAGAATATTTTATAGTGACAATCAGGCAAAAGCATTAACCATGCTCCACATCCACAATTTTGGGATTCTGAAGCCCCATAAAAAAATCCAGCCGGGTAAATCTTTTCCACTGGTCTCATCATTATTGACAAATCTCTAGAAGGTCTATGACTAATTTTCAAATTCTCTAGTGAGCTATAAACTAGAGAACAAATATCCCACGGAGTACAAACTTTATCTTCAAATATGTTCTTGTTTCTCACTCTCCAAATGAACCAGTCCACCAATATAGGAGTCTCTCTCAGTTTTTTCCCTTTATCAGACCACCACCTGAAGTAATCAGCTGTAGAACTATAATCCATAATTAGAAAAACAAGGTGAGAACACAAAGATTGATATACCTCCTTCACAAAAGAGCAACAGTAAAACATATGAATATTATCTTCTTCATGTAAATTACATAAAGAACATCTACCCGGTCCCTGCCATCCTCTCTTTTGCAGGTTTTCCCACGTCAAATTCTTGTTTTTCCATATCAACCACACCAGAATGATCATCTTGATTTGTACCGGAACCCTCCACAAATGTTTAAACCAAATGTCAGGCTCCATTACCAGTGTTTTATCCGTCAGGGCCTTATAGACTACCTTTGAATAGATCTTGAATTCCCATGTCATTCCTCCCCATGATATTTGATCACCCACCGCATCCCTTCTCAATCCAATATGCTTAAGGGATAAAATATAATGTTCCCAATCCTCCTTGTTATTCTCAGCAATCCCCATCTCACTGTAACTCTTGCATACATGAATCTCCTTATCCCACTCCCTAATCATCTGCCCCATATAAAGTAAACCCCTATGATTTATTTGTTCCATAATTTCCTGTTATAAAATAGAATACTGCCCCAAACCAGAAATCTGTCTTCCTCCAATCATGATCTTATTACCATTTGCAAATTTCCATACTAAGTTTTCAGTAAATATTGACCAGCGTTTGTTGAAGCCCCTCCAAATCTCTGACCAACACCTCGATTCTTCCCAACCCAACATAAGAATATCTTCCTGGCTCTTCGGGCCAACATATTTCAATCTGATGATCTCCACCCATAAACAATCCTTCGTTATAACTCTCCATATAGATTTGAAAATCAGATGTTTTCCAAAAGTGTCTACTTCCAGCAGACCCCACCCTCCCTTCTCCATAGGCTTCGTTATACACTCCATCCTAGCCAGATGAATTGATTTTCTTTCACTGTTTCCACTCCATATGAATCTCACCATTAGTCTTTTTATCTCATCGATGATTTGTTTAGGAATTACGAAGATGTGAGCCGAGTAAACAGTAAACTGTTGTAATACAACTTGAGTTCTCCATTAACCACTTCCAATCGTTCACCGTATATCTCGAAGGCTTCAATCTGAATCCTAAATAAATCAACCCATTGCCGAGGCATGCTATTTTAAAGCTAAAGAGATTACCCAGCTAATTTTGATACTCATCCTCTTCATTTGCATAAAAAATACAAGACCTTCCTCTGCTGACCAGCATTCCTGAAACCTTAGAAAAACCATTAAGGGTATGTTTCGTCTCTTCCCAGTTTTTACAATCCTTTTCCCCGAAGATCAGAACGTCATTAAGAAATAAGTTATGCCTCACCATCTTCTCCCGACTAACACTCACTCCTCGAAACTTCCCAGAGATCCTAGTTGAATTGATTTTTAGGCTTAAGGCATATATTATCAAGATAAAAAGAAGGGGGGACAAGGCACAACCTTGCCCAAGCCCCCATTCCGGCTTTAAAAACTCTGACACAGAGCGTTTGATTAATACCACCATAGAGGTCTTAGTAATACACGCCATAATCCAAGCCACAATATCCCTGTCCAGACCTATTTTAAAAAGGATCATTCTTAAGAAAGACCAATCAACCCTATCATAAGCCTTATTTAGGTCGATTTTCATAACGACCCCATTTAATTTCTTCGAATGCATAGAATGGATTACTTGTTGAGTGATTGCCACAGCTTCATCGATACTACTGTCTTTTAGGAAGCCTGCATGTTCCAGTGAAATGTACTTTGACAGAGAACACTTAATACAGTCCACAATAATCTTAGATTTGATCTTGTAAAGGGTGTTACAAAGGGATATAGGACGGAAATCCTCAAAGGAAATCTTCCCCTTCTTTTTTGGTATTAACACTAGGAATGTAGAGTTTATGGCTCCCAACATTTTCCCAGAAAGCTTAACTTCTTCCACCATCTCCAATAAATTAGCTAAGAGATCTTCGAAGAAGTGCAGAAAAAAGTCTGGGGTCCACCCATCCAAACCCGGACTCTTATCCGCTTTAAAATAATTTAAAGTCGCTTTAATTTCATCTGTACTAACCCGCTTATTTAACAGAGTCGGATCATCCTGATCAAACATAGATGGATAATCCTCTAGGTATTTCATTTGTTGTGTTATATCTCCATTGTCCTACTTCTCATATAGCTTACCATAGTACTCACTTGTTGCCTTCTTAATCTCTTCTGTCGAGAACACCTTTTCCCCATTTACATCAATCTCCCAAATTTCATTTGCACACCTTCTCCCATTTTCCACTTTATGGAAAAATTTAGTATTTTTATCTCCACATTGGATACATATAGCTCGACTCTTGAACCTCTATTCATGTTCTTCCTCAAATAGATATTTCCTATATTCTTCTTCCAGTTTCTTTAGCTTTTCCCAATAGTCCACTGTTTGGCTTCCCTCCCCTATGTCCTTTAATATTTTTGATCTTTCCCTTCTGATATCCATAATTATGTCTCTCATTTTCCTTTTATGTTTCCATTCCCACGACTTTACCAGCTTCTTTAATTTCCTCAATGTAGTCGATAAGTAATAATACATAACTGAAATTTCCTCCGGTCTTTTATGGGTGCTAAGATATTTCTTTATCATCTCATTCAAAGAGTCAATACCCAACCAAGTTCTTTTGAACTTAAAAGGAATATCTCCTTTTCTATTTTCAAAGACCCATTGAAGAGTAATTGGTCTATGATCTGACACTGTCAGGTCCTCTACCTGCGCCCTCATCTTAGCCAGATGTAATCTCAATCCATTGCTGATAAAAAATCTGTCTAACAACTTCCCAATGAAGTCCTCCCATTTTCTTCCATTTAGCCATAAAGGAAAATTTTCTGCAAATTTAATATCACTGGTTCCTGCATCTTTTAAAATATTCATGATAGTACCCCCCAACTGGTCCCTTCTGCCATTTGTACCCCATATTTCATTATCGTGTAGAGCACAATTTATGTCCCCTACTAACAGTGAATTTTGGATCATTAAGACACCACTCTCCTCCATTCTCTGCTAGAATCTCAACCTGTTTAGATGAGGAGCATAGACGTTAACAAGGTTAATTCTTTCTGGAAAACACATGCAATGACCCGATACAAGGATGCCTCCAAATAAGCTAAAAGCTCTCATGGATGCCCAGTTGGGATCCCACAAAGCCACCAGCCCTCCAGAGGGACCCTCCACATCAATAGCCACCATGTGCCAATCTGGATAGATAGCACGAAAATACAAAATACTACTATCAGCTGATTGCATGGTCTTCTGAATAAAAATGAAAGTTGGTTTACTTAAATAAAAGAAATTCCTAATCAATAAAAACTTCGTCTGTCCCCCAATCCCCAAAAATTTAGGCAGACGAGCTTCATAACGGAACCGGTGCTTCTGAGGTCAATGCTCCACAGACCCGATTTATAACTAGAGACATAGGGACATCCCTAAAATTACTGTTAGGGAAAATTTCAGCCAATTCAGACATCAACATCGTCTTCTTCTTTCTCTTGGATTTATCCTTCCCTCTCCTAATGGTTACATTAGATCTCGACACAGGACTGATGAATATTTTGGGGGAAGCATGGGGGCCCTTATCCACCTTTAACGGAACCAGGATAGAATCCTTCCCCGACAGTAGGGATTCTATATCACTCCCTATGGAATTTCTTGGAGATACAGGGTCCTCTCTTCTACAATATGGAGACACAGATTCCTTTCATTGGGGGTCCTGCACATGATCTTCCACCATTGGCGAAGAGGGAAGAGGATTCACAGGGTGGGGCATCTCCAGTTCAGTATCAGAGGAAACAGAGATAATCTAAGTTCCCCTATACACGCTAATATTCCTCCAACCCCGAGGCATAGATGATGGTAATACCCCCCCTCCCCCTCCCCTACTTTCCCACTCAGAATGCAATAAGGTTTGAGACATAGAGCCCATCGGGCCCTCAAACAAAATAGGCGACATATTCACAACATTTACATTTGACACCATAGTGGGAGTAAGAGAAATAAACTTACCCAACATCCTAGCCGAATCCTCTGTTACTTCCATCTCTCTAGCGTAGGTCCTTGGGCAATCCAGTGAAAGATTTCGACCTGGTTCCTCTGGCACAGTTCTTTGTCGATCAATATATAACCTACGATCAGTCACCTTTCCCTTCACAGTGAACCCCTCTAGTCTCCTCGGGTAGTTATTTAGTAGATGGCCCGTCGCTTGACATTTATAGCACCTAAAGGGCACTTGCCAGTAGTCTATATATTGCCCGTATGTAACGCCATTCAAATTTAAGTCTATGTTCGTCGGTAAACCCCCTCGTGAAAGAAGCTTCCACCAATATCCAAGCGCAACGCTTATCGTATATGCCATTACATTTCGAATCCACAAACCGTCACTTTCCTATACAATCCCCAATCGCAGTCAGTGCCTTTTGGCTCCAGAAATGCAATGGGAGACCGTTCAATTTCACCCACACTAGGTGATTCATAAGAGCATTCAGTCTTGGATGAAATGCTATATCCCATCTGTGCAATGCCAAGAAGGTTCTTCCGTATACCCACGAGTTCTCCAAGACAAATGCGACATCCTCCTCCTTCAGTAAGTGGAAGCAATACCATCCCCTGTCCAGCTTGTTGATTATCGGCATGTAACCCAAACGCTTCTCCCATAACCCGAGCAACCAGCCCATAAATTCACACTTACTATGATTCGTGAATTTCCAACGTCCTACTACCGCCCTTTTGGTTAGACTCTCCAACCTCTCCCACATAACATCTGAGCCAAAGCTCAACAATTTGCATTCCTCACCCGACGTTATGGGTTTCGATAGGCCACCCTGTGACTGCAATGGATAGATAGAATTGTCTATTTCTCCAATGTTGATGGTGTAGGAATTCCCCTTCCCACAATCACCCACACCTGAATGATTATGCGATGTCAAAGGAATGCCGTGTAGCAATGAACCTTCGTCTTCTGCCAACCCCAGTTCCCAAAGAAAGGATAGATCCAATAGATCCCGAGCACACCGGGCAATATGAGCCTCCAGGTCCCCCATCCCCAAATCACGGAAAACAATATAAAACTACAAAGTAAATTAACAGAGAACACCACCACCATAAACTAAAGTCCCCTCGACTGAAAGGTGGCAAAACTAAACAATAAGATCTGACGGTCCTACTCCACTCGTCACCACTCGTCAGCGCTAACACGTCCTTCCTCCCCACTATCATTAAAGTCCCTAAGTACATATGAGAAGAGTGATGACCAGTAACCACCCAAAGTACCAAAGTACAAAAACGTACCTCAAGTTGTTACAACCAACTGGAGCCAAAACAATACTAGTGATAATGAGTCAGAATCAAAGTCGATACAATCAAACTCTATCACAAACTACCGCAAAAATTATTTTAAAAAATTCCGGTCCGATTCTTCCCGGAAAAAGTGAATGGAAAAACCAGGAAGGAACCCCGGAAGCCATAACTCCCTCTGTGAGATAATTGAGCACCCTTATAGACCGATAATGTAGGACAGTCCATCACTCCAAAGGTCTCCCGCGCTAAGTACTGCCATACTCTTTTCTCCACAGACCATATCCTCTATCAGTCAATGCTTTGACATATCATCTTTACATGCCTCTGCAACTTCAGTGATTTATACTTCCTGGCTTTTGGTTTCCCATGTCTACAGCACTACTTAAAGTCATTACATCTTCTACTGTATGCACATTCATGTATTCCTCGATACTCGGCCTTTCATCCCTTGATTTTCGGTAAATTTTTAAAACACTATACCCCAAAATAACTTATCAGTCCACAAAGTCATGAAAATTAAAGGATCAAAGACGTTATCCAATGCATTGATCAACTAGGCGAGTTCTTGTCAAAATGGAATGCAGCTTTGATGTGACATGCATTTAGACACAAATTTATTATAAATTCATTCAAAGCAGTTAATGTGCAGCATATAAAGTCATGCAAAGAAGTTAATGTTTATGTCCGAAATGGATATAAGCCTTTTAAACATGTTTTTGGATAAAATAATTGAGGTTCTTGGATTAGATAATGCTGTGAGCGAACTAAAAATGAGCCGTCGGAATAAACAAGAATTTTGTAGTCATTAATTGAAAAAATCGATGGATCATCAGATCAATTAATGAAATCATTAAGATCGATACGACAAGACGTTAAAATATCAACCAAAACAGTGCATCGTTTTCATACTTTACATTATTAGTTATATAAAAATACAGATTTCAAACACGTGCGAATCAAAGTTCACCGGTTTTATTTTTTATTTTTAAAAGCAGCTGCTTAGCTTCAAATCTGGATCTTCGGCTAATCTACATCAGTTAAATAATAGTTAAAATCGAAGAGATTTAAAACGAGTTTATGGACGTCCAATGTATCTTGAAAATATAAGAAACGACTTTGCTTAGGTATGGTTTAAATATGACAAACAGAAAAAAAAATTCAGTTATTAAATTAAATTTAGGGAAATATTAAAATTTTAATGAATAAATTTACAAGAAGGTTTAAAGTTTTCAATATATTACAAAATTTTATTTCAAAATAACTAGCACAAATGTGGTTGATATTTCATAATAATACTTAATATGAAAATTAATAAATATTAAAAATCAATATTAATATTCATAATAATAATAATAATAATAATAAATATTAATACTATGAAAATAATATCATGAAATTTTATATTAATTAAATTAATTCGATAATAATAATAATAATAATAAATTAAAATAAAATATATATAATTAATATCTATATAACAATAATACAACATAATTATTCTATAATAAAATAAAACTGTTTTTTTTAAATATAGTTCTTATTTAAATATTATTAAATATATAACAATGATGATGGTGATTAACGTCCACTAGGACCAATATGGTCTATGAGGCCTTAAGAAAAAGAAGAAAATAATTGTAATTCTTTAGAATCTTATTTATGTGCTAAAGAAGAATGGAAAGAAGCGCACCAAAATCACTATAGTTGGGCTAACTTAACAAGTCAATAAGATTGAAAGTGTGATAGATGTTAGGGAAATGAGACCACATGTGAGTAAGGGTTGGACAATCTAAAATAAAGTATTTTTCATCCTCTACCCTCTTAGTATCTCAAAGATGACAAATTCCATTGTCCGACAAAGTCTTGGGAGTAGACCACTACCCAATTTCACTTCGAAGCTCATGAGAATTAGTTCTAATCTTAGTGATGTTCATCTTTTTCTTCCAGTTGGTGAAAACAAAAAGATAATATTGGTTCTCAAGGGTGGGGTTGATGACCTCATAATATCTTAGCTTCCTTTTACTCTGTAGCTCCTTATCATCCCATAGCTTATCCTTAAATTTGGAGGTGATAGTATCTTTGAAACTATCCTTGCTTCGTTGGATGATCGCCTTGTTTATCCCCCAATGGTTCAGCCAAGACTGAGCATACTTATTCCACCCATGCTTGAGGTGAAGGTGGGGGTTTTGGCTAAAGTTAGAAGAAATGTTAGAAAGTCTCTCAGATTCTATGTTGTAAAGCTTCTTATTATACATTAGATAGTTAAACATAACTCTACTTTCAATAAGGGAGAGGCCAACTTCAATCAGGACAATGGGATAGGGGGTATTTTCCTTGATCTTGAGATTGTAGGTTATTAAATTCTTTTGAATCATCTCAATCTTTTTGCATGACTCTCTGGATATACTGCAACCCCATACTTCACAGTCGTTTAGGGTAATAGGGGTGACGAGGGCCTCAAAGATGAACCTTTTTTTATTCCAAATACAAATATCAACATCCTTGTAATTGTTTTCAAGCTCATAATAAGTTTTCCAACTTCCAATAATCCTTTTCTCAATGTTGTAATTCTAGTTGAGTTGATAAGGAATGTCAATACACAAATATTTATAAGAAGATACCTTGTCCAAGAAATTGCTATCATAGAATTAATTTCCATGGGTGATCTTTTTGGATTTAATTATGATGATTTTAGTCTTGTTGGTATTAACCGTCATAACCATCTTGGAGTAATAGACATGAAAAGTGTTTAGCCAATTTAATGTCTTAAATTGTTCAACTTAAATTATCAACCAAGGTTTGTAATATGATGAAGTGTGGTGCACTATATGTTCTTAGTTAACCTTCTTCTTACTTCGTTGTATGCATTTTTATGTTGGTTTTAGGGGGTTTTGTGCTTTATTTCTAAATGTTAATCTTAAGAAATGAAAACCATGAAAGGAATCAATTGAATCTAGTGAATCTTAGATGTGTAAAACTAATTTTGAAAGAAGGAAGAAAGGGAAGTGTTATTAAGTTAAACTAACTTGCATAAAAATGAACCAAAGACTATTAAATTCTTAGAATATGATCTGAAAACAGAGTGCCTATTCTAATCATTAGTCCTACTCCATGGATATTAATATTGTAACTAAAAATTTAAATTGCAATGCTACTCTAGATGAAAGCAGATTCAAAGGAAAAAAACTACTGTATGTTCAATCACTCCAGCATTCAATATGGAAGTATGATATAATCACCCTCTTGAAATGATGTGCAAGCAACCGATTATAGTTTAGTTTTGAAAATTAAATCTAGGAAAGAAATTAAAGCATGTAAAGGAAAACTCCATAATTGTATAGGTTAAACATTCGAGCACCCAATTTGGAAGTATGAAAAGTCAACTTCTTGGCCTGATCTTTAAGAACATCCAAATATACAATTAACTGAGGATCTTAATCTAGAAAATAGTTTAAAAGCATGTAAAATATAAAAGCATGTAAAATAAAAGCTCAATGATTTCATAGGTTGAACACTCGAGCACCCAATTTGGAAGTATGATAAGTCACCTTGTTGGTGTGATATTTAGGAGCATCCAATTTTACAATTAACTGAGGATTTGATCTAGGAAAGTAAATATCAGAACATGAAAGGAAAATAAAAAACTGTGAGCTCTATTGCCTCAAACTTAATCCAATTGGAAAATAGATGAGTCTATCTTCTTAAGATGTTTTAGTAAAGAAAAGACTACACAGTCATTCTATCATTGATGCTAACAAAACATTCGTGAATTAATTCTATGATATTGATTTAAAAGTTGTAACAGAATATTAATCTACTCAGGAAATTGACCAAACAGAGTAAAGAATTGAACTAAAATAACTAACGAAAAACCTCCTCTGTTCAGGGGCCCTCTGTGACATAATTGGTTGAGATCCTAGATGATTATATACGCATTAAGAAGATATTAGAACCATCAACACGATCCTTGTATTATGAAAAGAACAGAGTTTAAAACAGTACACAACGTTTCATAAATTACAGCTACTATCTGGTCTTTGCATAACTGGTATTAAAATATAACAAAATGTAACTTTGATGAGATAATTTCACCTACAAATAGCTATTCTAACCGAAACATAGAATTAGATTCTAACTGGCTAACTCTTTATTTTCTACGTCAAAGAAAATCAAGAGTTCTTCGCTTCTCCACTTACGTTCTTAGATCCGACTTTGACCATGATCACAAGCACTCTTTTATGTCGATTTAAATCAAGTAGATAGGACAAAATCCATGTGTGAATCATTCTGGAGATGCCCATGTGGCTTGTTCCTCTATTTTCTCCTTGGAACCTATCAAACCATAAAAGTTGCTACGGAAACAATGATTTGTTGCAGAATAGGTTGCTTTTTGTAGCTAAGTTACAAAACTCCATTCAAATAACAAGAACATCAGAATATAACATATAAATCATTTAAATGCATTCCTCGAGATAAAACCTGAAATTTATCATTGATTGGAGTGTATGGAATTATGAGAAGGTAAGGAAAAAGTGATGAGAAATAATGTCAGAGAAAGGAAAATTCTGAGGTTCAACATACCCCCACTAACAAGCCATTGCATATCCTCATGAAATTTACCAGAAATGTGAGCTTACCTCTCCTATTGCATTTGTTCAGACACTTCTGGTAATACATCTAGTTTTCTCCTTTTCCTTTTCTTTGATGTGACTACCATCCTCGGCTTCCTCGTAAGGAGAATGTATTTGAGATTGATGACTTCCTTGTTTAGTGATTTTTTCTTTCCTTTTAACTTTATGTTCTTTTTGTACCATTTTCCTAAGTGCATGATAGTATTATCACTAATCACTTCCTCCAATTTGTTATTATGCTTTAAAGCCTCATTCTCCTGTATTGATAGGAGGTTCTGGATTCATTGTTGCATTTCTTTTCTCTAGTGACTATATGTAATCATATATCTCTCGTTATACTAGGTCTATGCCTAGAGATATTTTGTTGGGACTACCTTCAAAATTACGTATAGGAGATTTTTCAGGGTTATGTGGAGGAGAAATATTGATGGGAGATGGTATTGGAGGTTCTTCCTCTAAATTTACAAATGTTGTCTCTTGTGGTAGTGTTTTCTTCATTGAACCTCAGAGTCTAGAGGTCCTTATCAACTATAGAGGATTTACGTTTTCTTCAATTGTAACCTTGATCCTCTTTTATGTTTTACCGCCTGCCTTAACTTTACCTTTCTTCTTACTGTTTGTTAGTTTTGCAAAGGTGAGATCCTCATCATTTCGTTGAAGTGGAGATGCAGGTTTGTCTTCCATGCTTGTGTCAATATTATTTCTCCTACTTTTTCTAGTCTTGTACTCTTTAGGCTGCTCTAGTTCATCTTGGAAATGCTTTATGATAAGAAATTTCTCACAATAATCTCCTCTACTTTTCAAATTAAATTCAAGAAGTATTTTTACCAATCCATGAGGGTGCATAATATTATCACTAAACTAAATTCTCTTCTACACGTTTGTAGACATTATTTTTAAGCTATTTAGTAGAAAGAAGGGAAGATTTATTTCACCATTCTCTAAGAAATTCATCAACAATCGAATATGATATATATACATGTAGCCAAATTTGCCTTCACAGGTGACAAAATTCTGCAGAATTAAAAGCATGTTCCTCCATTTATTCTTGAGTGCTCAGTTAGGAATACCCTTTATGAAAACAAAAGTATCCATAGCTATATTTTTGAGGAAAAACTTCCGTGATTCACTTTGAAATTTTATTTTTTTTAACCACCTTTCACCAACCCTTGAGAGTTTTGTGGCTTCAACTATAAATGCCTCAGTTACTCAGAAATTGATGTCTCCTATTTCAACTTCTATCCCATCAAAATACCTTGCAAAATACTTAGTGATATCTTTGTGGAAGCCATCAAATTTTTCTATAAACTTAAGCGATTTAGCCTTCTGCAACATCTCCTTGATCTAAGGATATCCCTCCATATATTTTGTTCCCACAAGTTCTGCCCTAGAAATCAATCCCATGTCTTATGTTGTGAAGAGTCTAGCCTTCAGAATTATCCTTCTCTATTATGAAGTGAATTGGATTACGGATTTGATGAAGGACATCGAGGGTTTGTAGGAATGAGTGAGATGGATTGGGGTTTTTAAGAAAATTAGATGGATATGTTATGACAATAGGTCATGACCATTAATCCTAAATGGGGGAGTCCATTGTGGACCATTATGAAACATAATGCAGGTGAGGTAGTTGATCTATGACATGATGGAAGTCCCAATCAAATAAAATGATGACATGTTGAGGTATCATATGATCATCTACGTTATACATGCTAATGTTTTGACCTTGCTATTTAAATAAGTATATGAAACTTTACCTTTAGAACTAACCTTTCGTTGTCATTTGTTTGGTGTTGATTCTTTAGGTATATTTTAGCATGGTTGTCTTCAAATGTAGTTCTTCAATTCTCTGTATTCATTTCTCTTTCTTAAGTAGGTTGTACAAATGTGTTAGAGATGTAGAATGTAAAATCAACTGCAAAATGGAATTTAACTGTAGAATGGAATGTAGTTACAGAATGTGGAATCAGCTGCAGAATGGAATGTAATTGTAGAATGGAATATCAGTTACAAAATGGAATTTAAATGCAGAATTGAATGTAGTTATGTACTACTTATTATTGTAGAAAAGAAAGGGAACAAATGTTTTTGGGATTTTTAGAAATGGAATGGAAAATATAAGATGTTAGAATTTCTAATTTTCATCCTGTATTTTCTGTATAAGGATGCCAATAAATTATTGGTTTTCGTAATTATACAATTTATTATTTATTTATTTATTTATTTTAGATAGGAAAAATAAAACCTAAGTTGGGGAAGAAGAATGATTCTTCTTCACTAACTTCATATCATGATTATCTTGGAAAATATTGATAAACTCTTCTCTTGAAATTGGATTATGATAAACTTTCAATCGATGTCCAATCAAAAGAAGAGGTACATTTTCTTCATCAATTGTCCTTATCCTGACTACTCCATTTTCAAAGACTTTTTCAATATCATAAGGCCCAAGCCAATGAGTCTGAAAATTTCTTTCAAAGTCTTTGAACTTTGAATCAAACAAAAGTGCCCAATCCCATGCTTGAAATTTTTTCTCATTGATATATTTATCATGCCATTTAGACCTTTGCTTTTGGACTATACTGATTCTTTGAACTGCATCTTGTCTGATTTCATAAAACTCATTAAATTTCTCCAATATATGCTTATATGCCTCTGATAAATCAAGTCGCAATTGGACTTCCATCTTGAAGGTTTGAATCTGAAATTCTATAGGAAAGATGACTTGCTTCCCATAAACAAGTTCATAGGGAGTAAGTCCTGTTGTATTCCTCCATGTGGTTCTGTAGGCCCATAAGGTTTTAGGAAGCCTCTCTGCCCAATCTCTTTTGTGTAGATGTATAGTCTTAGTGAGAATTCCTTCAATCGATTTATTGGTAGACTCTACTTGGCCATTTTCTTATGGATGATAAGGAGTGGATTTTTTGTGCTTGATCTTGTAATTTTTTCCAAGATTTCTCACCAACTTGGATGTAAAATGGGATCCCTGATATGTCCAAATTTCTCTTAGAACACCAAAACGAGTGAATATGTCCTCAAAAATAAATTTAACTATAGAATTTTCATTAGCTAAAGGAAGTGCTTTAGCTTATACCCATTTATTGACATAATCAGTACATACCAGAATATACTTGTTTTGATTGGATGGTGGATTGATTGTTCCAACAAAATCCAAAGCCCATTTTTCAAATGGTTCGATGAGTAACTGAGGTTGTAATGGAATTTCATCTGAAGGAGAAGGTTTCCCCATTATTTGACAACTGTCACACCTTTTGACATATTCTTTGGTATATTTAAATATGGATGCCCAATAATATTGTAAATGAAGGATTTTATGGGTTGTCCTCTTATCAGCAAAGTTTCCACCATAGGGTTAATCATGACATGCTTTAAGAATATCAGGCATTTCATCTTCTCAAACACACCTTCTGATAATGGGATCTCAACCTGTTTTGTACAATTCATCATCGATCCATGAGTATAGTGCACTTATTTCAATAATTCTTCTTTTCTCTCTAGGAAAAAAGTATGAAGGTAACTTTCCTATGACTAAGTAATTAGAAATATATGGAAACAAATGAGTTTTAGTAGTTATTGCAAAAATATATTCATCAGGAAACTTATCCTCAATTGGAGTATCATTTTTGACATTTCGAATTCTAGACAAGAAATCAGAAATTGTGTTTTGTTTCCCACGCCGCTCTAGAATGGTGATATTGAATTCTTGCAGGAGTAATAACCATGTGGTGACACTGCCATTAGTAACATATTTATTCATTAAGTATCTAATTGCAGAGTGATCTGTATGAACAAAGGTTTCATAGCCTGTAATATAATGTCTAAATTTGTTGATAGCATGAACAATAACTAAGAATTATTTTTCAATTATAGTGAAATTTAACTCAGTGGGAGTCAAATTCTTGCTTTTGTAATATATGGCATAGGGAATCAAATATTTTTGTCCTAATACAACTCCCATAGTTGTATATGAAACATCTATTGAAATATTAAAAGGTAATTTCCAATTTGGACCTCTTAAGATGAGTGCTTTGGAATTTTTTTTATAAAGTTTCAAATGCCAATTGGAAATCAAGATTCCAACTGAATTCACAATCTTTGGTAAGTAACTTGAAGAGTCGGGATTCTATTTTAGTGAAAATTTCTATAAATCTCCTATAATATCCTTTGCATCCTATAAAACTTCTAACATCATTTTGACAACTTCGAATTGATAATTTGGATATGACTTCAACTTTAGATGTGTCAACTTTAATTCCATCTCCTGAAATTTGATGTCCTAAAACAATCCTTTCAATAAACATCATAAAGAATTTTTCATGACTTAATGAAATATTTGCGTCTTTACATATTTTAATAACCTTTTCCAAATTCTCTAAAGCTTCTCCAAATGAATTCCCATAAACTATATAGTCATACATATATATACTTCTACACAATCATGTATTAGATCAGAAAAAATTCCTAATACTTCCCTTTTGAATGTTGTAGGTGCATTGCACAATCCAAAAGGAAGTACTATGTAGGCATAAGTTCCCCATGGATAGGTGAATGTATTTTTGTCTTCATCTTCAGGTGCTACCTAAATCTGATTGTAACCACTAAAACCATCTAAGAATGAGAAATACTTCTTACCTTCTAATATATCCAATACTTGATATATAAAAGGTAAAGGAAAAAAATATTTTAGGGTGGCTTTATTCAACTCTCGATAGTCAATGCATACCCTCCACTTACCATTATTTTTGGGTACAATCACTAAATGGGAAACCCAATGACTGTCTGAAAATGGGTAAATTAAGTTTATATTTAGTAATTTTGGCAATTATTCTTTCACAATTTCCCTAAGATTTGGATTCATCCTTCTTTGAGGTTTTCTGATAGGTTTACAATTTTTTTCAATGTAGATGTGATGTATACAAGTCTTAGGACTAATTCCTTTTATGTCAGTGTATTCCCATGCATATGTAGAAGAATGTTGCTGTAATGTTTTGATTAACATTTCCTGTTGTGGTCTTTCCAAGTTTTTTCTTATGTTCAAATATTTTCCTGGAAAGATTTCAACTATAGAGTTACCAAATTCTTCCATATAGTATAGAGACATCTGCCAAGAAGACAAATATTCAATATTGGATTGTTATTGAAATTGATCATGTTCTTATTTTGAATATGTTTCAAATTTTTCTATTGAATTTAAGATTTGACTATCTTCACTAATGCTTGAAATAGTAAAAAGAGGTTGTATATCTTTGTTATCATAAATCCATTCTTCATATTCTAACTCTGTGGTTTTTTTTGCTGGAGAATATAGAGTGAATTTATTTGTTGATATAACATCAGAGATGTACATATCACCAGATCTATAGCTAATGAAAGCATCATATGTAACCAAACAAGGTCTTCCTAATATTAATGGATGTCCTCCTAGATTTTTCTTAGGAATTAAGATCATAAAATCGATAGGATACTCCCAAGAGTCTAAGGATACTGAAATATATTTTGATACACCATCTGGATTGATTACAGATCTATTTGGTAATTGAAGTAATGTAGGTTTATAAAAAAGGTTAGGAAGTTTGAGCTATTCCATGGTTTGTTTGCTCATGATGTTTATAGTTGCTCCTAAAGAAATCAATGTATTTGGAATTTCAACACCATTGATATGTGTTTTTACAACTGGACCTCTTGGATCTAAATATTTTTGTATGGAAATTTTTCCCATCATTATGTCTGCAATCTTTCCTACTGGTTGAATTCTTTATATTTCTTTTGTTTTTCTTCCTGATTTCTTCATGCTCAACTCTTTTATCGTTTTTGTTAGAATTGGAATCTCTTTGATGGCCTTTAACAAAGGAATATTGATATAAACACTTTTCAATGCATGTAGAAAATCATAATTGGGAAACATGATATGTTTTTCTACCCCTCTATCAACTTGTAATATTTCAGGAAAAGGAGGGTTAGAAGTAAGTACTGATGGTTACTCTATGATAGGAGTTGAGTTTATTTGTTATTTTTGCTTTTCGTTTTTATAATTTTGGTTTTCAAGAAATGTTCCTTCGTCAAAACTTTTATTTGGCTGTAGAGAATCTTCCTCAACATCATCTTGTTCTTAAATAACTATAGAAGGATTTTTCTTTTGTAGTATTCTACCAGATCTAAGTTGGACATCATTAAGATCTAGTGGAGTAATCATGTAAGTTGGAAATTGTTGTCCTTCTATCATGTAAGTATTTTGAGGATTTTTATTATTAGGTTTTGGCAATAGTTGGGCAAGTATTTGATTTGGTCTTTATGGAAAAGGTAATGAAAGTTGCGGATTTTGGTTTTGGAGCTGGGGTTGTTGATTTTGTTGAGGAATTTGTTGGGGAGGATAATTTGGATAAGATGGAGGATATTGGTAGTAATGAGAGTACCTACCATAGGGATTTTGCATTCACTGTGCCCAAGATTGAGGTTTAGGCCAAGGTTTTTACCATGAATTCCAATTATTTGGTGGGGGCTGAGTGTACATTTGGTTGTTAAAACCTTCATTTTGTGGCCCCTACAATGGTCTTATAAAGACAAAGCAAAGAGATTATTTTGGATTTGAACTTTCTTCTTCTTTAAAAACATCCTTAAGACCTAGAATTGAAGGGAAACTCTTAGTTTCATGATTTTCTAAGAAAATCACACAGGTCTCTATGAATTTTGCATCAAGAGGACATTCTCTTAAAGCATGCTTCTTTTTGCATTTAGGACATAAAATAGCTAAAGCATCAGTCTCAACTTTCTACTTGTTTTCTAATTTAAGGGTGTCTATCAGTTCACTAAGACTTCCTATGATATTTGTTTTAAATTCATCAAGCATATTTCCAATTTCTTCTCTACTTACTATTCCAGTTGCAGATTTGTTCGCTCTAGCAAGAGAAGGATCTCTTGGATTTTTCCGAGTTTTTTACTTTCCCCTTGAGAGATGAATACATAATTCAGCAATCTCAGGTAATTGGAGTTGAGAAATATCTCCCTTCCCCATCATGTTGAGAATATATATCCACTCATCTCTAATGGCTTTTAATAAAATATATTTTAAAGTATCTCGATCTAAATTATCCATTTTAGCTATTTTTATGTTATAATTGAACTTTCAATTAAATCTTCTAAATTCTCATCCTCTCTTTGCATCATTTTGAATACTTCATCCTTATGATTAATGGGTATGAAATAATCCAAATATCTTTCCAAAAATTCTCTCTTCATGTCATTCCATGTCCTAATAGACTGTGTGAATAGATCCATGAACCATTTTAAAGTTGCTCCTTTCAATGTTGAAGGAAATAACTTAATTTTTTGAGAGTCTTGCAAATAATCATATGATCTACAAAAAACTTCAAATTCAAACAAATTTTTTTCAAAATATTCATTTTTTAATCCATGGAAATTTGGAAGGATAGAAGGTGAGATATTTTTCATTGTGGCATTTTTATCCCCATCAATTATAGGAAATCCAAAAGAATTATCATTTTCCCTATTTCTTCTATTTTCTTCACCTCTTGTACCTCCTCCCTTATTCCCTCTACCTTGTCCTCCACCTCTTCCTCCAAACAATAATTTTTCTCCATCTAGAACTTCTCCTTCTCCTTCTCCTCTCCCTGCCATTATAGATTCTTCAGGGATAATATAAGGTTCAATCTATAAGGTTAATTTCTCTTCCTCTGGTTCTTCTATTAATGTAATCTTGAAGAAAGGTTCTTCTTCTTCTTCTCCACTAGGAATTTCTAACTCTTCAACTAAATTTTTTTCCCCTGTAGATGTGAAAAAGGTTACTCCTTCTGTTGGAGATCTCGGATCTTCTTCCTTTAAGACTGCCTTAGTGGAAGAAGTGGTAGATCCTCCTAATTGGATTTATGACCTTAAGACTTTAGGAATTCTATGTCTATTGAAGTATGGAATATGAGTTTGAGATGGTGGTATATCACTATGTGGTCTAGGTGGAGTGAGTGGTGTTGTAGGAGTTAAACTTCTTCCTCTAGCTATGAGTCTACCCCTCGAATCTCTTTCCCTACGCATATTTTTTTTTTTTTTAGATGTAAGAAATGAGGTTACCTAATTACACATCCCCGAAAACAACGCTAATTTTTTTAGTCAATTTAATGTCTTAAATTGTTCAACATAAATTATGAATCAAGGTTTTTAATCTGATGAAGTGTGGTGCACTATATGTGCTTAGTTAACCTTCTTCTTACTTCATTGTATGTATTTTTAAGTTGTTTTTAGGGGGTTTTGTGCTTTATGTCTAAATGTTAATCTTAAGAAATGAAAACTATGAAAGGAATAAATTGAATCTAGTGAAATTTATACGTGTAAAACTAATTTTTAAAGAAGGAAGAAAAGGAAGTGTTCTTAAGTTAAACTAACTTGCATAAAAATGAACCACAAACTATTAAATGGTTAGAATCTGATCTGAAAACAGAGTGCCTATTCTAATTATTAGTCCTATTCCATTGATATGAATCTTGTAACTGAAAATTGGAATTGCAATGCTACTCTAGATGAAATCATAATCAAAGGAAAAAAAACTAATGTATGTTCAATCACTCCAGCATTCAATATGGAAGTATGATATAATTACCCTCTTGAAATGATGTACAAGAAACCGATTATACTTTAGTTTTGAAAATTAAATATAGGAAAGATATTAAAGCATGTAAAGGAAAACGCAATGTTGTATAGGTTAAACATTCGAGCACCAAATTTGGAAGTATGACAAGTCACCTTCTTTGCCTGATCTTTAGGAACATTGAATTATACAATTGACTGAGGATCTTAATCTAGAAAACAATTTAAAAGCATGTAAAAGGAAAGCTCAATGATTGCATAGTCTGAACACTCGAGCACCCAATTTGGAAGTATGACTAGTAACCTTATTGGCCTGATATTTAGGAGCATCCAATTATACAATTAACTGAGGATTTGATCTAGGAAATTAAATATCAGAACATGAAAGGAAACTAAACATCTGTGAGATATATTGCCTCAAACTTAATCCAATTGGAAAATAGATGAATCTACCTTCTTGAGATGTTTTAGGAAAGAAAAGATTACATAGTTATTCTATCATTGATGCTAAGAAAGAATTCATGACTTAATTCTATGATACTGATTTAAAAGCTACACCACAATATTAATCTACTCAGGAAATTGAGAAAACAGACTAAAGAATTGAACTAAAATAACTAATGAAAAACCTCCTCCCATGCAGGGGTCGTCTATGACAAAATTGGTGGAGATCCTAGCTGATTATATATGCATTAAGAAGATACTAGAACCATGAACATGATCCTTGTATTATGAAAAGAACAGAGTTTAAATAAGTACATATCATTTTAGAAATTACAACTATTTTTCGGTCTTTACATAACCGATATTTTCATAAAATAAAATGTAACTATGATGAGTTAGTTATGCCTACTAACGGCTATTCTAACTGAAACATAGAATTATATTCTAACTTGTTAACTATTTATTTTCTATGTCAGAGCAAATCAAGAGTTCTTCACTTCTCGGCTTACGTCCTTTGACCGGACTTTAACCATGATCACAGGCACCCCTTTTTGTCGATTTTTATCAAGTAGGTAGGACTAAATATATGTGTGATTCATTCTAGAGATTCTCATGTGGCTCATTCCTCTATTTTATCCCTTGAACCTGTAAAACCATAGAAGTAGTTCTAGAAACAACGATTAGCTGCAGAATAGGCTGCGGTCTATAGTTATGCTACAAAAATCCATTCAAATAACAAGAACATTAGAATATAACATAGAAATCATTTAAATACATTCCCTGAGATAAAACATGATATTTATTAGTGATTAGAGTGTATGGACTTATGAGAAATTAAGGAAAATGTGATGAGAAAGGATGCCAGAGAAAGGACTATTCTGAGGTTGAAAAAAGAGCCTTAAGTTGCTTGTCGATGTCTGAAGGGCTTCTAAGAAGAAGAACGATATCATCGAAAAATAGGAGAAGAGTAATGATAATACATCCAAGATTTTTCCCCTTGCACCCGACGATTTCAAAACTCTACTCTAACTTATTGATGTAAATACAAAATAGGGTAGGGGAAACAGGATACCCTTGCTTAACCATGGTATAATATTTAATATCTTCAGACAACCCTTCGTTGGTCTTAAGCTTGAAAAAAACTTTCTCGTAGAGGCGAATCACAATAATATTCAACTCAGGAGCAATCATTATCTCATCAAGTATTTTCCAAATTTTATCCTGAGATATAGTGTCAAAGGATTTTCTAAAGTCCACAAAGCAAAAAAATTGATCTTTACTATTGCAACTTTCCTTGAAAATGATCTTGAGAGTGACAAGATGGTCGATAGTCGAGTGGAATCTCCCAAAACCAAATTTACCTTTAGCTCTTTTACCATGGCTCTCATGCCAATGGAAAATATTCTTATCCAATATGAGACCATAAAGAATGGTTAATATGTGGCTATACATAATGGTCTTGTAGTTAGAGGGAACAATTTTGTCCCCATTTTTAAGGATAGGCAAAATAAGGCTTTGTGTCCAAGGCTTAGGGAAGCCATGCTTTACAACCAAATTGAGAAGCTTGTGGAGATGAGGAATGAGGATAGATCTTCTAAGATTTAATATCTTAACTTGGTATCCTTCAATATCTTTAGCTTTCCCACTAGCAAGATTATTAATCCCCGACTCAACGTCCTCAAGAGGAAACATATATTCCTTAATAGGAGTGATAACGATGTTGTCCATGGTGTCTAGGGAGTCATACAAATTTTTAAGATAGGTGTCTCACTTTTCTAAGGGGATCGAATGATTATCTTTAGATTTATGAACAAGCACATTCCGCCAAAATGTTTTGGGCGCAACTTTAGAAAAGTAAAGAAGATTCTCTTGCCTCTTATTAAGATATGACTACTTATTCTCTTTACTAAAGGCTTTGAATATACTAATATTTCCTATATTTACACAATAATAATATATAATAATTAATGACAATAATAGTCATAATAATTGTTTTTTTAATTTTTGTGGAATTTTATGATATTTTTTCGCTGCCTGCTGAGAGAGCCCACGCGTGCTTCCTACTAGTGCTAGGGTTCCTTTTCATCCATGGAGGATATGGGTTTTCCCCAGGCCCCACCTCCCCCTTATCCCCCTCCCCCTCCGTTCGGTGAAGAAGCGTTCAAAACACTACTAGCTTCGCTATCAAAAAAGAATAAATCGTATGCCACCAAGTTTGTGAAGAAGTTGGATGATATTCCAGTAGTTTCCCTTCCACTAGAGGGGATTATTCAAGTTGCCTTGTATCTTTTAGATCAAGCCCTGGTGGGAAAATTTGCAAGACTTTGGCCCTCTCCCAAAACCATAGACACCTGGGTTGTCAAAAAATGGAGACCGTTGATTGAGCACAGTATTACCTCGTACTTTTTTGGGAGAGGCTTCTTCCTATTTGAATTAATTTCAAAAGAGGAAAATGATCTGATTTTAGGAATGGGCCTTACTTCATGGGACCTTAGAGCCTATATATAAACAAGTGGATGCCAGATTTTGATCTAGTAGAGGATGTTTCGTTACCCGTTCCTGTGTGGGTAAGGCTTCTGAGTGTTCCAATGCATTTTTGGAACTTGGAGTCTTCTATGCATATAGGCAACGTGCTGGGAAAATTCATAGACTGGGAAAAAAACAAGGATCAATATGATTGAGCTTGAATCTGTGTCATGGTCGATCTAGAGGTGGGACTTCCAGAGGCAATAAAAATAAATTTCGAAAGCTGTACTCAGGTACAAAAATCAGATTATGAGCAGCTCCCTTTTTATTGCCGAAAATGCCACAAATTGTAACACCCCTAGTTTATGTTTTTGTTTTCAAAGTTGGACATTTGAGCTTTAATGCAAAGGGGAGTGGACCCCAATGGATAAGTATTTTGTAGATGTAATTAATTTTTTAATTATGAAAAATAAATACAATCATTCTGTGCAGATTGACCAAATGAGAATTATGATATCACTTGCTAAATCCATGAGGATGGAAAGAGGATAATACTTTCCCCAAAAATATTTCAAAAATACTTGAAAGAATTTATTTCCAAATTATATTTTGAGGAAAATATAGTTTCCCCAATGAGGTGGAAAGTAGTTGGGAAGAGGTAAAAAGATGTGAAAGGCAGAAAGCAGCTTTAAAAACCCCTAAATAGGGAAGCCTAGGAAAACAGGAAGAAAAGCATCCTGATATTCTGGACGCAAAATTAGAAACAGGCTTTGGGGAGAAAAAGCTTAAATGAGCTATTCTTGAACAGATTAGAGGTTGGTCTGTGAGGAAGGTGATCTCATCTCGGGGGTGAGTTCTGGAGATAGAGGAACTCTAAGGTTGGGAGGATTGGTCAAGTACCTAAGAGGTATGCTCACAATATGTATGAATGATAAAAACAATTTTATTTGTGTTAAGTGTTAAGGTTAATGCATGTAGCTGCATACTACTTGAAGAGTTATTGTTTTGTGCTGGTATTCCATGCATTTATAGAGTTGTAGATGAACTAAATCCTCTTAGTTCTGCATAGTTGTAGGAACAATAATTATGGGAAAAATCAACCAGAAACTCTAAACCAGTGACTGGTTTAAATCTAGAGATTTCTGCTACCTCAGAATTCATAATTGTGTAACTTTAATCTGTTTCTGTTAAAAATAGAAGTTAATCAGTGACCACTATAAAAACTCAAAAAAAAAAAAAATGTGTAGGAGAAGTTAAGTGCATGCAGTGCAGATCTATAGATTGACTGAATTCACTAAGTGAAGTACGGAACTGTAGCTTTCCAAATTAATAGTGCATGTCTATCTATATAGTACCCTCTATAATAAGGACAGAATGGAGGAGTATAGATTTTAGTGCTATATATATATATATATATATATATATATATATATATATATATATATATATATATATATATATATATATATATATATATATATATATATATAGAGAGAGAGAGAGAGAGAGAGAGTAAAGAAACATCGCTAAACATGTTTGCTAATCATGCAAACAATTTTGGTCTGAGAATTATATATATAAAACTGGTGTATGACTAACATCTTTCACAAAGAAAGGGTCCAAACTGAACAATTACTGGAAATTATAAGTTGTGCATGTGAACCTCTATAAAATGCATGCAGACTATACAAGCTGTGAAAGATAAAAAATAATTTCCCCATCAGATCTATAGAATGTGCGAGTTAAGAGTGTAGTTTAAACACTAGATATACTGAAACTGCTATGCTAAGAAAAATTATAAGTATATAGTTGCAGAAAACATTATAAATGACTATTACAATGGAACCCCAAACTAAGGAGTATAAAGAGAGTTCACTGTTGGATTCATAGAATACACTTGGAATTTTAGACTCTGTGGAAATGGAAATTTCTCATGCACTGAAAGATTGCAGGCTTGAAAAAATTTTGCAACAAAGACACTTCTAGTCAATTGTGCTATTATAATGAGGAGGAACCGAAAGGAAAAATAAGGCTAGCGAACTTATTACTTTCTTCAATCAAATTTAGGAAGACCATTACTAAAAGGAAAAATATTTAACATGAGTATTAACATAAAAATAATGATCTGGAAACTATTAGAAACTATTATTGATTTGTCAATAATAACAAAGAGGAAGGATAGACACATTCTATATACATATATATCAAATTATGAAGCCACTCACGGAAATAGGTTATCATGGTTCCATAATAACATTTCAGAATTTAATTATTCAGGGAATTTCATCATTCGAATGAAATTTTGTTAACAGTCCCAGTCTCTGGCATAAGTTATTACTATAGTAGAAACTTTTTATGACAATAAGAACTTGAATTGTCTGAACAAATTCTGTGTAATAACAAGAATGGAGCCTGGTCACACTCTGACTAATGACGCATCCATACCGACCTGAAATTCTAGGATATAATGACATCAAGTCGAGTGAATTAAAAATCCACCAAATACCACTGAAGGAAACCCTCGATGATATTTGAACCTACCTGCAATAAAAATGAGGGAAACGTGAGAGATCGTTACAGCAAGACGATATGAGGATACTCAGAACATAGTATATGATAATGGAACACAAAAACTCGGGCTACCTTGGGAGTGGAAGACGTTGTCACCAAACATGACCTGCAGAAAGAATACATGGGCATTGTAAAAACGTTCACCAAAATGAAAATAAAACACAGGAATAATTTTTCTCCAATGAATCGACGGCTTACCTGAGGTAGTGATTGCTCACTTCGAGCCAGGGAAACCCAGCGAATGAAACGAACGACCTCAGCAAAGTCACGAAGGATGAATAGGAGTAAGCTCATATCAAGAAATAATGGGGTATTAGTGCTACACATCGTTAACAGGAAACGAAAATCAACATACTAGGATAGAAAAATCTCCACGAGATATTTGTCCAACTAATAAGAAAAAAAACACAACGAGTTATCGAAAGTAAACGAGACTATAGAAAATAAATTGTTGCATTTAAACTCAGCTCTCACACTGTCAATCGAGTGTATTGCTATGGAGAAAAATACATATCAAGAGCGTAAGCCTCACGGTGAAGACAGTGAAGTACTCAGACTTTCATACCTGAAATACAACATGATGGGGAGATAGATACACCAGAAGCCTAGGAGAGCCGACGCTTCGTTCCTCTAATGTGCAGAGTCTCGGCACCGAGAGGTGATCAAAACAAATGAGGAGTGAAAGAACTATTTTTATAATGTTACAGAGATTTATGCAAATGTCGAAATCCAAAAACAATGAAACCCTAATTAATAGGATAAATCTCCATCATCCAAGTGGCCTCGAATCGGTGGCGTGTACATGGATCGATTGGGCGGGATTTGCATTTAAGACATAGCCGTCCAACACTGAATGGTAAATCTATGAAATATATCTCACAGTACCTCCGATCATGTCATAAGGTCTACGTAATTACAAGAGAAGTCTGTCGTGGCATCTCATAATGCAAATGTAGATACCTACAACTTTTAGCGTGGACGAAATGAAAGCCAACAAAATTGAAAATCAACAGAGAGCCATCGAATATAGTGACGTGGAGACTTGACACAAGTTTTAATTACCAAATTACATTAAACCGACTTTTCCAACGATGCAGCACAAGTACCTTGAAGTTTAATGTGCTTATCTCTACAGAAAACTCATCATAAATAGCATGTACGAGAGATATCATCGATGATCTGGGAACATGCAATATACATTCGAAACCGTGGCCACATAACCATAATAAATTCATATAAATGACATAAGTGTTAATTATGAATATACCATTTGGTACATGGAAGAACCCGCAATTTAAACATAGGGTTATCACTCTTGGAGCTATACGAAGAGATGAACCCAGTGATATATATAAACGCCTCGAAAACTTGTTATATGGAAAATCGATGCATATGGAATACATAACACATAAGTCAAATTATTACATGGTGAAATGTTGCATGGTGAGATACGTAAGGACCATAAAGAGACTCATGAAATGGTCTTGGGATCGAATAAAATTCGATAAGTTGAGCGTAGGGTAAGATCATAATAAGGGCTCAAGGATATTAATAAGGTTAACAGTTATAGAGAAAGTTTAATAGAAGTTAAGCAATGGGAGTTAGAAACTCCAAATTCAAATTATAAAAATAGTCTAAAGACAAGTTCAAAATCTCGTTACAAAGGTAACAACCCAAATTGTTAATTGGCGTCCTAGGAGAAGTGTAACCTTCAAGGACAAAGTTAACAAAGAAATTATAAAACAAAGTAGGGTCAACGTATCTTGTTAATGACTATAGAGATAATGGATCGCAATTATTCTTAAGCTGAGACATAAAAAAAAAATATTATGTCGTGTGACGAAGAGACATTACAAATGGTATCAGAGCTCATGTTACATAAAACTGGGTTGTTGTTGTTGTGCTCACTGTATAAATTATTGTTGAATTTTTATTTTTTTATTACTGATCTGTATTGTTTAGTGTACAGTGTGGTGCTGAAACAGACAATTCCAATTACTGGAAGTGATGAAATTTATGTTGATATGCATGAGGAAGATAATACACTAGATCCCAACGCTCTGGTGATGGCTATGTTGCACAGTTTGCAACAAGAAATGGCTGAGCTAAGAAGCCAGAATGATAGATTGTCATTAGCCAGTGAGGAGCAGGAAAAGTTCATCAGAGAATTAACTTCGCGGAACAGCCAAGAGGGTGAAGGTTCCAGAAAGAGGAGGAATGATGAGTCTGAGGAAGATGATGGTGTTAGGCAATAGTATAAGCAGAAAAAGGAATTACAGGGGGAATTCCGAAAGATCAAACCTCCCTCCTATGATGGGGAGAAGGAGGAAGATGCTGAAGCCTGGTTGTTGAACATGATTAAGTATTTCCAGGTCTATGAATATGAAAGCAATGTGAAGGCTAGATTAGCTGTCTACCAGCTCTAAGGTAAGGCTACCTTGTGGTGGGAGGAGACGAAAATGGTTCATGCCATTGATGAAAAGACAAAAATTATTACTTGGGAAGATTTCCAAGTCAAGTTTAAAAACCGCTATTTGAACGAATGTTATTATGATGATAAAGCAAAGGAATTCCATGAGCTTAGACTGAGACAGCTTACTATTGATGAGTTTGTCACCAATTTTACAAATTTGTTGAGATATGTCCCTTACATTAGGGAAGAGAAGGGCAAGGTACAAAGGTTTTTGAACTGTTTGCCTATTGTGTACAAAGAGAAGATCGAGTTTGATAACCCAAAAACTATGGATGAAGTAGTGAGAAAAGCTAGATTATGCTACCAGCAGTTTAAAGGAAAGGGTGAGCATGGAAAAGGCTAGATAAACAAGGGTGAAATCAAAGGAAAGAAACAGAAACCATCTTACTTAAAGAATTTTGGCAGAGATCATCAGCGGAAGAAGTTTAATAAACCAAAAGAAAGTCAAACCGCTAAGTCTCAAGTTGGTTCCAAACAACTAGATGAAGGAAATAAGAAGGAAGGCATAGTTAAAATGCGAGAACCTTTGAAATTCTGGGGATGTGGAGAACCCCATCTCTTGAGGGATTGTCCCCACCGAAACATTCAGATGATTATGAGAGAACGAGAAGCTACCACAGTAAATGATATAGCAAGAAATATACCCACTAGCAGTGCAGCCTGGGAGAATCGACAAGCAGAACACCAAGCTACCATGGTTGAAATGGAAGGTAAGATTGCTGACCAATTTGTTACTGTTTTAATTGATCCAGGGGCTTCTTTGAGTTACATTAGTCCACAAGTGGTAGAAAAATGCAATCTCAAAACTGAAAATCTTCAGCAGTCTTGGTTGGTACAGTTGGCCACAGGTACCAAAAGAAAGGTAACTCATAAATTACCCCAAATAACAATTAAATTAAATGATTTTCAGACAGAAGTGAATTGAAATATTACACCCTTAGGCTCGTATGAATTGCTGATAGGAATGGACTGGTTGGAAAAAAGAAAGGCGATGATGAATTGTTGGGATAAAACTCTGCATTGCATAGATGAAAAATGGAAACCTTTTATTCTCAAGGGAAAACCAAAACCCATCTCTGTAAGACAAATATTAGCACTACAATTAAAAAGAACAGCTAGGAAAGGAGATCAAGTATATGCAGTACATGTAGAAGAAACAGAGCAGCAACTTGAAGAAAATCTGCTAGTTACTTTGCCAGTAGTGAGAGAGTTTAAGGAAGTTTTTCTAGATGATATTCCTCATCTTCCGCCCAAAAGAGAGATTGAATTTTCAATCGATTTGGTGTTGAGAGCAACACTGGTTTCCCGAGCCCCTTATCGAATGAGTCCTCCTGAACTCATGGAATTGAAAATGGAATTGCAATAATTGCTAGATAAGGGTTATATCAGACCGAGTGTGTCTCCTTGGGGAGCATCGGTGTTGTTTGTGAAAAAGAAGGATGGAACTTTTAGAATGTGTATTGATTATCGTCAGCTGAATAAGTTGTCAATTAAAAATAGATAACCTTTACCTCGAATTGATGATCTTTTTTATCAAGTGAGGGGAGCTTCAGTATTTTCTAAGATTGACCTAAGGACTGGTTATCACCAGCTCCGAATTAAGGAAAAAGACATTAGCAAAACAACTTTTCGAACTAGGTATGGTCACTACGAATTTGTAGTCCTACCTTTTGGTTTGAAAAATGCCCCTGCCACCTTTATGTGCCTAATGAATAGTGTGTTAAACAAGTACTTGGATAAATTCGTACTAGTGTTCATAGACGATATTTTAGTTTACTCAAAAAGTGAAGAGGAGCATAAATAACACTTGAGGATAGTGTTGCAAACTCTGAAAGAAAACCAGTTTTATGCCAAATTCAGCAAATGTGAATTATATAAGGAAAAGATCCAATACTTGGGACATATTATTTCTGAACAAGGGTTGGCAGTTGACCCTGAAAAGATAAAGGCTATTAAAGAATGGCCGGTGCCAACTGATGTTTCAGCAGTGAGATCATTCATGGGGATTGCAGGTTATTATCGTAGATTTGTGGAAAGATTTTCTGCAATAGCATATCCCATAACTTCACTACAAAGAAAAGGGGTCAAATTCGAGTGGACTGAAAAATGCCAAAACAATTTTGAACAATTAAAATAAAAACTCACTACAGCCCCTATACTGAAAATTGCAAATCCTGATAAATAATTTGTTGTATGTATAGATGCCTGTAGAGAGGGGTTGGGAGGATTCCTGTTGCAGGAAAATTCAGTTATTGCATATGAGTCTAGGAAACTGAAAACACATGAATAGAACTATAGTGCATATTATTTGGAGTTGGCTACTGTTATTCATGCCTTCAAGATGTGGCAACACTATCTTCTTGGAAAGAAATTTACATTGATGACAGATCATAGTAGTCTTAAGTATTTCTTTTCCCAAACTGATTTGAATGCTTGATAAGCTAGATGGCTGTCTTTTCTGAGTGAATTTGATATGGACATAAAACATATCAGAGGGAAAGAAAATAAAATTGTTGATGCCTTGAGCATAAATTCTTGTCAAAATATAAACAATATTGGAAGTAGTGCTAATTTTGATTTAGAAGATCTAGTGAAAAAGGCAGCAGACCAGGATCCAAATTATGAAACACTATAGGTGAAACTACTAAAGAAGGAGATGGCTGACTACACTCAAAACCAAAAAGGGCTGATCTGCTACAAAAATAGATTGTATATCCCCAATGTGGAATCTTTGAAAAAATAAATCCTAGATGAATATCACAAACAACCATATGCAGGACATCCTGGATATCAGAAAATGCTAACAAATTTGAAAAATAAGTTGTTTTGTATAGGAATGAAAAGAGATGTAGCAGAATATTTAGCTAGGTGCATGGTGTGTCAACTAGTTAAAGTTGAGCATCAGCATCCTGCGGGACTTCTAAATCCTTTGCCATTTGCAAAATGGAAATGGGATACCGTTTCTATAGATTTCATAACAGGGCTACCCAAAACCAAATACCAACATGATTCAGTGATGGTGGTAGTAGACACTTTAACAAAAGTTGCACACTTTATACCTGTGAAATCTACTTTTGGGACAGCCCAAGTAGCGGATGTGTTCATGAAGGAAGTAGTAAGGCTCCATAGGGTCGCAAAGGTGATTGTTTCGGATAGAGATGCTAAGTTCACCACAGCCTTCTGGAAAGGTCTGTTTGGGGGCATAGGCACTAAGTTGAATTTTAGTACTGCCTATCACCCTTAGACCGACGGTCAGACAGAGATAACTAATTAGATTTTGGAGGATATGCTGAGAATGTATGTGATGGATAGGCCATCAAAATGGGAAGACTACTTGCATTTGGCTAAGTTTGTCTATAATAATAGCTATCAATCCTCCATCAAAATGATTCCGTTTGAGGCACTCTATGGAAGTAAGTGTCGTACTCCTTTGAGTTGGATTCAACCTAAGGATAAACTAATGATGGGACCAGATGCTTTACAAGAGATGGAAAGAATTGTTAAACAAATACAAAGAAACATCAATACAACACAAGATAGACAGAAAAGCTATGCTGATAAGAAGAGGGTACATCGAGAATTCAGAGTGGGCGATCATGTATATTTACGCATTAAGCCCCAAAAGAGCACACTCTATACTAGAAGTTGTGCAAATCTGGCTCCTAGATATTGTGGGCCTTTTGAAGTGTTAGAAAGGGTGGGACCAGTGGCTTATAAGCTGGCCTTACCGCCCATTGTTAAAGTTCATGATGTGTTTCATGTTTCATTATTAAAAATATATGTACATGATGCTTCTCACACTGTTGATTGGAATGTGATATAGGTGGAACCAGAAGGAGAGTTCCTTCCAAAATCGTTTCAAATATTGGAGCGGGAAGAAATTGAATTGAGGAATCGAACGGTAGCAAGAGTAAAGGTGCAGTGGAAGCACTTTACTGCTGAAGAAGTTACCTGGGAAAGAGAAGCTGAAATGATGGAAAAATATCCTTTTTTTAAAAAAAATGAACTCTAGTAGTTAGATATCAACACCGAGGACAGTGTTTGCTTTCAGAGGGGGAATATGTAACACCCCTAGTTTATGTTTTTGTTTTCAAAGTTGGACATTTGAACTTTAATCCAAAGGGGAGTGGATCCCAATGGATAAGTATTTTGTAGATGTAATTAAATTTTTAATTATGAAAAATAAATACAATCATTCTGTGCAGATTGACCAAATGAAAATTATGAGATCACTTGCTAAATCCATGAGGATGGAAAGAGGCAAATACTTTCCCAAAAAATATTTCAAAAATCCTTGAAAGAATTTATTTCCAAATTAGATTTTGAGGAAAATCTAGTTTCCCCAATGAGGTGGAGAGTAGTTGGGAAGAGGTAAAAAGCTGTGAAAGGCAGAAAGAAGCTTTAAAAATCCCTAAATAGGGAAGCCTAGGCAAACAGGAAGAAAAGCATTCTCATATTCTGGACGCAAAATTAGAAATAGGCTTTGGGGAACAAAAGCTTAAATGAGCTATTCCTAAACAGATTAGAGGTTGGTCTGTGATGAAGGTGATCTCAGCTTGGGGGTGAGTTCTGGAGATAGAGGAACTCTAAGGTTGGGAGGATTGGTCAAGTACCTAAGAGGTATGCTCATAGTATGTATGAATGATAAAAACAATTTTATTTGTGTTAAGTATTAAGGTTAATGCCTGTAGCTGCATACTACTTGAAGAGTTATTGTTTTGTGCTGGTATTCCATACATTTACAGAGTTGTAGAGGAACTAAATCCTCTTAGTTTTGCATAGTTGTAGGAACAATAATTCTGGGAAAAATCAATCAGAAACTTTAAACGAGTGACTGGTTTAAATCTAGAGATTTCTGCTACCTCAGAATTCATAATTGTGTGACTTTAATCTGTTTCTGTTAAAAATAGAAGTTAATCAGTGACCACTATAAAAACTCAAAAAAAAAAAAATGTGTAGGAGAAGTTAAGTGCATGCAGTGCAGATCTATAGATTGACTGAATTCACTAAGTGAAGTATGGAATTGTAGCTTTCCAAGTTAACAGTGCATGTCTATCTCTATAGTACCCTCTATAATAAGGACATAATGGAGGAGTATAGATTTTAGTGCTATATATATATATATATATATAGTAAAAAAATAGAGCTAAACATGCTTGCTAATCATGCAAACAATTTTGTTCTGAGAATTATATATACAAAAGTGGTGTATGACTAACATCTTTCACAAAGAAAGGGTCCAAACTGAACAATTACTAGAAATTATAAGTTGTGCATGTGAACCTCTATAAAATGCATGCAGAATATACAAGCTATGAAAGATAACAAATAATTTCCCCATCAGATCTATAGAATGTGCCAGTTAAGAGTGTAGTTTAAACACTAGATATACTGAAACTGCTATGCTAAGAAAAATTATAAGTATATAGTTGCAGAAAAAATTATAAGTGACTATTACAATGGAACCCCAAACTAAGGAGTATAAAGAGAGTCCATTGTTGGATTCATAGAATACACCTGAAATTTAGACTCTGTGGAAATGGAAATTTCTCATGCACTGAAAGATTGCAGGCTTGAAATTTTTTTGCAACAAAGACACTTATAGTCAATTGTGCTATTATAATGAGGAGGAACAGAAAGGAAAAATAAGGCTAGCGAACTTCTTACTTTCTTCAATCAAATTTAGGAAGACCATTACTGAAAGGAAAAATATTTAACATGAGTATTAACATAAAAATAATGATCTGGAAACTATTAGAAAATATTATTGATTTGTCAATAATAACAAAGACGAAGGATAGACACATTCTATATATATATATATATATATATATATATATATATATATATATATATATATATATATATATATATATATAATTCTGAAGCCACTCACAGAAATAGGTTGTCATGGTTCCATAATAACATTTCAGAATTTAATTATTCAGGGAATTTCATCATCCTAATGAAATTTTTTTAACAGTCCCAGTCTCTGGCATAACTTATTACTACAGTAGAAACTTTTTATGACAATGAGAACTTGAATTGTCTGAACAATTTCTGTGTAATAACAAGAATGGAGCCTGGTCACACTCTGACTAATGACGCATCAATACCGACCTGAAACTCCAGGATATAATGACGTCAAGTCGAGTGAATTACAAATCCACCAAATACCACTGAAGGAAACCCTCGATGATATTCGAACCTACCTACAATAAAATGAGGGCAATGTGAGAGATCGTTACAACAAGACGATATGAGGATACTCAGAACATAGTATATGCGAATGGAACATAAAAACTCGGGTGACGTTGGGAGTGGAAGAAGTTGTCACCAAACACGACCTGCAGAAAGAATACCGCAGAGTGTTAGCAAAAACGTTCATGAGCTGAAGATAAAAACACGGGGAATAATAGCAAACAGGCGGACTCGACAGCTTGCAGGGTGAGTTACTAGCCCAGACGACCGCTGGTGAATGCTGAGCAGACAGCCTCGGCTGGAAGTCTGAGGCAGAAAGGAGTAAGCTCTGTCAGCTTGATAGGGTGTGGTGCGTGGTGTGGCAGTAAAATCAACATGCTAGGGCATTATTAATCTCACTTGAGGTTTGACAAACAACAACTTTGGGTTCTAGAGCAAGTACGACTTGAGACTGACAGAAAAAAATTAGCGGGCACAGGCGTGGCTCGGCACTGTCAATCGAGCGTATTGCTATGGATAAAAATACATATCAAGAGCGTAAGCCTCACGGTGAAGATAGTGAAGTGCTCAGACTTTCATACTTGAAATACAACGCGATCGGGAGATAGATACGCCAGAAGCCTGGGAGAGTCGACGCTTCATTCCTCCAACGTGCAGAGTCTCAGCACCGAGAGGCGATCAAAACAAATGAGGAGTGAAAGAACTATTTTGATAATGTTACAAAGATTTATGCAAATGTCGAAATCCAAAAACAACGAAACCCTAATGAATAAGAGAAATCTCCACCGTCCAAGTGGCCTCGGATCGGTGGCGTGTACATGGATTGATTGGGCAGGATTGGAATTTAAGACATAGCTGTCCAACACTTAATGGTAAATCTATGAAATCGATCTCACAGTACCTCCGATCATGTCATAAGGTCTGCGTAATTACAAGAGAAGTCTGGCGTGGCATCTCATAATGCAAACGTAGATACCTACAACTTTGAGCCTGGACGAAATGAAAGCCAAAAAAATTGAAAATCAACAGAGAGCCATCGAATATAGTGACGTGGAGACTCGACACAAGTTTTAATTGCCAAATTACATTAAACCGACTTCGCCAACGACACAGCACGAGTACCTTGAAGTTTAATGTGCCTATCTCTACAGAAAACTCATCATAAATAACATGTACGAGAGATATCATCGATGATCTGGGAACATGCGATATACATTTGAAACCATGGCCACATAACCATAATAAATTCATATAAATGACATAAGTGTTAATTATGAATAGACCATTCGGTACATGGAAGAACCCGTAATTTAAACATAGGGTTATCACTCTTGGAGCTATACGAAGAGATGAACCCAGTGATATATATAAACACCTCGAAAACTTGTTATATGGAAAATCGATGCATATGGAATACATAACACATAAGTCGAATTATTACATGGTGAAATTTTGCATGGTGAGATAAGTAAGGACCATAAAAAGACTCATGAAATGGTCTTGGGATCGAATAAAATTCGATAAGTTGAGCGTAGGGTAAGAGCGTAATAAGGGCTCAAGGATATTAATAAGGTTAATAGTTATAGAGAAAGTTTAATAGAAGTTAAGCAATGGGAGTTAGAAACTCCAAATTCAAATTATAAAAATAGTCTAAAGACAAGTTCAAAATCTCGTTACAAAGGTAACAACCCAAATTGTTAATTGGCATCCTAGGAGAAGTGTAAACTTCAAGGATAGAGTTAACAACAAAATTATAAAACAAATTAGGGTCAACGTATCTTGTTAATGACTATAGAGATAATGGATCGCAATTATTCTTAAGCTAAGCCATAAGAAAAAAAAAAAGTATGTCCTGTGACAGAGAGACATTACACAAATACAAACACTTTTCCAAGATCTGTCTGAGCAATGGAGAGGTGGAAAAAGGAAAGGAGGAAAGCTGGAAGTAAGTAAAGAGAACAAAGTTTACCCATAAGGCCCAAAACTCTCCTGGGGCTCCAAAAGGTAAAGGAATCCATCCTACTCTTTATCAGAAAAATCCTCACTCGAAGGGACAAGAGAACAAGTTTGGGACCTTAAGCTCAGATTCAATGGAAGTCCAAGACATCAAAATGCAAAAGAAAGTGACCCCAGAGAAAGGGACACCCTCATACCCAAGGCAAGGAGAAAACACCCCATAAAGCCCTAAGGAGAACAATGAGGAAGCTTAAGAGGAAGAACAAGAGTCGGAGGAAACAGAAGAAGAAGGAAAGATATGGGAATCACACAAAAATGCTAGACGATCAACAAGAGGAATAATTCCAAAGAGGAAGCAAGAAGCTTACAAAGACAAAATTCATGGCAGCCAACCAACCCTTGAGAAGCTATTGGAAATAACTCTGAAGGTGACAAGAACTCAGGGTCAAGGATCCAAAGGAGCTCATCATACTCAAAAAATTAAGTGATGAATGTTGTCTCCCGAAACTACAGAGGAATGTGGAGCAAGACAAAAGAAGAAGCCATAAGAAGAATATTAAGGATAGAAGCCCCAGATATTCTTCTAATCCAGGAGATAAAAATGGAGGATATAGATTTCCTCCAAACAAGAAAGAAATTTTGGAACAAAGGTGGGGGGCAGGTCGTCTCGGCTCGAGGAGCTTTGGGCGGACTCGACACTCTTTGGAATAAGATCGAGTTCACTCTGGTCACTGAGATTAAAAACACTCATTGGATATTATTGTAGGTTCAACATCATGATACTAAGGAGATTTTTGGTCTCTTTAATGTGTATGCACTTGTAAACATAGGGGAGAAGAAGGCATGTTGGGACTCAATCAGAAACTTGTCCGATGTAGAGAATCTAGAAAATACCATTATTTTTGGTGATCTCAATCCTACCTTACTTCCATCTGAGAAGCGAGGGGGGAGCATCGTCAGGTATTCGGCGAGGGAATGGGTGGATGACCTCATTCAATATTGGGACCTGCTCGACATCAAGCCCTGAAACGGTAAGTATACTTGGTTGAATAAAAGAGTCGGTCCAGGGCATATTGCAGTGAGATTAGATAGATTTCTTGTTCAAAGTTATTTCCTTCTTTTAGGATTATAAGCTAGGATGAATATCCTTCCCTACAATGTTTTGGATCGCAAGCCTATTAAGCTATAATTCTCGGCCCAAAAATTTTTAGGCCCAATTTCATTCAGGTTTAGCCCCCTCTGGGTCAAGAACTTTGAGTTCATAGATAATGTAAAGGAAAGCTGGAGGATACCTTTCAAGGGGTCACCTTTATTCGTGTGGGAGAAAAAACTTAGAAGAGTGAAAGCTGCCTTGAAAATTTGGGCCAAAACTCTGCCTAATCTAGCGGTAGAAAGGAAGCAAGCCCAAGACAGTATTGAGTTCCGCCACTTGCAGATGGAAGATGTAGAAATATCGAAGGAAGCTTCGCACAGGGGGGCAGATTTGTAACAAAATTTCCATAAATCCTGTCTTCATGTGGAAGAATTTTGGAGGAAAACGTCTCGCAGTCTTTTGCTAAAAGCAGGAGATAGAAACACTTCCTTCTTCCATAAACAAAACCAAGCGAGAATAAGTTTCAACTCCATCTCAAAAATCAAGCAAGACTCCATAACCCACAATTAATTCAAGATCATTAAAAGGGCAGTTTTCACTCATTTGAAAAATCTCTATAGTGAATAAGATGCTCTGGGTTAGAATTCTATGTTTTTGGACGTGGTTCCTTCGATGATAACCTCTAGGATGAATCAAAAGCTAGAAGAAAAGGTTTATAGAAAGGAAATAAAGGTTTCTCTCTTCGCTATGGAGCCAAACAAAGCCCTCGACCCGGATGGCTTCACGGCTACATTTCTTCAATTTTGCTGGCAGATAGTGAAGAAGGATCTACATTAGATGGTCTTGAAGTCCCAAGCCTGTCAAAAAATTGGGGGCAACACGAAATCAACCATTCTTACACATATTCCGATGGAAAAGGGAGCCTGTTATTTTAACAGATTCCGACCAATATCTTTATGCAACATAGGTTACAATCTGATAAACAAGGTGATAGCCAACAGATTGAAAGGTATTATACAAATTATCATCTCAGAAAACCAAGGAGGTTTTGTTCATGGGAGGAAGATTATGGATAATATTATCCTCGTGGAAGAGGCGATTCACTCAAGCATGCAACGAAAAGAAAAGGGAATGGTGGTTAAACTGGATATATCTAACACTTTTGATCGTGTTCGACACAGCTTGCTTTTTGATGTGTTGCACAAGTTTGGGTTTGGGCTTGTGTTCATTAGTTGGAATCAAGCCTGCATCTCTGAGCCTTTGATCGCCCCTCTAGTGAATGGGAGAGCTGCGGACTTCTTTAAAGCAACAAGAGGGCTTTGTTAGTGGTTTCCTCTCTCCCCTCTCCTTTTTGTACTACAAGCCTCTATCCTAAGCTTCTATCTGGAAAATAAGCAATTAGACCAAGAGATCCTGGGCCTAAACATTGCCAGAGGAGTTAAGAACATAAACCATGCTTTGTTTGTCGATGATTCTCTGTTTCTGGATGCAGCCTCAGTGCATTTTGATACAACATTTAAAGAAGTTCTGGATGACTACTGTGAAGCTACAGGTAGCAAGTTAAATGAGGGGGAATGTCATATTTATGGTTGGAATTTTTCTATGAGTGCTCTCAGCACTATATCCAGGTGCTTAGGTTTTGTTTGCTCCATCGATTGGAATTAATTCATCTAGTTGGGCCTTCCTATATTCAAAAAAAAGTCCACTAGCAAAGATTGGCTCCCACTGTTAGAAAAATTTAAGATCAAGATTCAAGCCTGGGGATTCAAATGGCTCAATCTAGCATGAAATACAGTGCTAATCAAATCCATCCTTAACAGTTTGCCAATATTTCAATTCTTCATTTTGTTAGCTCCTATCTGCATTCTCAGAAAAATGGAAGATCTCTTTAGAAGGTTCTTCTGTAAATGAGGTAAGAAAAATGAAAAGAGATTTGCTCTAGTCAGTTGAGAAAAATTCACCAAGCCATTGATGGAAGGGGGACTGAATTCCAAAGATTTTCGCACCCAAAACATTACACAGGGGGCAAATATTATATGGAGGAAAATTGCTACAAAGCCAAGATGGGCTCAAAAATATCTGTGGAAGAAATACTTTAGTGGGAAAAGGAAATGATTTCTTGACAAATCTCCTCTCACAAAAAATGGATCGCAACCACACAAGCTAGCATGTAGGCTATCCCATTGATTCAACAACATGCTTACTAGGTTCCGAGAAATGGAAAAAAAATATGAATTTGGGAAGATAGTATCATGAATGAGGCCCCTCTTGCCGATACACATGAGTTGAATGAGCTGTGAACCTGGATGTCAAGCTTAGGTTTGAACACACTGTGAGATATTTCGTGTTGGGAAGGCAGCGAATGGGAAAATTGGAAGTAGTTGGAGGTTCCGTCGGGATTGAAGCAAGATTGGAACTATTTGATCTCAAATATGAAAGGAAAGGCCCTGATCCACGCAAGGAGGCGGGACAAGAGCGGGTGGGGTTTTCGCTCAGGGAGCTCCACAGTGGCACAGGTATGTGCTAAAATGAAGGTATTACCGCACGTCCCTCCCTATCGAGTGATTTGGAAAAGACTGTGGAGACCGAAGATCATCCCAAAAATTTATTTCTTCATTTTGCTCTTGTGCCATAATAGAATTTTTCCAGAGGATAGGCTTAAGAAAAGGGGATTCCATGGGCCCTCTAGGTGCTTGATGTGCTTTGAAAATGAGGAAAATTCCCACCATCTAATGTTGGACTGTAATTTCTCTAAAGAAATCTGGGGAGAGGTGCTGGGACCTTGGGGAAATAATGTTGTGACCCCCTCCTCCATCATAGATTTGTTTGGTAATTGGTTGCATAGCTATCCAGGAGGCCTCCCAAACAACGATAGTTTTAAGGTCGCCCGACTTTCCTTGCCAAAGACTGTTTGTTGGAAAATCTGACTGGAAAGAAATAAGAGAATATTTCAAGGAAAAGTGTAGAATGCTAAGATATTCATGGCCAAGATAAAGAGTCTACTAAAAGAAAATTTGGGCAAATAGTGTGAGGAAAAAAAATTTAAGCCATCAGGATTTGGAGTGGGGTAGTATGATGGGCCTTCATATTTCTGTGGAAGTAAGGCAAAGTGGAATCAACAAAGAATGGAAAATCAGACTTAGTGAGAATTATTTCTCCACTTGGATCCATAAGAAGTCCATATATACTTGATTCTTCGACGGGGCTGTCAAAGGCAATCCTAGAAAAGCTGGGGTGAGAGGTGTCATCAAGAATTTGGAGGGCAACATTGCGCACAATTATTACTGGGGCTTGGGCCACAATACCAACACACAATCAGAAGTGTTGGACCTGCTGCAAGGCCTCAAGAAATTCAAGGAATTCAGAATCAAAGAAGCGAATGTTATCGGCAACTCCGAAACATTAATAAAAATTATTGTGGACAACATTGTTCCTCAAGACCTCAGACTTGCAAGATTGGTAACAATAATTAAAAAACTAGATAAATCTCTTTAAAGTGTTAACTTCTTCGATGTTTTGCGGAAAAATAACAAGGTCACGGATTTGGAAGCCAATAAAGTTGCTCTTCTTTATGCCGGCACACTTTTAAGAGATGGGGACGAAGAGTGGAATCTGATTCCTTAGTTTTTAGTCCTCATGTTTTATGGCATTTTGGTGTAGAATTTTGTTTGTATTCTCAAGCTAGGGAAATCTCGGAGATAGAATCGATTACTAAATGTAAGATGCATCAACATATAAGTATCCGGGTAATAGAGTTCCTAATAGACAAGGAAAATTGGACTTTACTTCCAAATTTTGGAATCTGATCTAAGGCATTCAAGGCAAGGTTTTAATATAAAACTATAACCATTCTATAAAAAGAAAGAAAAAACTTAATAATATATAATAATAAATTAATATAAATTAATGATAATAATAGTAAATGAAATTAATCATAATAATCTAAATTAATGACATAATGTTAATTAATAATTAAAATAATAATAATACAATAAATTAATTATTTTATAATAAAAAGAAAAATTATTTTCTTTATTATTAATAAAATTAATATTATAATTAAATATTATAAGTATGATTAAATATTAATTAAAAAACTTTAATTAATATAATTAATTATATTAACCATGAAAAAAATAATAATAATAACAAAAAATTATTTAATAATAGAATAAAATTAATTTTTTTATGATTAATAATAAAATTAATATTGTAATTAAATATTATTGAACAAATAACTATTTTAATATAAATAGATTATATATGAGTATTAATATTGTATTTTCAAACCTTAATAAATATAGTATTATTAATCAAAGAAGAAGAAAAAAACAAAACAAAACAATATAGATATAAAATTTCAAATTTTATTAAAATTATAGGAAAAATGTATTTAGAATAAAAAGTAAAAGCAATAAAAAAAGCATAAATTATAATAATGATGATGATGATTAACGTCCACTAAAACCAATGCAATATATTGTACCTCAAGAAAATAAAATAAATGTAATTGTGATTCTTCAAAAACGTGTTTCTGTGATAAAAAGAAATTGAAAGAAGTGCTCCAAAATCGATATAGTTGGGCTGAATTAATAAGTCAAGAAGATTGTAAGTATGGTGGATGTTAGGGAATTGAGAGCAGATGTGAGTGAGATTCAGGCAGTATAAAAGGAAATGTTTTTCATCTTCCACACTCTAAGCATTACAAATATGACATATTATATCGTGCCAGTGAGTCTTGGGAATATATGACCACCGGTTTCACTTCGAAGCTCATGAGAATTAGTTCTTATCCTAACGATGTTCTTTTTTTTCTTAGTGTTGGTCAACAAAGATAGATAATTATAGTTATCAATGGTGGGGTTGACCACATCCTTATAGTATCTTAGCTTCCTTTTACCCTCCAACTCCTTATCATCCCACAACCTTTCCTTAAAATTGGAGGTAATGGTATCTTTGACACTATCCTTGCTTCCTATGATGATCTCCTCCTTAATCACCCAATCGTTGAGCCAAGACTTTTCATCCTTATGTCACCCACACTTGAGGCGAAGGTGGGGGTTTTGACTAAAGTTAGAAGTAATTTTTGGGAGCCTCTTGGGTTCCATGCTGTAAATGTTCTTCTTATACATCAGATATCTAAACATAGTCATAGTTCGAATGGGGAACAAGCCAACTTCTATCAAGAGGATAAGAAGGGAGTATTTCACTTGATCTTGAGGTTGTAGGTTATGAATTTATTTTGAATCATCTCAATCTCCATGAATCTCTGGGTATACAACAACCCCAAGCTTCACATTTGTATAAGACAACAAGGGTGACCAGAGTCTCGAAGAGGAACCTTCTTTTACTCTGAATGCAAAGATCGTCCGACATAAAAGAAATTCAAGCTCATAATACTAATAATAATAAAATCATAATAATAATAATAATATTAATATTAGTTATTGTTTAATGTCTTATATTAATAATTATTTATTAATTAATTTAATACTTAATATTATTAATGGTATAGATCCAAACATTCTATTATTTTCATTATTAATGATATTAATCATAATGTTAATATTCACATTGATAGATATACAATAATGAAAATAACAATAATATTACAAAAACAACTATTATAATAAAAAAATATTATTATTAATAACTATTATTTATTATTTGTTATTAATAATAATTAATAAATTCATTTAATTAAATTTTGATAATAATTAATAATTAATAATTATTTTATTAATTATTATTCAATAATAATAATAATAATAATAATAATAATAATAATTAACTATTTTTTCTTAATATTAAATAATAAACCCAATGTATATAAACCCTACTATAAATAATATAAATCTTAAAATAATTATGGTTCACCATGGATTAATATTATAAACCCTATGAATAATATTATATCTGAGGAATATGAACCCTTAGATTTTTTCTTTCTTCCAAATAAGACTAATTCTATTAAGTAATCATATGGTACAAATTGTAGTTACAGTTAAGAGAAGCTAGAAAGCGGGGAAACCAAAAATGATAAGATATCAACCTCAGTCCAAAAAAGTAAACATGTGTTAAGAAAAAGAACCAACAAGTGTAAGAAGAAAGTGAAAAGCGATGGTCATTGGAATCTATCGAGAATGGGTCAAATCCTCCATACAAAATTTTTTTCCTTTCTTTTTGTTAAGTTTGACCGAGCCAGTCTGGTGTGGATGGGCAAGAATCAATGTCATCCATAGGGGGCGGATCACATGGTTTACAGATTTTAGATTTTTATTTTTGATTACTTTTATTCTTTTGGGCAAGGAACGTAGATCAAGAGTTCTGAAGGTTCCCTGTTTGACGGTAGTGGCGGCAATGGTAGGCAGTATTCTCATAGTCCAGGGTCTGTGTGCAAAGGAAATCACTTATTTTGAGATTGATTTTATTGGGAAGACCTTTGCTCATGTCTATTTCGGCACATATTCTGCATAGGTGTATATTGCTTTCTCCCCCCTGGAGGGATCTGTTTCCAGAAATTGGCCCATGGTGTTTCCAATTCCTTGAAATATAGAGTAGTGTCATAGATGTGTAGGTAAGTTTGGAAGCCAGACCCAAATAGGTAGCTTGGTGATGACTTTCGTAGATGGGTCAAAGGCTAGGAATTGTGGGGTGAGAAATATCCCTGTTGTTCCCAAAAACCATGGCTTTTTGGTAATATTCACTGAAGGAAAACACCACTATGAAGAAACCCTTCGAGAAGAAGATAACCTTGCAACTTTTGGTCCAATTGGAGAGGATCTATTGGTAGAGATATGTTGTGTGGGGCCAATGTCCATTGAATCGATAGATGATGATGGATTCGACATATTTTTGAAGATCATCTTCAAGATCTGGATGAGAGATTTCTATGGAATGGACTTCCTCCAGTTTATCGACCAAAAAGAGATTGGGAGCCTAAAAGGGTTGAGCAAATTTCTTGGGAGGTTGTGCATGGAAATCATCCTTGTAGGAGAAAGCTGGAGCAGAAGAAAGCTTCCTGGATGCTCCCCGAAAGAGTATCCTCTAGATGTTTACCTTAGTAAATAAATCGCTGAAAAACTGAGGGAATTGCTAGCTTGTGTTTGAGTGCATGGACGAGGTTCTAGACCAAATCCGTTGAGCACACCCATGGAAGTATTGATTTTCCAGAGGATAATGAGATTTAAATCTGATAAAGAGGGGATGAGAGATCTAGGTAGCCCTAGTTGTTACAGCTTAGCTCGAACGCTAGATTGACTATCTTGTTCATTTCATTGCAGTCCAAGGCAACCTCTTTTCTTTTTCCTATTCCCCTAGTGTTAGACTGAAAATTTCCAAGGTAAACCATTAGAGTGGTGGATTGATGGAGTGCAGGGGCATGGTAGAGCGATCGATGCCTTGCACATTGTCAGGAATTTCACAAAGGCTCTTGGAAACCTTCAGAGTTTCCATGGGAGAGGGAGTTTTTCCTTTATGATCTGTGTGGCAACCTATTTCCTTCTCAGGGGTAGAAGCCGCAACCTAGTGTTTATCAAAGAGCTTCTTAGGAATTATCGCCTCTTCCTGGTGAATTGTAGAGGGAGTGGGCTATGCAAAGCACCCATCTTTCAAGTTATTCTCAGCAAAGCTTCAATAAATGCAAGGACTGAGGAAGATATGGAGGGTGCGCGACTTTTGTCTTCCAAGATCTGTAGGGCCAAGAGTCGGCTTGGCGACGACAGAGAAAGGGTTGTAGGTGTAGAAAAACTTAGAGTTTGGCATGGCCATTGCCCCATCCTCATTAAATCCTCTTTATTTTCTAATATGAACCCTTAGATTAATAAAGAAAATGGATTTCTATTATAAACCCATATGATTAATTCTAAAACCCTAAAGTACTATAACCCAAGGGATTAATATTATAAAAAAAAGGTATATAAAACCTTAGATAAATATTAAAAACATAAGGTATATAAAAACTAAGATAAATATTATAAATGCTAAAATAAACATGGTTGGCCATGGTTTACCATCGTTTATTTTCATACTCACACAATATTTGTCACAATGTGACATTGTACCATGGTTGCCCATGGTAAAGTTTCATATTGAGAGATTGTTTGAAAAAATGTGTCATTGGACCATCGAAGACAATGATTTACAATGATTGTAAGCCCAATGAATTTATATTAAAACCTAGGATCAATATTATAAACCATATGAATAATATTACACACTAGGAAAATTAACCCTTAGATTAATAAACCCAACAGAATAATATTATAAAACCAAGAGATTAATACTATAAACCAAAGGGATTATAAACCCATGGGAGTAATATTAAATCGAAAGGGATTAATATTAGAAACCCTTTGTATATAAACCCTAATATAAATACTATAAACCCTAAAATAAACATGGTTGACCATGTTTTACCATGGTTGATTTTCATATTAGGAAAATATGTGTCGCAATGCGACATTTGACCATGGTTGATTTTCATATTGAGACAATCTTTGCCAAATTGTGACATGAGAACATTGTTGACCATGGTTGATTTTCATATTTGAGACAATCCTTGTCACAATGTGACATTGGTTGACCACGGACAAAGGGACAATCTTTGTCACAATGTTATCATGGTCATTGACCATGGTTGACCCTAATTGATCATGGTTTTATTTTCAAATCGAGTCAACCTTTGTTAAAATGTGATGTTGGAACATGGTTGGCCATGTTTTATTTTAATATTGGGAAAATCCTTGTTACAATGCAACATTGGACCATGGTTGACCATGATTGATTTCAATGTCGAGATAATTTTTGTCACAATGTGACATTAGACCATGGTTGACCATGGTTTATTTTCATATTGAGACAATATTTGTTGTAATGCGACATTGGAACATGGTTGACCATGATTTATTTTCATATTGAAAAAATCCTATGATAAACCGTAATATAAATATTATAAACCAAAGTATATAAACCCTCTTTTAAATATTATAAATGCAAAAATAAACATGGCATACCATGGTTGATATACATATTGAGACAATATTTGTCACAAAATGACGTTGAACCCTGGTTCACCATGGTTGACTATGATTTAATTTTGTGCCATAATGCGATGTCAAACCATGGTTAATATCTAATGATCTAAATATGGTCAGACTAGTTTTGTTGTGCTAGCTCCCTCATTAGTATTAAAAAAATGTGTTTAGGATTGTCTCAAATTGGCTACTTATGTGAGGGTTTATGTGCCAAGTTTTTTGTTTTTTATGAGCAATTCATGAGATAATTACATGTTAAAAACACATGGAAAACAAGTAAATTGGAGAGATAATACACATTAAACACATTACAAAAGAGCCGATAACAGATTTCACCCCTCGTGGGCTACATCTCCATGGACCTGCTTCAATGGCTTGGCCCTCTTTCAATTAATAGTCAATTCTCTCATTACATGCACCTATATTCCTCCAATGTCTTTGCAAACTGATCCACTGGATTCATAATCGTCAAAAGCCTTAAAATAGACTCTTCTGGCTCAGCAAATGGTCTTCAGGTGATTTAGACATGGCCTCCTCTCGTGGTGGCCCTGAGCTTCTTTTATCATCAAAGTAAAAAAAAAAAACCTACAAAAGTGCTCTTTTGCCTCTAGAACTTGCACCATCGTGCTTAGAGCATCCAAATAATCTAGGATTGACTCTTTCTGAGCCTCATTTGGTTGAAATATGCCAAAGTTATGGATTCTTCAATATTTCATAGAAAAACTCGACTAAAACTAGAGAAATTCTAGTTAAGCACGCCAAAAATGTAGCTTCGCCGAAAATGGTGGACTCTGCCAACTTCTCCATGAGTGATCAGCATGGTTTAATTAATTTTATGTGCGATTTTAAATTGTGGGTAGCACTTTAAGCGCATATAAAAAGAAATCGAATTAGAAACCAGATTAGCGCATAATACATTGTTTAGGTTAATTAATTCCTGTTTAAAACTTAAACTCTGTGCCATTAGCAATAGCCTCCACCATGATCACGACGTGAGGTCCTATGTATGACAGGGCCAGCCCATGGGATTAGCCACCTCCTCCACCCAATAGTGCCAACGTGTTAACATAAATATATTTTTCCCGCATAATCTATTAAGAACTTCAACATGGCATGTTGGTAAGAATTTTGGTTAGTACGGGGGAGGTCGCAAGGTCGACCCTGACCTCTGGCCTTCTGCCAATATATTTTTCTCGACCATACATGCATATAATTCGACCTTGGACTTAGGTTTAACATTTAACCTTTTATACAATTTGAACTTCCACCTTAGAAAAACCATAATTTGGATCTTGGAGGGGGGGGGGGGGGGGGGGCATGTGGTGGCCTCCGAGATTGCCATTTGTCCTCTTCCTATTGGTTCCTCCTAAATACAATAAAAATGTGACAATTCACCCACTTAGAAACCATGCACGAATTGACACTTGGCATAGTGTCATTGGGCGAAATGAAGGAATATTCCTAGAATATTCTTTTTTGCTGACTAGGTTACCATGTCACCATTTCATCCTTTTCTGCAAAATTTTTATCTGTTTGTGAAAATGAACAATAAGCTCTTCCTCATACAGGGTAATTTTTCAATGAAATGAATTGCACCAGATTCCTAGTGACAAGACCTCTCTGATCACTCTAGTTTGGAGTGATTATGAGAACTTTGATTTTTTAGCAAATTTTTGCTTCCAATCCAGATTTTGACCAATCCTTCCCTCTCACAAGCTTTTGGATCTACAAAATATGGTTATCTGATGACATTTGAATACTCTTCTCTTTCCCAAGCTCTATAAACTTGATTCTACTTGGAAAAATCTCCATGAAAACCACTTGGGTTTATTGACATGCCTTGCCTTGAAAATTTCTTGGCACTTCAACCAATGTTCTCCTTTCACTACTTGTTGGTTTCTTGTTGACTGAATAAACACCTTTTTGTGCCAAAGAAATCCCTCGGTGTTTGGAAAAATAATTTATGGGCCTTCCCACTAAGAACCATGTTCCTGCTTTGCACAAACATGCATTCGATGCAATCTTCTCCTTAGAAACCACTTTTCCAGGTTAAGCCCATCTGAGAAAACTACAAAAATGAGTTCCAATATCACTAATCATAAGAAAATAAATTACCATTATTTTTACCTCCACGGTTCCAAATTAAACATTTGGAAGAATTCATTTTCCATCTCTTTCTCTTCTTGGTCTCAACACATCAAATGGTCTACAATGGTTGTTGTTTTGGCTGCAATATTTTTGTCATCTTGTGCACTTACTGCTTCTTGATTCCACCATCCTCTAGTATTGACATGCTTCTGATGCAATGATTTGAGAATGAAAGCTAATCATGATCCTCTCGCTCAAGAGTGGACCTTCCAAAAATCATTAGACATCTTGTCACAAGCATAACCAATACCCTTGAAAAACACATCATCCAAGAAACACCACTTGATGTCCTCTTCCTTTTTATCCTTCAAAGAAACAAATGTCACATCATGTGAACATTACCATACATTCTTACATATTTTTGTATAAACCGTTGACCAAACACAAGTCGAAAAAACATGCTGCTTCAAACAAATTACTCTCAAGTCAAATAGAAGTTATTGAACATGTATTTTTTCAATAACTTGATGATTCTTCTCCCAAAACAAAAATAATTTCACATCTCATGAAAACATTTGTCGACATCTCCCTTTCATTTTTGGAGACAAAATCAACTCTTCCAAGTCGATATGAAATTCATTTAACAATCAATTGACCAACACAAGTCGACACTCATGCATGTGCAAATGATAAACATTCTCAAGTTGACAGGCATACACGATAAACAAAGAAATGGACTAACACAAGTCAATCACTCATGCATGTTCAAGCCCAATAAGACTATAAAAAATTCCACTGTTCAAACACACAACTCTCATGCATGTATACAATGCTCAACTCTCTGACAAGTGCAGTCACAAGTAAAATAATCCCATTTACATGTACAAGTACTTAATGAGCTCAAATGACTAATTTTGTTGCTATATAGTGAGTCAACATACTCCACTTTCAACATCTTGCTTCATGCAGCATACTTTCAAAAGAAAATAAATGCATTCAATTGGCAAAGAAATGCATCAATAAGGCAACATTTTCATCAATTATCAAAATAAATGCAAGCCCTTAATTGGTAAAGAAATATAACCATATCTTTACAAGCCACTTCAATGGCGCTTCTTTTAGTTGCACTTCATCATGTGAATCATCCTGACCCACATTGATTATCGAATCTTCCTTTCCATTCTCATCAAGATATCTTTACACCTTCTTCAACTATTGTGGATGACTTGTTGGATACAAAGTCCAACACTTGTCTACAAGATGACCCTGCTTATGGAAATGAGTGAAAAATTATTGCATCTTCTTTTCAAATTGTTTGTGAATGGACCTTTGAATTCTTGTCTCCTTTGTTTTGAAAGTTTCATGTGCATGGCTATCTTCTTCCAACATCTTGAAACAATATGGTTATTCGAACCATAAAATGAATATGTAAACTTTCTCCAAACCTTATGGGAATATTTACCATGCTTATCATAAACAAAACCAACTTGATTAAAGGTAAATTTATACCTTGCACATTCACCTTTGTCGCCTTCTTGAGGAGGTAGTGACTCTCCTTGGAATACCAACAATGGCTTCAATGACTTTAGAGATTTCAACATCCTCTTGTTTTCCATTCTCTTTAGTTGTAAGGTTATGAGAATATTTTTGCAAAGTGGGTGTAAAACTTTTGCATTCCTTATGAACACAAAGTTCACGAGCTTGAGGTAATGAAAATGTAATTAAAGTCCTTCTTGGAACACCTTCATGTGCCTCCTTAGCTTTGGAGCATTCTCCATCATGTTGTCCATAGCCAAGACAAAAATACCTAGGCCTTTCCTCAACAAAAATTGGCTCAACTATGCCTTATGAATGTTTTCTCAATCCTTTACCTTCATAGCCCATTTTCATCCATGATTTGGAGCCTATTCGTCTAGTGTGTCTTTCAAAAGCTCCTACACATTCATGGTGAGAGGAAGTAAAAGATAAACTTGGATTTCATAACTCTTTTTCAAGCACATACTTAGCTAGGGTTTCATTTGCAATATGGAGTTGAGTCTTCATCTCATGAATGTTTTCAAGAAGCTCTTGCTTCTCCTCCTTCATGGATATCAATTTCTCTTGAAGTATAATTCTCTCACACTTATCTTCATACATCTATTGAACCATATCATTCATTATGTAGAGCTTATACAACATCTCTTTATAAGAGATTATTGCTAAGGAAGATGGATTAGGGACAATGCTTGATGAAGCTACCATCACACTTGTAATGCATAAAAAGCTTATTTGTTGTGATTTCAGAGCTAAGTCCTTGTTGGAATGGGTCCCCTAGCTACGTTTTTTTATATGTATTTGTAATAATTAGTATAGATCATGGGATTTGGGGCGGGTCAAAGCCCCCAATGTATTGTAATGGGTGAAAGGGAAGAACTAGAGTCCGCAAACCACAGTTTGTAGACGACAGGATAGCATAGGCTATGGTAATATAAATAGATAGATAGTTTGAGTCTAGGACTAGGTAAGGAATATTTATCCTAATTACAAAATATTGAGATCTGTTTTGGGTAGTATTGGGTAAGGAATCCTGTTGGCTGTGTGCATGAAGATCCTCAGTCCTATTGTGTGCCGACCACGATGGCTGTGTGCACGAGCTGTGACTTGGGTTTGTAACTTGGTTTTGGATGTTAATGAATGCAAAATATATTGAAGTATCTATATGATAGTTGAGCTACCTGAGTTTACTATTGAAGTACCTCTACCTTATCTTAATTAGTTGTGATTTTGTTAGTGTTACATGAATTAGCTGCAATTGTGTTATTTTGTGAGGATAATTACTGATCCACACATGGATGCAAAGGTGTTGCTAAGATATGCTTAATAAGAGTAGATTTGTTTATGTTTACATGCCGTCTATACTGTTAAGGGCTCCATAATAAAATTGCTTCTCTGTGAACATGATATATATCAAAAGTAATGCCTTAATTACCATCTTTCTCCGAGGGTGCAGAAACCTGGTTCCAGCACCCACCCATACTACATCGGGTGAGACCTTGGCCTGCAAAAGTAGGTCATTTCCAAAATGGCTAGTAGTATAGGGGTTTGTTAAAAAACATTAAATCTGAACCTAGGTCAGGACCTCTTAAGCCAATGAATGGTTCTATTTCCAGGACCAGGAGTGTGTTGAGAGACAGATTGGGTAATGCGAAGAGGCTGTTAGTGACCTAAGAAATTGGAGCTCAAAGACTGGTTCGAAAAATAGATTCAGGAATTTTCCATAAAAGAGAATCACATCACAAAATTAACGGCTGAAAAGTGGAAGAAAAAATATATTTTCATAGGAGTATATGACATTTTCTTTATAACTTTCTCTCATGAGCTACAGGAGTGGCTAGCAAGACTAGTAGAATTCCAGACGTGTTGGAAGGACGATCAGATTACGTATTGTACTCCGGAATTGATTTAACAATTAGAGAAGGCTGAGAACACAATCACCCATACCATAGATCATTGAGTGTATAGTGTGCTAGGAGGATTTGTAACATAATTTGTAGTCAATCAGTTCATATCCTACTCTAAAGCAGATCAGATGTTCTTCAAAGGATTCTGAGGTAAGTTCTTGTGAACATTGTCGCTACTGATTAAAATATTACTATGAAGAAAAGGCATTTTGTGTAGGCACACTGAATGAATTACCTCTGATCAGGATGAGAGTACAACACAAAGTGGTAAGTACTATAGATTCAATCGATAAGGGGATAGATCCATCTACATGCCCTTAAGAGAGCCATTTGTGCACGCAAGAACTAGTCCTCTGACTACACCATCGTCCAATCGGCGTAAGGGCAAGAACTCCCCTACCACTCCGCAACTACCGGAAGAAGATATGGCCACACAGATAAAGCTTCCCACCTTCAAGGGTGTGGGGGATGAAGACATGGACAAATTTTGATTCGTAGCGGAATTAGTATGGACTGCACAAAATATTTCTAGCGATGTTGTAAAAAGGGCACAACTATCCCTAAACTTTGAAGGAAGGGCCTTGGATTGGTTCATGAGGTACGTGGGCCAGCATTTGGATCCATCAATACAAGAAATTAAGCATGCTTTAAAACAACAGTTTTGGAAGCCTCAGTCCTACGCTCAACTCGTGGTTGACTTGAAAGAATTTACACAGGGACCCACTAAGTTTGTATTGGAGGTTAATGAGCGGTTAAAGAAGGTTATAAAAGATGGGAAATTTAAGTATGAGGATATACAGCACAAGGAATGGTTCATTTCCATGCTATTACCTCACCTACGTGGGCCTATGGGTCAGCAAGCGATTGATACATGGGAGAAATCCTTGGATATTTCCACGAAGCTAGAAGTTGTGCCAAGAGATGATGCCCAGTTTCGGGTACAACAGATCCATGGATAGCTGGAGGCAACGCACCTTGAAATCTAGAATTTTTGAAAGGAGTGAGGAAACGTAGCTAGTTCAGACATTTGCTACATAAGATGGAGGGTGTCAAGCAACACCAAGGATCAATGCCCTCTCTGGGTAGACTACATGTTGGCTGGGGGGCCAACCCATTGCACCCTAAAGAGGCTGCGGGACCAAGCACCCCCACATTATGGTGCACCAACTACTGTGTAGCTGTACTACACGATACTGACCATTTTCCCCATCTTGGTGCCTATGTTCAAGAGTTGAAGCAATAATGGTGTCAAATCTTCTCATCTATGGGACATGATGAACACCACTACCAGACATATGACTTAATGATAGACTGAGGAAAATTGTATAGGGTGTAGGCTGACTCGTCATCACCATTGTTCCCCTCGAGACGAGGAGGCTCCCCTGCCATAGGCCGGGGGGGAAGAGGCGGATGCACAGGTCGAGGAAGAGGCTAATTGTTTTGCTATAATTATGGAGAAGTAGGGCACTTCGCAAGGAACTATTTGAACCTTTCATGAAAATCTTGCAGATATTGAAGACAATTGGATCATGTGATCAAAGATTGTCCGGTATTGATAGAAAATATGCAGGAAAAACAACAAATACCAACGCAGAAGGTATAAATGGTTAAGGAAAAACCATGTGATGAGGAACCCAGTATTAATTTCATTACACGTAGTGGCATGGGTACTGGAGGAGCTGAGGAAAGAGCTATGACTGAACCCCTTATCCGAAAATCCACTATCAAAAAGGAAATCTTGGACCTACAGAAGGAGAAAGAAACCTTCCTAGAAGCTCCCAGAGACTTTACCAAAAATGAGGCATCTACCTCTAAGGCTCCAACAAAGCTAAAAACAGATGAAGAGGTTAAACCATTCCTACATGCATGTATGAAGTTTCTACTCAACTAGAATGTAGTATAAAATCTTCAAGCATTAATAGACTGCTGTGCGGAAGTTAAAGATGTCCACAAAATTTATAGGCATAATAAACACACTGGTCGAGAAATGCAGCTAACTACGCAGATTGGCGATTATGAAATGGGTCAGGTCATTCTAGATTTGGGATCTGATACGAATGTCCTGCCCAAATAGACATGGCAGAGGATGGGAGAACCTAAGCTAGACTAGTCTACTATACAACTATGCATGGCTAACCAACAGAAGATCATACCATTAGGGAGACTATCAAAAGTTATGGTAGATATTGCAAGAGTGAAGGTATATGTGGATTTTGAGGTAATTCAAATTGTAGGGGATGCAGACCCTTATCTTGCACTCCTAGGACTAGATTAGGCTATAGACATGGGAGGCATTATCAAATTGAAGAAAAGGATTATGGTTTTTGAGAATGGGGGGACGAGAGTAATAATCCCTCTAGACCAAGCAGAGGGAGAGCGGTGTACAGAACTCATGCACGAAGAAGACAACGTTGATCATACCTATAAACTAACCGCCCGGGACAAGGATTTTATTAACCCTATTGCTCATGGTGTGTTGTGCTAGGAGAAAGACACTGAATGCCTCTTTTATTCCAATGGGGAGATTGAAAATTGGCAGAACTGGTTGCATGACATGTCTGCGCTATGGTGTTTTAGGATCAAAAAGAAATTCTGGTGTATCTCCTTAGAGGTAAGAGAGCTACCTTACTTTGATGATTCTAGTAGTATTAGTGATTTTCTTAAAGCATTTGAAGTAGAAGTCCCAAGGGAATGGAGAATGTGGGTGCTTAACCTAGCCATGCATGCGACCCATGCATGGTGGTGGGAAACTCATAATGGGACTTTTTAGGATTGGGAGGAATGTCACAGGATAATGATCCTATGGTTTGAACTGCTGGTTCACCTACCCATGGAGGTTTTCCTCGGCCACGGGGACCCGTGCAAGAACTTGTCTGCATGGATGGAGGTGTGGTGTGAAAGGATCTGGGATGAAGGGGCCCACCTGTTTATTCATACCTTTCGACCAATTCCCATCGCATGGTATTTGGATGCAGAGCTACATCAGCGCACTCGCCACTGGGATACCATGAGGGACAATTTTGTGGGGATGTTTGGATTGATAGGAGCAACTGAGGAATTACACAAAGCCATGAAATACATAGATGCTCTATTATTCGATGAATCATGCCCTTGTGTGGAATATGGGGAACCAGATTGGGATATGCAGATGCAGGATATTGCTAACTGTTGCAATATATCAATGTAGGAATGCGACAAAGACCTATGAAATATCACTATCTTAGAATCTGAGGGTGAACAAGCAGTTGATGGACCCCCACTACAAGCCGTCAATGTTACCAAGCCTCTTAAGATAAGGGAAGTCAACATTGGAATAGAAGAAAAAAATAAGATAGCTAGAATTTGGGGTTACTGGGATGATGATACCATTGGGAAAGTCACAGAACTTCTCACGGAGTACCAGGATCTATTTCCTATGAAATTTTCAAAACTCAAAGGTATCACAGGGGACCTGGGGGTCATGCGAATCACTTTAAAACCATATGCACGCCCTGTCAAGCAATGACCTTACCGATTGAACCCCAACTATAATCGGAAAGTCAGAGAAGAAATTGAAAAAATGCTAGCCATAGGTATCATCGAGCCAGTAGAACATTCATATTGGGTAAGCCCTATGGTGGTCCAAGAGAAAAATACTAAACGAGAAATAATAATTTGCATCAACTTGCATAAGGTGAATGATGCTTGCGTACATGATCCATTCCCTACACCATTCCTGATGAAATCCTCGACAATGTGGGAGGGCAGGAAGCATACTCATTCACTGATGGGTTTTGGAGCTACCATCAGATCAAGATCGCATCTGAAGATCTCAATAAAAATACCTTCGCCACTGAATGGGGATCCTTCGAGTACACCTTCATGCCGTTTGGGCTCAAAAATGCCCCTGCCATCTCTTCACGAGTAGTGGTTGCAGTATTCAAGGAGTTCATTCATAAGTTTCTAGAAGTATACTTTGACGATTGGACAGTATTGGGATTGGTAAATAATCACGTCTCAAACTTGCGCATGATGTTGGATGCCTGTAGAAAGCACCAAATTTCCCTCAATATTAAGAATTGCATATTCTGTGTACCTTTCAGGATCTTGTTAGGCCACATAGTCTGTCGTCAGGGATTGATGGCTGAGCTTTCCAAATTTGCATTTATCATCAATTTAGCAGTCCCCACAACTGAGAAACAAATCCAATCCATCCTTGGGCACATAGGCTACTATAGGAAGTTTATTCAATGGTACGCACTGATCATGACACCCATGGAAAAGCTCCTAATTTTTTTGGGACACATAGTGTCATAAGAATTTTGAGCTACTCAAGGAAAAGATGGTCTCTATACCTATCCTCATATTTCCAGACTGGACAAACGTTTTCCATGTCCACGTGGATGCTTTATGGATTGCCCTAGGATTTTCCCTTACGCAGCCCGGGGAGGGGGACAATGACCAACCGGTTGTGTTTGCTAGTAGAAAACTCTCTAGCGCGGAGAATAATTACTGCACTACTGAAAGTGAGGGGCTAGAAATGGTATATACCCTACAGAAATACCTGCATTATCTATTGGGGGGCACTTCAATATGTTCACGGATCACTCAAATTTGAAGTACCTTGTCAATAAGCCTCTGTTGGGGGGGAATATTTGCCGATGGTTACTACTATTTCAAGAATATGACTTTTAGATAATTATGAAGCCAAGGAAATTAAATGCTGGACCAGACCATTGGTCCTGAATCGAGAGTGGTGAAGAACCAACCAACCTAGAGGAAGGATTTCCCAATGTGTAGCTATTTGCTATTAAGGTGGTTGATAAGCACTTTTCCGATATTATTCAATTCTTAACTACGGGGATGGCACCTATAGGCTATTCGGTAGAAAAAACAAAAGATTTGGTAACCCGCACAACTAAATTTACCCTCATTTTAGGCCACTTGTATAAGATCGGAGTTGATGAGGTACTGTGAAGATACGTACTAGAGCATGAAAGACAAGCCATTTTAGCAGAATCACATGGAGGCATAGCAGGAGGTCACTACGCAATAAAAGTGATGGCGCAAAATATCTTAAGAGCTAGGTTGTGGTGGCCCACACTACATAGTGACTCTCATGACTATTGGAAAGCCTGCGACACATGCCAATGGATAGAAATATCGTTGTGCAGGGAGGAAATACCTTTACAACCACAGATGGCCATGTAGGCATTCGATAAATGAGAAATAGAATTCATTCGGGCCATCAATCCACTAGGTAAGAAGACTGGTGCTCGCTACACCCTCACTTCAACTAATTATGTAACCAGATGGGCAGAAGCACAAGCTGTGAAGGATTTCACTGCAGATATCACTACACACTTTATTTTTGAGAATATTTTAAACAAGTTTGGCTATTCGAAGATCTTGATGAGCGATAGAGGTATGCATTTCCTTAATGACACAATTCAAGCTTTGACTGAGGAGTTTAGAATCCACCATGCAAAACATACCCCATATCACCTGCAGGCAAATGGAACGGTATAATATTTTAATAAAATTCTAGAACAGGTGCTTACCAAGGTCTGTAATGTTCATCCAAGTGATTGTGATGTGTGCATCCTGTTAGTCCTTTGGGCTTATCAGACCACATGCAAGAAATTGACTGGGAAAATGCCATTTTAGATGGTTTATGGGAAGGAGGGCATTATGCCCATGGTAAGAAAAATGAAAAGAGAATCCCTCTTATCAGTTGAGACAAATTCACCAAGCCATTGATGGAAGGGAGACTGAATTCCAAATATTCTCGCACCCAAAACATTGCACTGGGGGCAAATATTATATGGAGGAAAATCGCTACAAAGCTAGGATGGGCTCAAAAAGCTCTGTTGAAGAAATACTTTAGTGGGAAAAGGAAACAATGTCTCAACAGAGATCCTCTCACAAAAATTGGATCGCAACTGCACAAGCTATGTATGCAGGTTATCCCATTGATTCAACAACACGCTTACTAGGTTTTGGGAAATGGAAAAAAAATATGAATTTGGGAAGATAGTATCATGAATGAGGCCCATCTTGCTGATACACATGAGCTGTGAACCTGGATGTCGAGCTCAGGTTTGAACACACTGTGGGATATTTTGAGCTGGGAAGGCAACGAATGGGAAAATTGGAAGTAGCTGAAGGTTCTGTCGCGATTAAAGTAAGATTGGAATGATTTGATCTCAAATATGAAAGGCAAGGTCTCGATCCACACAAGGAGGCAGGACAAGAGCAGTGGGGCTCTCACTCAGGGAGCTACATGGTGGCGCATGGATATGCTAAAATAAAGGAATTACTGCACGTCCCACACTACCCAGCGATTTGGAAAGGACTATAGAGACCGAAGATCATCCCGAAAATCGATTTTTTCATTTGGCTCTTATGCCATAACAGAATTTTGACAGAGGATAGGATTAAGAAAAGGGGATTCCATGGGCCCTCTAAGTGCTCGATGTGCTTTGAAAATGAGGAGAATTCCCACCATCTAATGTTGGAATGTAATTTCACTAAAGAAATCTGGGGAGAGGCACTGGGACCTTGGGGAAATAATGTTGCGACCCCATCCTCCATCACAGATTTGTTTGCTAATTGGTTGCAAAGCTATCCAGGAGGCTTCCCAAACAACGATAGTTTTAAGGTCGCCTAGTTTTCCTTGCTAAAGATTGTTTGTTGGAAAATCTGACTGGAAAGGAATAAGAGAATATTTCAAGGAAAAGTGTAGAATTCTAAGATAATCATGGCCAAGATCAAGATCCTACTGAAAGAAAATTTGGCCAAACAGCTTGAGGAAAAAAATTGAAGGCATCAGGATTTGGAGTGGGGCAGTATGATGGGCCTTCATTTTTCTATGAAAGTAAGGCATAGTAGAATCAAAAAAGAATGGAAAATCGGACTTAGTGAGAATGATTTCTCCACTTGGATCCATAAGCAGTCCAGATATAATTTATTCTTCGATGGAGCTGCCAAAGGAAATCCTGGAAAATCTGGGGCAGGAGGTGTCATCAAGAATTTGGAGGGCAACATTGAGCACAATTATTCCTGGGGCTTGGGCCACAGTACCAATACACAAGTAGAAGCGTTGGACCTGCTACAAGGCCTCAAGAAATTCAAGGAATTTATCATCAAAGAAGAGAATGTTATTGGCGACTCCGAAACATTAATAAAAATTATTGTGGAAAACACTGTTCCTCAGGACCTCAAACTTACATGATTGGTAGCAAGAATTAAAAAAATGGTTAAATATCTTTAAAGAGTTAACTTCTTCGATATTTTGCGGAAAAATAACAAGGTTGCAGATTTGGAAGACAATAAAGCTGCTCTTCTTTCTGCCGGCACACTTTTAAGAGATGGGGACGAAGAGTTGGATCTGATTCCTTAGATTTTAGTCTTCATGTTTTATGGCATCTTGTTGTAGCATTTTGTTTGTATTCTCAAGCTAGGGAAATCTCGGAGATCGAATTGATTACCAAATGTAAGAAGCATCAACATATAAGTATTCGGGTAATAGAGTTCCTGATAGATGATGAAAATTGGACTTTGGTTCCAAATTTTGGAATCTGATCTAAGGCATTCAAGCCAAGGTTTTAATATAAAACTATAACCGTTTTTGTTAAAAAAAAAAAAAAACATAATAATATATAATAATAAATTAATATAAATTAATGATAATAATAATAAATTAAATTAATCATAATAATCTAAATTAATGATAGAATGTTAGTTAATAATTAAAATAATAATAATACAATAAATTAATTATTTTATAATAAAAAGAAAAATTATTTTCTTTATTATTAATAAAATTAATATTATAATTAAATATTATAAATATGATTAAATATTAATTAAAAAAAATTAATTAATATAACTAATTATATTAACCATGAAAATAATAATAATAATAAGAAAAAATTATTTAATAATAGAATAAAATCAAATTTTTTTATGAATATTAATAAAATTAATATTCTAATTAAATATTATTAAACAAATAACTATTTTAATATAAATAGATTATATAAGAGTATTAATATTGTATTTTCAAACCAAAATAAATATAATATTATTAATCAAAGCAAACATATAAAACAAAAAACAATATAGATATAAAAATTCAAATCTTATTACAATTATAGGAAAAATGTATTTAGAATAAAAAGTAAAATCAATAAACAAAGCATAAATTATAATAATGATGATGATGATTAACGTCCACTAAAACCAATCCAATATATTGTACCTCAAGAAAATAAAATTAATGTAATTGTGATTCTTCAAAAACTTGTTTCTGTGATAAAAATAAATGGAAAGAAGTGCTCTAAAATCGTTATAGTTGGGCTGAATTAATAAGTCAAGAAGATTGTAAGTATGGTGGATGTTAGGGAATTGAGAGCAGATGTGAGTGAGATTCAGGCAGTATAAAAGGAAATTTTTTTCATCTTCCACACTCTAAGCATTACAAATATGGCATATTATATCGTGCCAGTGAGTCTTGGGAATATATGACCACCGGTTTCACTTCGAAGCTCATGAGAATTAGTTCTTATCCTAACGATGTTATTTTTTTTCTTAGTGTTGGTCAACAAAGATATATAATTATAGTTATCAATGGTGGGGTTGACCACATCCTTATAGTATCTTAGCTTCCTTTTACCCTCCAACTCCTTATCATCCCACAACCTTTCCTTAAAATTGGAGGTAATGGTATCTTTGACACTATCCTTGCTTCCTATGATGATCTCCTCCTTAATCACCCAATCGTTGAGCCAAGACTTTTCATCCTTATGTCACCCACACTTGAGGCGAAGGTGGGGGTTTTGACTAAAGTTAGAAGTAATTTTTGGGAGCCTCTTGGGTTCCATGTTGTAAATGTTCTTCTTATACATCAGATATCTAAACATAGTCATAGTTCGAATGGGGAACAAGCCAACTTCTATCAAGAGGATAAGAAGGGAGTATTTCACTTGATCTTGAGGTTGTAGGTTATGAATTTATTTTGAATCATCTCAATCTCCATGAATCTCTGGGTATACAACAACCCCAAGCTTCACATTTGTATAAGACAACAAGGGTGACCAGAGTCTCAAAGAGGAACCTTCTTTTACTCCGAATGCAAAGATCGTCCGACATAAAAGAAATTCAAGCTCATAATACTACTACTACTAATAATAATAATAATATTAATAATAATAATAACATTAATAATAATTATTGTTTAATGTCTTATATTAATAATTATTTATTAATTTATTAATTAATTGAATACTTAATATTATTAATGGTATAGATCTAAACATTCTATGATTTTCATTGTTAATGATATTAATCATAATGTTAATATTCACATTGATAGATATATAATAATGAAAATAACAATAATATTACAAAAATAACTATTATAATAAAAATTTATTATTAATAATAAATATTATTTCTTATTTCTTATTAATAATAATTAATAAATTCATTTAATTAAATTTTAATAATAATTAATAATTAATAATTATTTTATTAATTATTATTCAGTAATAATAATAATAATAATAATAATAATAATTAACTATTTTTTCTTAATATTAAATAATAAACTCAATGTATATAAACCCTACTATAAATAATATAAAGCTTAAAATAATTATGGTTCACCGTGGATTGATACTATAAACCCTATGAATAATATTATAACTGAGGAATATGAACCCTTAGATTTTTTTTTTCTTCCGAATAAGACTAATTCTATTAAGTAATCATATGGTACAAATTGTAGTTATAGTAAAGAGAAGCTAGAAAGCGGGGAAGCCGAAAATGATAAACTATCAACCTCAGTCCCAAAAAGTAAACATGTGTTAAGCAAAAGAACCAACAAGTGTAAGAAGAAAGCGAAAAGAGATGGTCATTGGAATCTACCGAGAATGGATCAAATCCTCCATACAACATTTTTTTCCTTTCTTTTTGTTAAGTTTGACCAAGCTAGTCTGGTGCGGATGGGAAAGAACCATTTGGAGGTTTTTGTTGACTGTAGGAAGAACATCCTTATCTGAATCTGAGGAGGAGGACTTTTGAGTTCGTTTCTTTGTATTCAGAGTAGTAGTAGGTCCTTAAGGGCCAACTAAAGGCGAATCTTTCGTTTGCATTGTAGCCGAGGGTGAGTCATTCATTTGCGTTGCAACCTCCACTTCTGCCTCAGTCTCCTCTTGATCCGAATTGAAGGAATCAATGTCATCCATGGGGGGCAGATCACATGGTTTCCACATTTTAGATTTATATTTTTGATTACTTTTAGTCTTTTGGGCGAGTAATGTAGATCAAGAGTTTTGAAGGTTCCCTGTTTGACGGTAGTGGCTGCAATGGCAGGCAGTATTCTCATAGTCCAGGGTGTATGTCCAAAGTAAATCCCCTATTTTGAGATTGATTTGATCGGGCAGACCTTTGCTCATGTATATTTCAGCACATATTCTGCCATAGGTGTAAATTTCTTTCTCCCCCCTGGAGGGATCTGTTTCCAGAAAGCAGCCCATGGTGTTTCCAATTCCTTGAAAGATAGAATAGTGTCATATATGTGTGGGTAATTTTGGAAGCCACACCCAAATAGGTAGCTTGGTGATGAGTGTCGTAGAGGGGTCAAAGGCTAGGAACCATGGGGTGAGAAATAGCCTTGTCGTAGAAGTACACCTTCATGCCGTTTAGGCTCAGAAATGCCCCTGCCATCTCTTCGCAAGTAGTGGTTGCAGTATTCAAGGAGTTCATTCATAAGTTTCTGTAAGTATACTTTGACGTTTGGATAGTATTTGGATTGGTAAATAAGCACGTCTCAAACTTTCACATGATGTTGGATGCCTGTAGAAAGCACCATATTTTCCTCAATATTAAGAAGTGCATATTCTATGTACCTTTCAGGATGTTGTTAGGCCACATAGTCTGTCGACAAGGATTGATGGTTGAGCTTGCAAAATTTGTATTTATCATCAATTTAGCAGTCCCCACAACTGAGAAACAGCTTCGCTCCATCCTCGAGCACATAGGCTACTATAGGAAGTTTATTCAAGGGTACACACTGATCACGACACCCATGGAAATTCTGCTAAAGAAGGACATATCCTTTTTTTGGGACAGGCAATGTCATAAGATTTTTGAGCTACTCAAGGAAAAGATGGTCTCTATACGTATCCTCATATTTCCGGACTGGACGAACATTTTCCATGTCCACGTGGATGCTTCAAGGATTTCCCTAGGAGCTGCCCTTACACAGCCCAGGGAGGGGGACATTGATCACCCGGTTGCATTTGCTAGTAGTAAACTCTCTAGTGCGGAGCATAACTAATCCAATATTTAACATGAGGGGTTGGAAATGGTGTATGCCCTATAGAAATACCAGCATTATCTACTAGGAGGACACTTCAAGATGTTCACAGATCACTCAAATTTGAAGTACCTCGTCAAGAAGCCTCTGTTTTGGGGGAAGATTTGCCGATGGTTACTACTATTTCAAGAACATTACTTTGAAATAATTGCGAATCCAGGGAAATTAAATGATGGACTAGACCATTGGTCCTGAATCGAGAGTGGTGAAGAACCGACCAACCTAGAGGAAGGATTTCCCAATGTGCAATTATTTGCTATTAAGGTGGTTGATGAGCACCTTTCCGAAATTATTCAATTCTTAACTATGGGGATGGCACCTGTAGGCTATTCGGTGCAACAAACAAAAGAGTTGGTAACCCACGTAGCTAGCTTTACTATCATTTCAAGCCACTTGTATAAGCTGGGAGTTGATGAGGTACTGCAAAGATACCTACTGGAGCATGAAAGACAAGCCATTTTAGCAGAATCACACGAAGGCATAGCAGGAGGTCACTATGCAAGAAAAGCGATGATGTAGAAGATCTTAGGAGCTAGGCTATGGTGGCCCACACTGCATAGCGACTCTCACGACTATTGCAAAGCCTGCGACACATGCCAATGGACAGAAAGACCATCACATAGGGAGGAAATGACTTTAAAACCACAGATGGCCCTGCAGGCATTCAATAAATGGGAAGTGGACTTCATTGGGCCCATCAATCCACAAGATAAGAAGACAGGTGCTCTCTACATCCTCACTGCGAATGATTATGTAACCAGATGGGTGGAAGCACAAGTTGTGAAGGATTTCACTGAATATACCACTACGCACTTTATTTTTGAGAATATTTTAAACAAGTTTAGCTATCCAAATATCTTTATGAGCGATAGAGGTATGCATTTCCTTAATGACAAAATTCAAGCTTTGACTAAGGAGTTTCGAATCCACCATGCAAAATGTACCCCATATCACTTGCAGACAAATGGAACAGTAAAATATTTTAATAAAATTCTAGGACAGGTGCTTACCAAGGTCTATAATGTTAATTCAAGTGATTGGGTCATGCGCATCCTGTCAGTCCTTTGGGCTTATCAGACCACGTGCAAGAAATTGACTGGGAAAACAACATTTTGGATGGTTTATAGGAAGGAGGGCATTATGCCCATGGTTTATATCATTCCTAGCTTGCGCATCGCAGCCTTTAAAAACATGGTAGAGCCCGATATCATGGAGGAACACTTAGTACAGCTAGTTGCCTTAGAGGAAGATCGATTCATTACTAACTTTCATCAGCAAGTTGAGAAGGCCTAGCAAAATTCCTGGCACGATAGGAATATCCGACAGAAGTCGTTTAACGAAGACGAGATAGTATTATTATATGACAATCAGTTTGTGTGCCACCCAGGTACATTCTGCCAGCATTGGTTGGGACCTTATATTGTAACAGAAATTACGAATGGTGGTGGGGTGAGATTAGCTACGTTGCGCAGGGACCCCTTACCAAGATACGTTAATAGCAATCGTCTCAAACCATACCAGGAAAACTCGGTGCATACCAAATGTATATATGGCCGGAGTAGCTATATTAAGAGGGGTATATGCAAGCCAGAAGAAAAATGCAGGCAGACTAGTTATATGCGCAGGGATCAACTGCAGCACGGAAATATGCGCTGGGCGTGCAGGGGTCGACCGCAGCATGAAAAGGTGTGTTCGGTGCGCAGGGGTAATATGAAACTATGAAAACTCGCCGTTGGAATAGTAAAGCTGGGTAAAAGGCTAATTTTACAGTTGGAAGGAGTGGCCAGTAGGCAATTAATGTGGTGATTTCCGAGGATTTTTTACTATTTCCTTGATGGTAAGTTTTAGCTAAGTTCCTTCCGGCCATTGTTCACTATCCAAAGCTATAAATGGAGGAGGGCAGATCAAAATTGGGTTCTGCATGTCCTGAAAGTCTTGTGCCTTGAAACGTTTGGTAACTATTGTGCTTTGTTCATGTCTGGGCATGCTACCCCCTCTGAGAGCAGCAAAGCCGAGTTCGTCTTTCGAGAAAGAATGACTGTGACCAATATTGTTGAGTCATTGCAGACCATGGCCTCTACTAAGAGAGCATCCGATGAAGTATTGGAGATAACCCCTAAATTCGAAGAGGTCGTGTCCACACCGACCAAGGGGAAGCAGGTGGAGAAAAAGAAGAGTAAGGGGAAAGGCCAGGAGCACGAACAGGGGAGAACTATGAAATGGGCTAGGGTGAAGCCACACACCTCCCCTAGGAACGTGCAATCCCCCTAAAAGGTGGCTAAGGCATGCTCACCTAACCCAGCGAAGCGACCTTTGTCTGCTCAAGAAGAAGCTCTACTTGCTGCCCCGCTTACTTGGCTACAACCCTATGTTCGGCCTAGAAGACTCTCGGTGCGCACACCCAAGAATATCAATCTTGTGTACTCCTATATGAAAATTCCACTGATGCCATATGAAATCCCCATAATTGGATAAGCATTTGGAAGACTCCCCTCAGTTAAGTTCGATGATCACGACCTTGCCAACCTAGAGGCCTTCCCATAATTGGCACCTGAGATATATCTCAAAGGAGTACTGGAGGAGGATGTGCTAAAGGTAGTACCAATTCCATGGGTGCGTGGGTTAGAAGGTTCAATATTACTAAACTTGATGTGCATACCTCACTTTGGGCAATACAATATCACCAACTTAGATGTATGACAGCTGCTAGCCTTGATCCATGGCGGGAGCTTATGGATCTAGGACCACATTCCCATCAATGCCACGATTATTCACTGCATTACTAGTCTCCCTGTGGAGGGGCTGAATCCCATGGAGTGCATCAGCAAGAATTACGAGAAACAGATTACCGACAAGGTGCGAGAAGATTACCATGTTCAGAGAAACACAAGAGGGTTCCTGGTCAACACTATTGCCGACCCTGGAGTGCGTATGGGTACCCTGTTGATGGCTTGTAAAATGATGCAAAAGTCTTAGGCTACAATTGTCCCTGCCTATGTAATTCAGCTTGCTGGCCACTTGGAAAACGGGGTCTACTTTATCTGGTCATAGTTCCTTTGCACCGAGTTTCTGGAACATGTGCACGACGCCGAGGACCACGAGACGACATTCTGTTACTCTTGGCTGCTGCTCCTAATTGCATTAGTCACACGGGAAGCCCCTGAAGGATTGGTTGTCCCTAAGATCGAACCAAGCATGTGTGAAGGGGCGCGCTAGGAAAACTCACGATTCAAAGAATGCGAAGCGTATTTAGGAAAATAAAGTACTTTGGGTACTGTTTGAGGGTGCACTCGCAGCAGAAATTCACTCACATCCATGCCTGTCATTGACAATTTATGAAAAGTATAAGTGCATCGTGACATTCCAGTTTACAATGAAAAATGTGAAGATTCAGGGCCGTAAGGATCTAGCTTGGATGTCACTGCCTTACATGGTCTCCAATGAAGAAATTGATCAGCTAATTGTCACTTGGCCACCGCACTAGAAATTGGGATTCAAATCAGATGGACCTGTCACGATCAACACTATTGGTACAAGTGTAGCTCCAAAAACCACCCCACCTGATACTGCCAAGAACTCAAAAGGTCGTGGCTCGAAAGGCTCTGCTAAGATGGAAGATGCAGCGCAGGACATGGAGTAGGAGTCACAGCGAGACATGGAGATTGAGCGCTTGGATGCGTAGGGCACTAGTTCACCGCAAGGCATGAAATGGACAGTTGAACCTCTCAAGGGCTGGCGAATGAAATGAAGGGCTACAAGTCCTGGTAGGGATATTGAGATTACCTTAACAGAGGAAAACTTGGCGAAAATTGCAGATGTAGTCACCCTTGCTTCGGAGGACAGGTGGCTTGCCTTGGAAGAGAAGCATAAGGCCGTAGTCACCGCATTACAGTTCAAGCTCCAAGCTCTTCAGCTCAAACCCAATACCCTGCAGACGAGCGTGGTGCAAGTGAGGTTGGCTTAAGTGACCAACACTGAGTTGATCTCCATGACCGAGAGCCACCTCTACCTCCTCCTAGGTGCAGCAATCACTATGAGTCCGCCCAACTTATGTGCACAAGTCCAGGCCTACGTGGAAGCACATCTGGACTTGGCTCAGATTCAGGGTGAGCCACTACAACCTCTCCACACATCCCTCTTTGAGGAAATCCAACATGGAGACCGACGGGTGTAGCAAAAACTAAGTACAGCCAAGCAGACCATTGTAGAAAAAACTACCAAGGTGTCCTTGGCATAGGCCACGTGTATCCTTGCCATATCACAACAGACTGAGTTGGAGTGTTTGATCATCAGACTCTGCACGGATGTGACCAAAGACATTACGGCCTCTGCCACTCCCCTAGCCAAGATTGAGGGACTCGTCGCAGCTCTGAAAGTTTATCAGACCGAAACCAGAGCGTTAACGCAGAGATGGAGCAGTAGATTGCTACATTGCAAGCTAAGTTGCAGCTGGAAACCCCTCTTGAGGTACACGCCTAGAGAGTTGCACTGGTCGTAGAAGCTACGAATACGATTACAACACAAATTGCTCAGGGCACTAAATATCTTGAGACAACTATGCAGTTGTGGTGTACGGTGTAGCGCGACCCTCTTCTGTGAAATTTTACCCAAGAACTATGCCAGAAAGAAGAAGAATTCGATAAAATGGAGGCTACAATGCCCACTCTAACCCTAGCCTAACGCTTGGCTCGTTTGCGAGCCAACCATGCACTTAGAGATGACCTGGAAGTGATTCACCACAAGAAAAAGGTTTTGAGTGACCACCTCAATCCATGGGCCGACGAAGCCCTCAAGATATCTTAGGAATTGTATGTCGAAGTCAAACAGCTGAATTATACCTAGAGAGTGTGACTGCTAGCACAGAAGGCCCAACTTTACAAAAGTTGGTGGAAATTGCGTAGAATGCTGGTGTGAAGAGCGAAGGAGTGCTGAACCCTTTGGTTGATGCAATCAAGCCACTCCAAGCAAAGATGAAAACCCCACGGCCGCTGTGACTCAGGACAAGTCACAAGATTGGGTTGGGGGCCTATTGGAACGGGGTCCCCCAGCTGCATTTTTTTTTATATATTTTGTAGTAATTAGTTTAGCACAGGGTCTTTGGGACGGGTCAATGCCCCCAATGTATTTTAGTGGGTCAAAGGGTAGACGTAGAGTCCACAGACCATGGTTTTTGGACCAGAGGATAACACAGGCTATGATAATATAAATAGATAGATAGTTTGAGTCTAGGATTAAGTAAGAAATATTTTTGCTATGTACGAACTATTGAGATATTTTTTGGGTAGTATTGGGTAAGGATTCCTGCTAGCTGTGTGCGTGGAGATCCTCAGTCCTGTTGTGTGCCTACTCCATTGGCCGTGTGTGCAGGATATGACTTGGGTTTGTAACTTGGTTTTGGATGTTAATGAATGTGGAATATGTTGAAGTATCAATATGTTACCTGAAATAGCTGCGTTTACTATTGAAGTACCTCTGCATTATCTGAATTAGTTGTGATAGTGTTTGTGCTATAAGAATTAGCTACGATTATGTTATTCTATGATGATAATTACTGATGCGCACGTGGATGTGAAGGTGTTGCTAAGATCTTCTTAATAGTAATAGATTTTTTTATGTTTACATGTTGTCTATACTGTGACGGGCTTGGTAATAATATTTCTTTTGTGCAAACCTGATAGATATCAACATGACTGCCTTAATTACCCGCTTTCTCCCAGGGTGCGGAAACATGGTTCCAGCACCCACCCATACTACTTCGGGTGAGACCTTGGCCTACGAAAGAAGATCATTGCTGAAAGGGCTAGTAGTATAGGGGTTTGTTGGAAAACCTTAAATCTGAACCTGGGTCAGGACCTCTTAAGACAACAGTCCTTAATCTTGAACTTCTCCTTGCACACATAAATTTTCACCTAGTTAAATTCTTCTTGCACAAATACAAAACCAAAATCTAATTCTCTAGCTAACCTTGGAAAACCATCTCGAGGCTAAAATGAGATAAAATGTGCTCTGATACCAACTTGATCTGAATATGGGAAAACTAGTTTTGTTGTGTTATCTCCCTCATCAATATTAATAAATGTGTTTAGGGTCGTCTCAAATCAACCAGTTATGTGAGGGTTTATGTGTCAAGTTTTTGTTTTTTTTATGAGCAATTCATGAGTTAATTAGTTGTTAAAAACACATGTACAACAAGTAAATTGTAGAGAAATAATATGCAGCAAACACATTACACAATAGTTGATAACAGAGTTCAGCCCTCTTGGGCTACATCTCCATGGACCTACTTCAATGGCTTATGTTGGGAATCACAGTTGCCGTTAGACCAAAACCCGCAGGTGTTAGTCAATGATCACATTTCCAGAGATAAGGATCCACGAAAGGTAGTTAGTCCATGTCGCGAAACACACGGGGAGTGTTGGTTTATCCAATGTCCAACAATCTCCCCCCCAACGCGAGCTGGGTGTGTATCAAACTCGTGAACTACACTCTGATACCACTTGTTGGGAATCACGATTTCCATTAGACCAAAACCCACAGGTTTTAGTCAACGATTGCATTGCCAGACATAAGGATCCATGAAAGGAAGTTAGTCCATTTCGCGAAACACACAGGGAGCGTTGGTTTATCCAATGTCCAACAGCTTAGACCTCTTTGGATTAATGGTTAATTATATTATTACATGCACATACAGTGCTCCAATGGCTTTTCAACCTAATCCATTGGATTCAAAAGACTTGAAAACCTAAAAATATATTCTTCTAGCTCAGCAAATGGTGTTCAGGTGATCTAGACATGGCCTCCTCCCCTAGTGGCCCTAGGCTTATTTAATCTCTACAGTGAAAAAGTCACTTACAAAAGTGCTCTTTTACCTCTGCAACCTGCACTATCATGCTCAAAGAATCCAAATCATCTCGGATTGACTCTTTCTGAGCCTCATTTGGTTGAAGTATGCCAAATTTATGGTTTCTTCAGTATTTTGTAGAAAAACTTCACTAAAAATAGAGAAACTCAAGTTAAGCCCACCAAAACAGGAGCTCCGCCGAAAATGGCAGACTCCGTCAACTTCTCTGCCAGTTATAGGTATTATTTAATTAATGTTCAGTGCGGTTTCAAACTATAGTTAGAGCTCTAAGTGCATTTTAAACAAAATCTGAATTAGAAATTGAATTAGCGTATAATACATTGTTTAAGGTTAATTAAAACTTGTTTAAAACTTAGAATCCGCGCCATTAGCAATAGCCTCCACCATGGTCATGGCATGAGGTCTTATATATGAGGGGTCTAGCCTCCTCCTCCGCCAAATGGTGCCAACATGTTAACATAAATACATTTTGCCCGCATATTCTATTAAGAAATTCGGCGTGAAATGTTGGTAAGACTTGTGGTTAGTGCGGGGGAGGTCGCGGGGTAAACCCTAACCTATACCCTTTCGCCAATATATTTTTCTCGACCATGCATGGATATAATTCTACCTCAGACTTAGGTTTAAAATTCAACTTTCGATATAGTTTTAATTTCAACGTTATAACAAGCATAATTTTGGACTTGGAGGGGTGGGCACATGGTAGCCTCCAGGCTTTCCATGTTTCCTCTTCCCATTGGCTCCTCCCAAATCCAATAAAAATGTGACAAATCACCCACTTAGAAACCATCCACGAATTGACACTTGGCTTAGTCTCATTGGGTGAAATAAAGGAATATTCCAAGAATATATATATTGTTTTGCTGACTATGTTGCCATGTCACAATCATGGAAAACTTTAGGGGATAATATTCGCAGGTGGGCTAATTTTCCATACTTTTTCCAAAAAAATGATTCGCCAATTCCCATTTTTTTTTTTAAATTGATTCGCCCAAATTTTATAGTATAAAAATATTTTACTCTAAAAATCACCAAACATTTATATATAATAATATAAAATGATTAAAAAACTAAATATTTTTACAGAAATAACATAATAAAATTTACAATTCAAATATTGGGGACTACTAAGATTCGCCATGTTTTTAAAATTTAATATAAACGTCCATCCTGAAAATTTTCCCTGGTCACAATTCTGTCCTTTTCTGCAAATTTTTTAGTTGTTTTGGAAAATGAACATCGGGATCTACCTTCCTCATATGGGGCCATTTTTCGATGAAACAAGTTGCATCAGATTCTTAACGACGAGAAATATACGATTCCTCTGGTTTGAAGCGATTTTGAGCACTTGGATTTTTAGCAAATTTTGGCCCCCAATCCAGATTTCAATCATCTAATAACCATGGTTATTTAATATTAAATAATAAACCCAAGCCATATAAACCCTAATATAAATATTATAAATCCTAAATAAATTATGGCTCACCATGGATTAATATTACAAACCCTATAAATAATATTATACCTATGGAATATGAATCCTTAGATTAATAAACACAAGGAATTGGTATTATAAACCCACATGATTAATTATGAAACCGGAAAGTATTATAAATCCAAAGGATTACTATTATAAACACAAGGTATATAAAACCTTAGATAAATATTATAAAACCTAAAACAAACATGGTTGAACATGGCCTACCATAGTTTATTTTCATATTGAGAGAATATTTGTCACAATGTGACTTTGGACCATGGTTAACCATGAAATTTTTTCATATTGGGACAATATTTCACACAATGTGACATTGATCCATCATTGACCATGGTTTATCATGATTTTAAACCCAACTAATTTATATTAAACCCTAGGATCAATATTATAAAATTTATGAATAATATTACACCCTTGGAAAATGAACCCTTAGATTAATAAACCCAACTAATTAATATTATAAACTCAAGGGAATAAACCCAAGGGATTATAAACCCATGAGAGTAATATTAAACCAAAAGGGATTAATATTATAAACATTAGGTATATAAAACCTAAGATAAATACTATAAAACCTAAAATAAACATGGTGGACCATGTTTTACCATGGTTTATTTTCATATTGAGACAATATTTATCAGAGTGCAACATTTGGACATGGTTGACCATGGTTCACCATTGTTGATTCTCATATTGAGAAAATATTTTTCCCAATGTGACATTAGAACATGATTGACCATGGATGATTTTCATATTAAGAAAATCCTTGTCACAATTTGATGTTGGTTTACCAATGCAACCATGGTTTACCATGGAGAAAGAGACAATCATTGTCATAATGTGAACATGGTTATTGACCATATTTTCTTTTCATATTGAGACAATATTTGTCACAATGAGACATTGGAACATGGTTGGCCATAGTTACTTTTCATATGGAGAGAATCCTTGTCACAATGCAACATTGGACCATGGTTGACCATGATTGGTTTCAATGTTAAGCCAATATTTATCACAATGCCACATTGGAACATGGTTTACCATGGTTGATTTTCATATTGAGACAATATTTATCACGATGCGACATTGGGCCATGGTTGAACATAATTGATTTTCACATTGAATAAACTTTTGATAAACACAATGATAAATATTATAAACCAAGGTATATAAAAACTATGTTAAATATTATAAATGCTAAAATAGACATGGTTAACTATGGTTGATTTACATTTTGAGACAACTTTTGTCACAATACGATGTTGAACCTTGATTCACCATGATTTTTTTTCATGTCACAATGTGACGTTGGACCATTATTGACCATGGTTGATAATGATTGACCATTCTTGACAATGATTGACCCTGACTAACAAAGGTTGACAATGACTGTCAACCGATTTTCATACTAAGACAATATTTGTCTCAATGTGGCATTGGACCATGCTTAACCATGACCCACCATGGTTGATGATGTTTGACCATGGTTGACAATGGTTGATTTTCATATTGAGACAATATTTTTCACAATTTGACATTGGACCATGGTTGACCATGATTATAAACTCAAGGGATTTATATTAAACCCTATGATTAATATTATATAACCTATGAATAATATTACACCGTAGGAATATAAACCATTAGATTAATAAACCGAAGGGATTGATATTATAAACCCAAACAAATAATAAACATAAGGGATTAAAAATAAAAAACAAAAAACAAAGGTATTATAAAACCAAGGGAATAATATTAAACCCAAGGGATTAATATTATAAACCCAAGGTATGTAAACCTAAGATAAAAATTATAAACATGGTTGGAAATGGTTTACGATGGTTTATTTTCATATTTATAAAATCTATCATAATGCCACATTGAACCATGGTTGGCCATGGTTTTCCATGATTTATTTTCTTATCCAGACAATCTTTGTCACAATGTGATGTTGGACCATGGTTTACCATGGTTGATTTTCATATAGAGACAATCTTTGTCACAATGCGACGTTGGACCATGGTTTACCATGGTTGTCAAAATCAGAAATTGGACCATGAATTATTATTATTATTATTATTATTATTATTATTATTATATGTTTAATAATAACAATAGCCATACAATTCACAATTACAACAAATATATCATTTTGATTGAGAACACAACACTTTAAAATGATATATTTTTTCCTATTTTTTTTAATCAAATACTTGATTCAAATATTGACTTTATGAACATAAGACCATGGTTGAAAATGGTTGACCATGGTTTTCAAAATGAGAAATTGGACCATGAATTACTATTATATGTTTTAAAATAAAAATAGCTATACACTCCACAATTAAAACAAATATATCATTTTGATTGAGAACCCATGACTTCAAAATGACATATTTTTTCCTATTGAATTTTTTCAAATATTGAATTCCAATATTGACTTTACGGACATAAATTTTAATTGGATTCAAATCTTGACTTTACGAACATAAATTATTACCTATATGGATCATGGTTTGATATAACTCTATATGAAGATATTAAATATTGATTTGATTAGATTTTATGTATGATAATGTTATTGATTTTGACCACTTCTAAAATGGGTGATTAAAAAAATTAATAATTAATTATATTTTTAGAGGAATAAGCTTGTAGGAGTAGTTTTATCAATGGGACCCAATAGGGAGATTAGGTTTACCAGCATTCTAGGGTCATTTTGAGGGCCTAAATGACCTTCCAAATGTCGTAAGAATAATTTCAATAGAAATTCATATAATATTATAAGATCTCATCAATTAAATCTATTTCATATAAAGATGTAATAATTAAGTTAAATGTAGTTCATCTGCAGAATTTATGCCTCCAAGAAATTAGCCAACCATGGCTTACAGTCATGGCATGGTTTTATGTCCAAGAAATCAGTTGTCTAATCAATAAAATAGATGATTTAGGTATGTTCCTACATCCCAGAAATTAAGTTATAGTTTTTATAGCCTAAATCTACCTTAGGCAGAGGAAGGCAGAGTCTAGGGTAACATCAAACCATGCTTAACCTGGTAGCTAGCCCTACCAGATCGGGAGAGGGCTCTCTCTTGGTCAATCTCAGAAAAAATAATCAATGAGGCTTGAGATGACTTGAATAAAGGATGATTTTAGGCTAGGTATATATTTAAGAGAGTTTGATTTTATTTTGAGGGTGCTTGTTGGATCAAAGGGGAAAGGCAGATTCTGGGTTTGGGGAATGAGGACTAGTTTTTGCAGAGATCTGAATGGGGCAAGGTAGGCAATTGTTTTGACACTTAAATTTTGAATGAAATGGATAGCTCAAACCGGTGAGGAGTTGAAGAGGGAAAGAAACTTTCAGGAATCCTCTTCAAACAATTGAAAATATATAAAATTAAACAAACCCTAGCTAGAGAACTACAAATCTAATGAATTCCAACTTTATCCTTGTTTGTTTAACTTAAGAAGAAATAAGAGGGAATATGATACACATAAAGCACCAGTAAAATTACATTAATAGAGAGAAACACATCATCAAAACAAAGAGCCACATGAATCCCAATGAGTGCTGCAAACCCTGGTCTATTCCTTTGCCAAACTGCAGAGATGAACGTACAATGATGCTCAAAGCAATCCCAAGTGTCCAACATTACAAATGATTGAAAAAATACAATATATAGACAAGAATAACTCATCCATAGCCTCTAGGGGTCGAGCTCACAAGTTTAGGAGCTGTTTCAACAAGATCTAAACTAAGAACTGGAAAATAGGCAATGGAACAACTTGCCTCTATAAGATAAGAAAATGATTCATTAAGTTGCAATTCACCTTTTGATGGATGAATCTACCTCCATGAGTAAAATTTAACAATATACATCAATATCCATCAAATTACATCAAATTACATCACGAGTTTGACATTTAGAAGTAATAAAGTCAAATTGTAAAAAACTAGGCGAAAAACAGAGTTATTGAGTAAAAAATGAGCAAAATCCTCCAATGTGTTGTGCCAGTTTTCCCTATGTGTCGTGCCAGTTTGAAGCTAATTTTGGAGGCCTTACCGGTGTCCAAATTTTCTCCGAGTGGGCTTGTTCAAAATTTCTTCCTGTCTACTTTCCAACACAAGTGGATTTTATGAATTTGGCTTCTATTTGCCCCTCCAAAACTGAGTTCACCCAAGACTGCTTCCTGTGTGTCAAAAAAGGGACAGAAAGGTCATTTTTAGGGTGTTTTTGACCCTTCTGGAAGCTCAAAACATGTCAAAATATCTTGGCCATAAGCAGGCATGCATAAATTTTCATGAAAAATCCAAAAATATAAATTTTTACCCAATAGGAGCCTCCCATCAAAAGCGCGTGCCAAGTGGCGCGACGCGTAGAGCTGAAAAATGTGTTTAGGCCAAAAAAAACAAAATTTGCAAAATGTGTCCCAAATTTCTTGAAATTTGGGCTGAATGTCCTCCGTCATGTACTATGCTGGGCCAAGGAAGCCTTGCCCAAAATCTGAAGTCTATCTTACCTTTTCCGAGGCTTTGAGGCGCTCTTCAACTTAGCCTTCAGCATCTTGATTCGTGCCTTGCAAACATGATTTCTTGCCCAATAATGATTCAACATGTGCCTCAACATGTTCTTTTCCTTGTTGGCCTTCTCCAACAATTTTTGCAAGTGAATATTTACCCTTTCAAGCCAAGTTTCATGATCAACTTCAATCTCTTGCTCAATGGATGTCATCTCGGTTTGGCTCCTTTTGGCAGCTTGACGGTTCTCACGTATATTTTGCAACTCCATGATAGTTTGCTGATCTTCTAGCTATTTGTTTCTCTGCTCTAGGTAGTTTATTATCCACTTGGATCTTTGCAACTTGACATACAAAGTGTTTATTTCCGCCTTCTGCTCCTGAACAATCTCTCTCAGCTTTGAGCTTGGTGAGCCCAAATTATCATCAATGAGTATGAAGTCTGTATCCTGGCCTTCTAAAGGCCCCTCATCATTTATGGGCCTCTTACCCTTGTCCTGTACCTATGCTGTTGATGAAGGAAGTGAGACCCCTTCCACCTCGGGTGGAGATAATACTCGCATGGCTGCTACAAATAACCCTCTAGTACCCCTCTGATAAGTGAAAAACACCGGCACAGTAGCGGTCTGTGTCTCATGATCTTAATGCTGATATGAAGGTTCACCTGCCTCATGAAAAACCTCCGAAGGTACCTGAGGAGATGTGAAGAAATCATTAGAAATGAAATCCTCTCATGAAATATCCTACAAGCCAAGCTGATGGATAACCACAATTTTGATGAGTGCAAAGTGATAGATACTGCTATACTACTGCTTAGGAGTTTTCCTTTGCATGAGAGTGGTCATTTTCTCAATATTACGGCACATGAAATAAGGGAGGTTCATCATTCTCACCCTGGTAAAATGCATCAACAACTTGATATGATAGGCATAGAGACATGAAAACCGGCCCTCACAACTGAAATATTTGATAATAAGTTTCATCAAAGGAGCATATGAATCTTTTGGGAACCGGAAGGGAAAAAATCTGCTAAGTTGTCTCACAAAACCGGGCTTGATATATGGCTCATAGTGTTCCTTTTCAACCTGTTGCCTTTTGTTCCATTCCTCTCCAACATTTGGAATACCGGTTGCTTGAGAGATAGTTTCAGGTGTTAAAGTGAATGTCACATCTGCAAGGGTGACTTGGCCATTATGTAAATGCAACATAAACAATCTGGCCAGCTCTTGATGGTGGTTTACTCTAGCAACCATTTCACAAAATTGATAACAAGACTGTTGTTGAAAACATGAAATAGCAAGAGGACAGGCCTGTAGCTCAGCCAATGAAGCAAGCTCCTCCCTCACATGTCTGCCACTCTTGTGAGGTCTCCTAGGTGCATGCAATTCAGTTGTGGAGTCACTGTCTCGGTCATAAGAGGTATCAGTCTCCATGATTGCCAAAGTCTATATTGTCTTGGATGAATATGAGGAGTTTGGTGTCTTTGGGTTTTGTTGCCAAATATGTGATAATATGGGAGGGACTATGGAGGGAGAGGGTAGGGGGAATGATGGGATATTACCAAGTGAAATTTTCCAATTAAAGAGTTTTAGGGGCAGCCACTAGGTTTTGGGATAGCATTTGGGTTTTAGGAAATTTATAGTTAGGATGGGACAATGGGAATTGGGATAGGGAAAGAGTGATTTAGGAATAGGGAAATGTGCTAATTGGACTAGAATAACAGTGATAAGGGAAAAACAAGGTGGGGAATGGAAGTGATAGGCAGAAAACCAAATTATAAACCCTAAAGAAGCATTCTTTGAACAAGATAATAGGGTTTTATTTTTTTTTAAATCCTCATATATATCACAAGACACATGTTCATTGGCATTTACAAAGTTTATTTAATTACTTGGACCGGAAATGACTGAGCAGATTTAATTTTTTTAGGGGAATGGAAATGAAATTTCTTTGTGGCCCTACGCATCGTACAACAAACCCAATGCATTGCGTAACTCTTATGCGCCACACAGGAGTAATTTCAACATAGTGGGGGCCGACCTAATGTGTCACGCGTGCCCCATGCGCCGCGTCACCTAGCCAATGTGCCGCGCAGTGAAACATGCACAAATCTGCCTTCAAACTGCATCTTTCGCTCTTCATGAATTCTCCTTAGCTCACTCTGTCCTCTTGGCATACAAATGAGATTTTGAAAGATGAAAATGTTTTATATACCAAGGATTTTAATTCTCCATTTCAAAAAAAGCCCACTTTGCAATGTTTCAAATTTTGACACTTTTTAAAAACTCTGTTTTGCTTCATTTTGGCTTTTTCACTGAATGATGTGCTTTTTGTTTGTCCTGCAGGGAATGGATTGGCTAGAGCTTGACAAAGGTGACCAAGGTTTCCAGTGAAAATATTATTACAACTGAGAAAAATTGGAATTACATTACATTTATACATAAAGATGAAATACTCTATTTTTCTTCAAAACAGAGTTTTGAAGAAAAACACATTATTAAGCCTATGGTGATGAAATTTTTAGTACTGAAACCTCATTTCAAACTCCTCATGTGCCTGATGACCATTATGGGGGATTTTGAAGACCTTATTAATGAAACCCTAGAACTAATGACACTAAAACCCTAAAAATAACCCTTTGCAAAATATGAGACAAAAAGTGACTGTGAATGATCTTAATGAACAGAAATCAGCCAGCAGGTAAAGGACATGAGGGACATGAGGGAAAATCCACTACCATCAGATGATCCATGCTCCTAATGGAATGCATTTGACCGAGTGAGACACCTAATATGCAATGCAACAAGAGAAGTTTGATCACTAACGGAGGGATGAAGATACCGACACTAACATTGGCTCCAATGGGGATGGTAGCTCCTTGGAGGTGCCAAGAACTACAGATCTGTGGGAAATTAGGTAGTGCCTTTGTCCATTGGGCTATGGAGTCAATAACTTTGAAAAACCAAAACAAGACTCTTGACTCATTTTTAGAACTAAAAACTGACTCAATTTCAGCACTGAAAATCGCTGAAAGACCTGACTCAACAAACCAAACCAAAACTGAGATCAACCTTCAGTTTTATAGCCTTCACCTCGGGCCACAAACTGAAAGAATGATGATAGGACATGCTTGCAATGAACCTTAAAAAAACCGGTATGTACAGTGATATGTATGACAACATAAAACATTTCAAAAATAGTACCGTTTGAGTAGCCGACCATTGACCAGCTCTCCTGAAAAATATTCTCCATTCATTTCTTTCAAAAGGAAAGCCTTTTGGCCTCGATATGCAGCAATTCTAAAAGGTCCCTTCGAAATATTCTCGAACTTGCCATTCTTACCTTTATCTTCATTTCTTGCATCCCATTTCAGCACCACTTCTTCTAATTGAAACTTGTCTGCCTTTGCCTTTCGATCATATATCTTCTTGATTCTCTCTTGCAGATTGAAAGTTTTCTGAAAAACCTCGTCTCTAGTCTATTGTAAATGGATCATTTTATTTATTCTCCGTTGCATATGATCATCTTCGCTGCCAGATTCCTGCATACTTTTAACCACTGGAGCTACGAGAGAGGTCAGGAATACAATATCAACACCATACATGAGCTGAAATGGAGACATGCCTATAGATTTCTTTTGACTTACTCTATCTGCCCAAAGTTCATTAACCAATCTCTTATGCCAACTTTTCTTGTTTATTTCCAGCATCTTTTTGATAATACTGACCAAGGATTTATTTGAGGATTCGGCCAATCCGTTTCCTTGTGGATGATATGCGGTTGAGTGCCCCAAAGTAATTTGATACTTATCACAAAATTCAATCATTCTTTTAGATTTAAAGGCTGCTGCATTATCAATGATCAGCTTTTTTGGACAACCAAAACGAGACAAAATATTATTTTCAAGAAATGAAATGATTACCAAATCTGTGGCCTGCCTAGTGGGAACCGCCTCAATCCATTTAGTAAAATAGTGCGTCGCTGTAAGGATCCACTTATGCTGCGCTGAAGAAGCAGGATGGATCTCACCAATGAAATCCAAACCCCACTGCTAAAAAGGAGCACTTACTTCAATGGGCTTGAGCGGAAAAGGCTGCAATTTTTTCCTCCCTTCAAAAATCTGACATTCATGGCAGCTTTTAACAGTTTTGTACACATCAGCAAAGAGATTCGGCCAATAATATCCTGCTGTAAAAATTTGGTTAGCCATTGTTTTCCAGAAAAAGTGACCTCCGCAATCTCCTTTATGAAAGTCTTCCATAACCTGTTTTTCCTCTTCTTCAACCAAACAATTGAGCATAACACCATCGGGATATTTCCAATAGAGCGCATTATTCAAGATACAAAACTTGGCAGCCTTTAATTTCAATGTCCTACTTTTGTTTTTAGCCATTCCTGGTGGTGGTGACAAATTTTGGAGCACATACACAATGTCCGAATACCAAGGAGAAAGAACAAAGATTTCTGATACCTGAGTCAGTGAACTTTCTTCATTTTCCTCGGACATAGCAACAATGAGATTAATTTCCAAGGCATGCAAATTTGACTCAGTCATTATCTTAGCCAACCCCTGTCCTTTGATAATATTTGTAGGTTTTATCTCCACTTCATATTCCAACAAGGCAGCAATCCATTTGCCTCGTCTCCCTTCTGGATCTGTTTGCAGTAAAACATCCTTAACAGCAGCATTAGGAACATAAGCAAGAATGTGAGAATGCAGAATATATACTCAAAAGTCTTTCAATGCTTTCACTAAGGCAAGAGATTTCTTTTCAGTAATATTATACTTTAAGGCTGCATCTCTTATGGTTTGGCTAAAAAAATAAATTGGTTTCTCAAGCTGATCTCTTTTCTGCATCAAGACTGCTGCCATAGTATGATCCGAGGCAAATGAAAAATAAAATAAATCCTGAGTATAATCCAAGCTGATCAAAACCAGAGTTGAAGAAAGGGCCAATTTTATTAAATTGAAAGACATTATTGCTTCCTCATTCCACTTCACTACACTATCTTTCTTGAGCATGTTTGTGATTTCCCTTAAATGTTCTGCAAGATTGGGCACAAAGCAGCGTAAGAAATTCATCTTACCATTGAATGATTGGATCTCCTTTTTGTTTCAGGGAAGATCAATTTGTTGAATAGCTTCTACTCGAGCTGGATCAATGTGGATGCCATCCTTTGATATAATATGACCAAGAATATTTCCCTCATCCATGGAAAACAAACTCTTATTTGGATTGAGAGAAACACGATCTTTTCTACACTGCTAAAAATAATCTTGAAATGATAAAGGTGCTCTTCATCTGAATTAGAAAAAACTGTCAGATCATCAAGATACACAACCATAAAAACATACTTTTCATTTGAAAATTCCATATCCATTGCTCGCTGAAAGTTCGCACCAGCATTCTTCAAATTGAAAGGAATTTTAGCATAATGGAAAGTTCCCCACGGAGTGGTGAATGATGTTTTATCTCTATCATCCTCATGGACCAAAATTTGGTTATAACCGGAATAACCATCGAGTAGCGACATGCGGGATGCTCCAACTACTCGCTGAAGTATGTGATCCATTTTGGGCAATAGATAGTTGTCTTTCAAAGATACTTTATTCAGATTCCTAAAATCAATGCATAAGCGAATCTCACTTGTTTTCTTGCGCACGGGTACCAAATTAGAAATCGAATCTAAAAATCTTATGGAGACGATGATACCCATTTTGTACAATCGATTCACTTCCTTCTCTATTGAGGGCAACAAATTTTGATTTATTCTTCTCAATTTTTGCTGAAAGGGCTTTTGATTTGGCTTGATCGGAATGGTATGCTGAATTATGTTTGTGTCATATGTCTTCAAATCTGAATAGTCCCAAGAAAATACATCAGCAAAGGAAGATAGTAAACTGACATACTTTACTTTTACCTGTGGGGGCAATGCTTTGGAAAATTTCACCATTTTTGGAGTTTTTGCTGACCCAATGTTCACATCCTCAACTCCTTTCTCGGTGGCCAGCAAGCTCGGTTTCCGAGCTACATCGTCTTGGTCGAAAATATCCTCTAAAGGTATTAAACCTTTAGGAATGAAATTATCCTTCAGCTACAAAACTTCCATCTGATTGACTTGTACATCCACCTCGCCATCGTCATGCTCCCCATCAATAGAAGTGTCTTTGAATTTACCTTCATTTTGCAGAAACTCATCAATTTCTTTTTCATCTTGAAACACTTGCCAATACCTTTGGTTGTCAGGGACAGTCGGATGATGCTTCACATGGATTTCAAATTTTTTGCTTAAATTCATCGAAAAATTCAAATTACTTGATGTTGTTGGAAGTGCATCTGCAATACCATTCTGAATATGAGGGACACATGTCAAATTATAATCTGAAAACAATCTCAAGATATATAGTACCACATTGCGGTATGCCCGCATTCGAGGATGCTTAGCTTGATATTCACCTTTCACTTGCTTTATAACCAACTCGGATTCGCCATACACTACAATTCTCTTGGCATTTAACTTTCTAAGAATTTTCAGACCAGCAATTAAAGCTTCGTATTCAACCTCATTATTTGAACAATCAAAAGCCAATTTATAAGAACATACCCTTACATTACTTGGCACTTTGTTTGGGGAGGAAATAAGGATGCATACCCAAATGCCAATTCCAGCACCGTCTCTTCCTACTGCACCATCAAAATCCATGGTCCACAAACCATCTTCGTCCTCCTCCAAATGCTGAAATTTTGTTTGCCTTTTTGCTTCGTTTTGCTATCCATCAACATTTTGCTTCTGTCGGAAGGCTGATTTCTCATCAGTACTATCAAGTCTTTGTCTCTCTTTATTTAATACCTCTCTGAAAATTTCAGTGTTTTCCAGAATGTCTTCTACTTCAACTAATTGGCTATTTACATCATTAACGCTATCTGAGTACAAAAAAAATGATTTTAAATCAGTATGTACATAATTGATTGGATGATTTACCGGTTTCTCCTTGCCAGTAATCATATACCTCATCTTTTTCTCCCGGTATAATTTCCTCATCTGACCAAACACGGGAATAGTAGCATAGGAGAAATCAAGCTACAATTTCCCTTTAAGTTTCGCTCCCCAATATTTGGAAAGAAGCATGCCAAATCTAGGAGGAATATTAGCCACAACCACATCCATCAAAACATTTTTAGTTGGAATCTGATCCAAACTAACCACCAAATCTTTGATAACCCCAATTCATATTACTCTACTAGAGTCAAAAGAACAAAGGTCATGATATTTTCTAGTAATATCCAATCCCAATTTCTCCATGATTACCCTAGGCATAAGATTATGAGAGGCACTGGAATCAAAAATAGCATTGTGTAACACATAGTCATGCAATCTAAGGCTGATGTAAAAAGGAGGTACATCACTATCTAAAGACTCACCATCCAATGCTGGACCAAAAATCAACTCAGGTTGATCATCTTCCACGTTTACCATTTCAGATAATGGATCTAAATTCAAAATCTTAGACACTTGACCCTTATAGCTGCTATTCTTCATCAATTCAGTCAAAGGAATGGATACTTTTAACTTAGCAATTTCATTTTCTAAGTTAAAAACTAAAGTTTTCTCTACCTCTTTAGCTGGAACATCCTTCTTTTCAGTTTTATCCCTTGATATATTTGGCTGATTGGATCTTTCATTCGCTGATGGTGATTTTCTATTAGTGGGATAAGCTATCTCTTTTCCCTTTTTCTGCACAACAAGCGAATCATTCTTTGGTGTTGTAGCTTCCTTTCTTTTTTGAATTGGATTAATGGGCACATCTCTATTTCTAAGTGAATATTGTCGCTACTGAGCGGTCAAGGCATTCATGTACCCCCTCTGATATTCATTAGACTCTTCTTCAAGAGCTGTCTTATTTGCCAAGATGAAATTCTCGTCCTTTTCTACAGCTGAGTTTTCCGAAGAATCCTCATCTTCAGTGATAAAAATTGGCATATCATCAGGTGTAAAGAAATGATTCTCTTCTCCTATTACATTCTCTTCCTCATTTGATTCCAGACCATGTAGAAAATTCTACTGTAAAGGTGTCTTCACTGACTATTGTATTTCTTATTCTTTTACTTGTTTCTCTCTCTGCTTGATTCTAAATTGTGGTTGTTGCTAGCCACAGAAGTTAGGATTTATGATCTGCGGTTCAGACTTATCAAGTCTTAATATTTCAAACATCTTTTCCAGAGCACTTGATCTGAAGTGGAAACCTCTTCCTTTATTGCTATTTTATTTTCAACTTTTGTTCTAGCTCTCCTGGCAAGCAAATTGGCTTCAACGCTGATTGCAATTTTCTACATGTCTTCTAAAGTGCCCGGATCTCTTTCTCTTAATTGATAGGCCTTGTCAAGATCGAAGCCATCTGGAAACTTAATCAAAGCCGCCCCCCTAGGTGGCTTTATATCAGCAGGAATCGCATTGTAAATAGAATTTAATCTAATACAATAATCTTGAACAGACTCACCAACGTTCTGCTTGATATTGTCATATTCAGAA